>VZTE01005847.1:339782-344782 GCA_013397775.1 Eulacestoma nigropectus | reverse complement strand
AGAATAACTGGTTTTAATGAGAAGGGATAGAATTATATTTCTTTTTCTGAGAGGAGATAGCAGATAGACAGCAGAGGATAGATAGGAGAGGACTCTGACAGCAGGTAAGAAGCCCTGCACTAGGTTTTTAGAGAACTGAAATCTAAGCTTTAGAAAAAACTCCTAATTTAAAAATTAACTCTTCACTAACTGATTCACTGATTCATTTCTTTTTAATAAATATAGTGAGAATATATTTGGGTTTAGTAAACTAACATGCCAAAGGAATACCTATTTTGGAGACAGAAAATATTAACTTATGGAGGTAATGCTATAAGGATTAAATGCCATACTTGACTAGTGCCATGGTCCTATGGAAAATAATGAGAAATTGAGGAAAACATTAGAAGCATGCATTTTAAGTTTTTTTCCTATGTTAAACTTCTTTAAATTGAATAAAACTCAGCTATCTTTTTTGCCTCTGTCTTTCCTTGGGTTTCTGTAAAGTCAGTATCTGCACAATCTTTTAGACATATACATTTTCAGCTTTTTAATTATTTTTAATTTCCATTTGTTTATAGGCTTTATATCATTATTCACTTAGTCTAGATATATATGACAAATCTCAATAAGGAAGGTGCTCATGACTTTCTTGGTCTTACACTTCCATTTGGAAGCAAGTTTAACTGAATCTTAAAAACTTAGGAGGATTATCCTAATGATATCTGTAGATCAGTGGTTTTCAACCTATAGTCTGCCATCTGGGAATCTCTGGATTATTCCTGAGCGATCTGTAAAAATTGAGTAAAGTCCCAGATGACTTCAGTTGCTTAAATTCACTACACATCTTCAATGGAAACATTTTACAACTTTGAAAATCAGAAAGGTTGCAAACCCTTTTTTAGATATTTACTTACCACTTGCTTCGGATATTATTGATCTTTACCAAAAAGCAACTGATAACTTCGAAGGTTTTGCTTACGTTAAGCAGCAGATGGTTTATTCTGGATAGCTTCTGACTGGAAAACATTAAAATGTTTTCTCAGAATATTTTCACTGAATTTTCTCTAGAATTCCTTGATATTTTCACTTTTCTAGGGAAATGTTTTTCAGTATATGGAAACCAGAACTTGGAAAGGGCCTTGCTTCAACAAATCTGCAGAAGACAAGTAAAAAAGCAAGCCTTGTGTCCGTAGATTAAATTGCCCTCTGTAGAAAATGATTAAAATATGCAATGGAAAACTAAGAGTCCACAAGTTAAAAATTGTTAAAAATTGATGAATATTTCTCAAACAGTGTTACTTCTCGTTTTTACTATGTAAATGGGGAAAGAATCAACCTCATATGTTCCATGAGGAAGCCCCAACAGGAGTTAGATCAGTCACAAAAATCCAGAATTAAACCTTAAGACAGGGTGGAGTCCTGCTGATTTTGGGGAAAAGTGCCGGAGCCAAAACCAAACCCCAGACTTCAGCCCTTGGGCAGATTCTTGAGGAGATGCTATTTTTCGGTAGACTTCAGTTGCAGCAACTATTTTTTTTTAATTATGTGTCTTGTAATGCTGTGTAAACGCTGCAGGGTTTAGCTTATGAAGGGTTCACGAACTGAACCATGTGGTTTGATTTGTAGCAATTGGTAACAAAATTCCACCTGAAGTTATACGTAGGTGTCACTCTTTGATGAAAGATAAGCTTCTAGGGAGAGTATCATCCCTTCTCACAAAGAGGGAGAATGTGTTGTCCCGACTTTCGTCAAGCCAAGAAACCCTTCCCTTTCTCGGGAAGTTAAGAGGGCCAGTAACTGGCATGAGAAATCTGAGTTGCTGTTGCAACACCAAATGGTATTTGCAGAAGCTACCATACAGGTATGGCAGATAGCAGAAAACAGACAGGTAACAGATACTGTACAGGCATTGCGAAAAGTGAAGTGAGAAGTGATCTGGGAGTCACTGCACTTTCTGTCGTATCTCAACTTTGATATATCCCTTTAAGAAAACATTTATCACAAAAATCCAGAAAGGATAGGTCTGTTCTCACTGGCAAAGAAAAAAAAAATGGTAGGTGCCTCTGAGATGAACCTACTTGTTTGAGTGAGTGCCCCTGTCTCAAGGAGTCATTAGACACCTCTCTTTCTTGAGAGCTTGGAGGGGCTCATTGAAAGAAGAAGAGGCTATAAACTCAGGAGGAAAATAAAGCTAAAGACGTGGATTTAGCCTTGATCTACTTCTGTTGTTCATAGAAAAGATGACTACTTATCTAATTGTATGTAAGAACACTAAGGAATAGCTAAGGATACTAAAATTCTCTATATATTTTAAACAATGCAAAAGATGAACACTACTTCTTAAAATCAGTAGTCCAGACCTTGGAAACATGTTGCAAATCTAGGAAATCAAGAGTAAACTGGGAATTAAGTAATATAATTCTGCCTGAAACAGTAGTAAACATATGGAATAATTGGCCAGTGAAGCAAGTAATCTAAATGAGTTTAAGAGACAGCTGGACATTTTTATCTCAGGAGAGAAAGGACTGAAGGATATAGTGATAAATCAGGGAGTTGAGGATGAAATATACTGAAAGAAAAGGCTTGATGAACCAAAGGATCCTTTCTCTAGTCAGCAATTTCTTATGTTTATAAATTTAATATGAAAAGCTGCTGTGTGAAATGCTATTTCTACATAGTGTCACCATGTCTAAAGAAGAAACATTTTGTTTCAGAAGATGGATTTTACTCATGCAGCCTCCACTGCCAGTAATAGATCTGCTTGATCCACCCACTTAAGACAAGCTCAACTGCCCCCACTCTCTCCAAAAATTGAATTATTTACACTGTACTTTATTGCTTCAACTTTCAAATTACTGCATGTAGTAGTGCCTTACAATCCTTTTCTTAGCAAATTTGTGGAGTTGTATGTTTCCAGTCCAGCTAGCCTGCAGAGAAAATTTCCTTTAATAGTGTTTTGTCTTCCAACCGTGATGTTTTGGATGAGCCATCAAAAACATCATCGTTAAAGCTATTTACAAATATAACCAAGTTCATTCCAAGTAGTGTGTCTAGCTAGTTCTGTCTCTAACTAGTTCTGATGAGCTCATAGTTTTCCTCCCTGTCACCACAGTCACACCATAATTTCTTTCAGAAAATAGGAAATAAAAACCAAAAGACAGAAACAAGCATAAAATATTAAAAAATTGAAACAACAAATTTTAGTACTAACTTTTGTATCCAGGTTCAAAGTTCACTTTCAATGCAAGTCCTATATGTGGTTACCTAACTACCCAACTGCTTCACAAATCAGACATTTGGATGTGTAATTGGCAAGGTTTACGACTGTAATTAAATTGTGGTTTAAACTGATTGCAGATGCAAAATTGCATCTCTAGGAAAGGAGGCCAGGCTGAGGCCCTTTCAAAAGTCATGTTCTTCAGGTTGAACCAGAAAGATTGTACAGTAAGTTGAATGAATTTCAAAAAGACTTGATTTTCCATTAACTTGCAGCTTTGCTTTTGCTGGTGAAACATCACTGGCTTTAGCACGGTTTTCCTGATTGATACTGGTGCAAGTTAAAAAAAAAAAAAAATGTCTCTGCGTTTGGAATTAGGGGTGTGGGAGGAAGCTGGATGTATCAGCGCTGAGTGTGCAACTGCACCACTTGTGTTTGGAAAGAGAGGCAGCACTGCCAGCTTCCTGTGTTTAGAAGTGTTGGGACTGATTGTTGAAATGCCTATTCTGACACTAAAATTGCAACTTCTCTGTCTCCTGCTGTGCCCGATAAGTATTTCTGGAAAGAGTAACCCTTGTTCAAAATAATGCTGTTTCCAGAAACATTGTGCAAATAACAACCAGAGTCTTTTAAAAGTCAACAAAGCAGGGAGGAAAGGGGAAAGGAAAGGACTGCCAGCTCAAGGAGAGATTTAATAGAAACCCCCTTAAGTTCAGCTGTATTAGCTCCTTTGTTCCTCATCATTTTACTGTGAGAAGGAAGTTGGAAATAAGGATCTCCTCTGTATTATGGCAGGATATGTATTTATTTGAAGTGTTGTCATATCAGATTCATATTCCTGATTGCATTTAATGAAGAACAATAAAGGAATGTACCAAGTTGTGTAATTCAAATAAACTTGCACAAAAATAGACAGGTAGCCAGATTCACTGGGGAAGAGGAGAAATGTGGTCATCTCCAGCATATACACTGCAGCCCCTGTTCAGAAATCACCAATTATTTCATTGCCCTATTCAGATATACAACAAAGCTTTCCATTCCTCTTAATAATTGAGATTTGCATTATCCTTCTTCCACCCATCAGGAGAGAGGATAATAAATCCCACTGCCTAAAAATCATGCACTGGGCATAGGTTTCTCTTTCTGCACTTCTGTGCAGAAGTATTTATAGTAGAGACCATATTCGCTCACTTTTCTGTTTGGCAGGTTTTTTCCTTTATGTGAAACCAAACCTACAGAAACCATTCCGTAATCAGGAAATATACTGTTATCACACTGTATTTTCCATCAGACTTCAACTGCTGGCAACATCTCCCCTCCCCCACATTAGTTTTCTTTTCTGCACCTAGATTAATTTAAAAGGTTCCCTTTCTCTTGGGCTAGCACTGCAGGCAAGGACTCGCCAGAGACTTGTTCCCTAATGACAGCAATAAGTCTCACTGGGCTTGCTTGAGAAGAGGTCTGCCAAGCCTTTACTGCTCACCCAAAAGAAACTGCCTGAAAGTTGCTAATATTTTACTATTTATATTTGAAGGTTTGTTTGTGTTAGCAGAGACAGTGCCAAGTTGCAGGGTAGGTAGGGAAAGGAGGGAGAACTCCAGAATACAGCCACAGGGCCTGGTTGCTGCCTCGCTGTTCTTGGGGGAGTTTTTCCTTGGAGATTTCCAGGAAAGAACTAGTTGAGGCAGCTCCTGGAAGACAAAGAATTCGTTTCTGATTATGACATAGTCTGACCGTGAGAATCTGTTCAAGTATTTAAGTCTCTAACACACAATAAAGGTGAATTTTCTTCCTCTCCTAC
>VZTE01005847.1:320465-339706 GCA_013397775.1 Eulacestoma nigropectus | reverse complement strand
TTTTTTTTTTTTTTGAACTCCTGAGGCACCTCTTCTGAGTAATTTTTTCTAGACAGTTGGTGATGCTGGTCTCCTCAGCTCTCTCAGCCCAAACAGGTCACCTGTGAATTGAGAACAACCTCTTCATCTATGTCCCCTCCACTGGTCCCAGCCTGAAACACATCAAAGAGAGGGAATTTAGGGACATAGCACTGGGCCTGGACCTTTCACTGAAGAATTTCCAAAAGGTTAAGCTTTTTCACTTCTCCCAGCATGATATACTCTAATAGCTCTCCTTGGCTTATCCTTGAGATTCGAAACATGTAAGTCACTGCTCTGAGAGGTAATTCCTCTTTAATTCAGTTCTTCTCTCTGCAAGAGAAAGAGTCTAGTAATACTTACCTGACACCTCACACTGCAGTGAAATCATATTGTTAGTACAAATAGTTCACAGTTCATAAATGAAAATATTAGGTTTTGAGATTTATTTTAGTAATATTTTCTGCAGTTTCACAGGGTTTGGAGAGCTTTGGAAATAGAAAAATGTCAGAATGAGAGAGTTTGCATGGCAGGAGAGGGGATTTCCTACTCACAGACCAAGTTCTTTTGCAGGAGATATCCTAGATTACCAGCAAAGAGAGAAACATATCTTCTTTCCAGTGTGAACAATCCAGATTTCCTCTGATTAAAAAAAAAAAGAAGAAAAGTATCAGCAGAGAAAATAGAAAAAGCAGTGCTTTAAAATTTCTATTTCAGAACATTTTTGCTGTGCTTGCTTCAAGTTCTATCTCCTACTTCATTGTTTTATTGTGATTGTAGTAAAAAACATATTCCCTTCTTTGTATGTGACTCATAATCATTGTTGCTGACTATTCATTTAGTTCAGACTTGCTGCTGTGTCTCAGCCCTTGTCTGAGACCTGCTTTGTTCTCATATTTGATTGGGAACATGAGCAGGTTTATTCCTCTTTTTCTACCTCACAAGGTAAACAAGGGAGATATTTCCCACATTTTCCATGTGTTTCCAGACATATCTTATCTTTTATATTTGTCACTACAAGCTAATGTTTCAATCTGTTTAAAGTCGACCTCTCAAGCTGTGAACTTCCTTGAAAAACACTGATAAGCAAAGAAACTTTAACAGCTATTAGTGAGGGAGTGGTGGTGCCATGAGTTAGCATTAGCTTTTTATCTCAAGAAAGCAGAATGCAAATGTGGCAAAAGTTCCCCTGTGAAGACATAAATATATTGACAAATCATCATGGTGGCCTCAGCACAGTACTTATGAGAGGAAGTGGCCTGTATTTCAGAAGGAGCACTGTTCCAAGGTGCTTGCCAAAAGATGTGATTTGTCTCTCAAGTCAGTGAAGGGAGGCCACCAGGGCATTGTAAAATGCTTTTCATCGTTCTGAAATCCCATGAGGACCCTGACCTATTGAGAGCAGCCCTGCAGAGAAGGATACAGGAGTACTTGTTGATCAGAGGCTGAACATGAGCCGGCATTGTGAACTCACAGCCCAGAAAAGTCAAGTGTACTCTGGGCTGCATCAAAAGAAGCGTGACCAGCAGCTTGAGGGTAGTGACCCTCCCCCTCGAGAGTTTCCCCTCTGGAGTACTGTGTCCAGCCCTGGGGCCCTCAGCACAAGCAGAGGAGGAGAGGTCCAGAGGAGAGCCACAAAGATAATCAGGGGGCTGGAGCACCCTTCCTATGAAGGCAGTCTGAGAGAGTTGGGATTGTTCAGCCTGGAGAAGAGAAGGCTCTGGGGAGACCTTACAGCACCTTCCAGTACCTAAGGAGGGCCTACAAGGTAGGTGGGGAGGAACTCTTTATCAGTGTGTGCAGTGATAGGATGAGAGGCAACGTTTGTTCATGGTTTAACTTCAGCCCTATCTCAGCCCCACTCAGCTGCTCACTCATGCCCCCCTACCAGTGGGATGGGGGAGAGAACTGGAAAAGTGAGAACACTCGTGAGTTGAGATAAAGGCAGTTTAATAGGTAAAGCAAAATCTTCACACAGGAAAACAAGGAATTAATTCACCACCTCCCGTGGGCAGGCAGGTGTTCAGCCATTCCCAGGACAGCAGGGCTTCATCACGTGTAACAGTGGCTTGGAAAGACAAACAGCATCACTCTGAACAGCCCCCTCCCCCCCCGCCCCTCCCTTCCTCCTTCTTCCCACCACTGTATATGGAGAGCATGATGCCATATGGTGTGGGATATCCCTGTGGTCACTTGACGTCATCTGTCCCGGCTGTGTCCCCTCCCAACTCCTTGTGCATCCCCAGTCGCCTCACTAGTGGGGTGGAGTGAGAAGCAGAAATGGCCTTGACTCTGTGTAAGCACTGCACAGCAGTACTGAAAACATTCCCATATTATCAACACTGTTTCCAGCAGAAATCCAAAACACAGCCCCATACTAGCTACTGTGAAGAAAATTAACTCTATCCCAGACAAAACCAGCACATGGTTTTAAACTGAAAGAAGATAAGTTTAGATAAGATATTAGGAAGAAATTCTTTACTATGAGGGTGGTGAAACATTAGAACAGATTGTCCAGAGAAGTTGTGGATGCCCCATCCCTGGAAGTGTTCAAGGCCAGGTTGGATGCGGCTTTGAGCAGCCTGGTGGAGTGAAAAGTGTCCCTGCCCATTCCAGGTGTGCCTGGAGGTGGAACTAGATGGTGTTTGAGGTCCCCTTCAACCCAAACCATACTGTGATTCAATAGGGGAGATTTATGCTGTGAAGGATGGAGGACCAAACCCTGCTGCAGTTCCACCTCCCTCTCTTAATACGTACTAGCAATTTGACCAAGCAGGGTCAGTTTTTTCCCAATATTTTTTCAATTTTGCCCAGGAGTTTTTAAAGAAGGGAAACAGAGTTAGGGATAGAGTGAAGAAATCTCTTCTTAATATGGAGGTAATTCAGATAGGGTTGTTTTTTTTTTTTTTTGCTTTTCTATTCATTTGTTGATTACTCAGTAAGTGTTTTACATAAATAAATCTGAGCCCAGGACTGCTTGCAAAATCAGTTCCGCACATGCATCATTATTCATTTTTTCCATTTTTCCATTGGTTGCCTAAGCTCTATGGCATGATTTTTGATCACTGTCTCCATGAAAGTAGCTGTACAATAGTTTTACTAACAAAAGGAAGGATGTTCTCAAGTTTTCATTCTCTCATGGACAGTGCAGGAACAGCTTACTGAATTAGGAATAGGCAAGTTGGCAAAAACAGGATGCTTTTTATTTTTTTCCCCGGTTCTCTTACAGCGGGTCTTTCCCTGAAATATCACTATTAGAAAGTGTAGTAGAAAAATGAGATATGGGCTAAAATGAGATTTTTTTATGAGATTTTACTGGAGAACAGTAACTCCATATGCACATGGGTCTATGTTAAGGAACAGCAGAACAATCACAAATTAGTGGAATACCTAGATCCTAGAACATGAGTCTATGGAAGAACAAGAGAAGGAACCAGTCCTGTGCCAAAGGAACAAGGCAGAAGGCTGAAAGAGAGATATTCTTGCATCAACATTACAATTATCCCAGAACCCTGTCAGGGCAAACCAGCTCTTATTCTAGACAAACTCTCTGTGCAGCGTGAGCACAAAGCATCACAGTTGTATATCTACCTGTTCCTTGTGGAGCTCAGCCCTCTAACTGCAAAGCCTATGCGACTATGGATTGGGCAGTGCTTTTTATTTTTTCTCACATTCAACAGTTTTCTATTATTTGTGACAGGTTCTCAGTGTTATTTTCACAAACACTGAGTAACAATTTTATGGGGATATTTGTTCATTCCTTGCTTGCAAAGCTGCAGTTAGGGACTCCTTCAGCCTCCTGACTGGCTGGGGGAGGAGGGGAAGGACAGTACAAGAAATTTTAACTTCTCGGTTATTTCTAAAGCAGTGCAATATTTGTACTTGTCTTCATATAATATCAATGTGTTAATGAGCCAGTCAGCACTGGAACAAGGTAGGGAGCTACAAGAATATAGTCCTGATACATAGTTTAGGCCAGTCCTAATCCAACAAGGGGAAAGTCCTAACATAAGCAGTTCTAGGATAGCTGCTGCCTACCCGACCTCTGCTGGGACTGCTGGAGCGCAGTGCTTGGTGCAAAGGTATGAGTCTGACAGCACAAATGTTCAAAGTAAGGCAGGAAGACAATAGTAAAGATTCCTCCCACTTGCTCCATCTGAAAAACCACTGTTCTATTGCCAAGTGGATGAGCTTGGAAAGAATTTATCAACAAACATTCGTGGAGAAAAATTAAATTGTTCAAACGCTCATGAGAAAAATGAATGAGCCAGGGTTCAAATTAATAGAATGATCAGGCTCACCTTCCTCCAAGAAATGTAACACATGCCTTCATCCTCATTTAGGATTCTTATTGAAGAATGGGCAGTTAAAGGGGTATGGGTTTGATTGAAACTTTATATTTTATAAAAATGTGTTATTATTTTAGTTTAAAATGTTTAAGTGCATATGCTTTAAGTAAAATTTCTTTAAAATATAAGTAAGCATCACAATTTGTAAAAAAGCTGGAAAACTTGATGCAAAAGGCTAACTTTTGGAACCAGAAAAAACATTTTCCATTAGCTAAAATAAATAAGATTCATATTGTTTTCTAGACAGATGATGGTTAGGTATTTAGATCCCATTCCTGCAGGGTATTTGTGCGTTCTCTTACAGATTAACAGCAGAACGAAACCCAGACTGTTTTGGATCTGGCCCTCCTTCAGGTGTATAAGGGAAAGCAGTAAAGAAAGAAAAATCAGTTGAAAATTGCTGACCAAAAATCATCAACAACTCTGACCTTGCTGTCCCTAACAAGGCTGGTAGAAACTGGCTGCATCTCAAAAATAATCAAGGTCTAATATGATGCTGACCCTGTTGTGTCTTTTACATTTTGGCATGAAAAGGAAATAACAGAATGTCTCCACAGGCTACTCATTTATAATAAATACTGATTGGCTATACCGGTAATTTTATGTGATAAAGATATTAAATTGTGTCAATAAACCAGGAACAAGTGATGTGTAAAACAATTAACACTAAAGGGAGCGTAATAAGTTACTTATTAAAATCCATAGATGGATTATGTGACCCTGTAATTACAAAGCTATGGAGCACATGACTTGGTATACATCTTTTGGTCCAAACACCTCATTGCACTCTGTCAGATTACTGGCTCCTGACACTAAATAAAATTCAGGTATGATTTATGGAGTGGCCTTTTGACAGGAGCTGGAATCAGAAATGGTTCAGGCTTTGCCAATATTCAGCACTGTTTTCATTAGCTACTGATATAATGCAGGTATTACATTTAGTCAACCGAATTACGTGTAGTTCTCCAAGATTCTCCCTCACTCCCTGTAGTCATTGTTCCGCTCATAATAAAATTTTCCTATCAATTTGCCACTAGAGGAAGACTGAAGTTCACTAAATTACATCCATGTGCATTTGTGCTGTAGACAAAGTGATACCAATTAAAAGAAACAAAACAACAAACCCAACTTGATTCTATTTTTAAGTTGTTCATGGAGAACAGGGCAACTGGCTTACAGAGGAGGCCACCTCTGAATTTCAAGCACTGGAAATTTCATTTTCCTTAATTAGTAAAACAGTATTGGTCTAGAAAAGAATAAAACAAAGAGAGAGATGCTAAATAATATGTCAAAAATGACACCTATCCTCCCCTATGACTGATTAGTTTGAGAGGTTTGCTATGTGAGGTGAAAGCATCATTTTGCACTTCTTTCTCCCTGCTCCCTGTAAATTTTTTTTTTTTTTAGACAGCCTGAAAACGGTGTTTTTACACACAGACAGCAAAAGAACCCCAGTTCTGACAGCTGAAGTGAAGCTATCTCAGTGGTTTAGCAGTACTGCCACACAGAAGACTTGAATTTGGGAGTGGCCTGGGGGCACTCTCTTTATGAGCCTTTGATGCTTTGATGTGTCACAGAGGTGAGGCGCTTTGACTTCAGGCAGCAGCGCTTGCTGATGGCTCCTGACTCTGTAAGCACCTCCTGATGACTGAATTATGACGCAGCACTTGCATGGCATGATTGGAGATTGCTTAGCCCTGTCCTGGCTGGGGAACGAATGAAGTTAATAGGTGTTACATGTACTGTGTGCTGGTACACAAAATCCTTCCCAAATTAATCTGGCTGTGTGTCAGAAGAGCTATTTACAGAGCTTCTGCAGCAACAACTAGGCTTCATGCTACCTGTAATGAAGAATGACTTCCTGGGGCCGTCTCCAAGCTCTTTCTGCTTACAGCCGTGATTATTCCTCTGAGTTTCAGTGAGTTATTACTTTCTGTTTTTAACAGTTACTGGCTGTTGTGACTTTCGTGCCAACAAGCATTCAACTGAGGACCACAAATTGATAGCATACAGTACAATCTGGAGACGTGGCACCCATGCCATCTCCTGCAATTTTTGAGATATCGAAGTACCTCAAGTGTGCTGACTTTTGAGCAGGTCTTCAAATCCTTATTTCTATGGATATTCCTTTTTTCTTCTACTTTGCTGCTGTCTTCATACTATTGGTTGGTTTTATGCTGGAAGTCTATACTCTTTATATAAATCTTCTCACCAAGTTAAGGTAGTTCCAATGTGAATGAATCTTCGGGAGTCCCCCTCACCCTGGTACTGGCAGGGTGTTCTAGATGATGTTTTGTAGTTAAGTCAGTTTAGCTCTGTCACAACACTGTTCGGATACTGTGTACGAGCTGGGAGTGATTGTTTCCTTGCTACTGCTTTACGTGTCAGTGTTATTGCTGGAGTGGCACCTATGCATTCTGGCTGTAAGTCCCTGGCTTCTTTGGTGCGCAGACTTTCCTGCCTAGCTGTTGTTTCTCTTAACTGATCTGTTGCCTGTCTATTGTCCTTCTGGATTGCAGCAGGCTAGTCCCCAAGGAAATGATCGTGACTTACCTCTCTGTGCTGGGCTCACATTTATCTTCAGGAAGAGTTTACTGGGGTGGTTCAATGCTGCAAAGTGGGGATTAGCTCTTACCTCTCCTACCCTTGCCATGTTTCTTCTGTCTGTCTCTGCAAACTGTTGACATGGAGGATAGAATGCTTGTCAATTTTTTATTCGTTTATGAGAAGAAGCTCCCAGTTTGACACTGTATTATTAAAATTCTGCTGCTCTACATTAAGCTCAACATCGTAGCTCACATAATACCTTGCAAAAGGTGACCTATGCTTTTGGTCAATTTTCTTGCTTCTCATCCACTCTTATTCAAGCTGACATTAAGCAGCTAAGTGAGCACTTAAATTAGGAGTATTGTTTCTCTATTCTAATCAACACAGATGGAGAAGAGTACTTCACAGGGCAGTTTGGATCACAGGTTAACCTGCTCTATGAAAGTACCTAGTTTTCTTTGGTGCTGGTAGGAGTGACTCTCCAATGTTTAACATTTTGCAGGATGAACTTAGGCCCAGTTCTGCTTACCCCAAATCAGAGTAATTATGCCGCCTCTCTGTTTAATTTTTATCCTCAAGAGTTCAATCCAAACCAAGCTTTGGGCTAGGAGTTCATGAGAACATAGCATCCTTTGTCAAAGCACCCCACATTGTTCCATGCACATTTTTCACTTGTCTTTTACACTTGTTGCCTGGTTAGACAGTACATTCCTCAATCTCTCTTATATTTATCCCCCACGAAGTGGTATATGCAAACATATTTTGCTGTATAATGAGCTCAGACTAGCAGTCACTTACTGAGGTGTAGCTGATGAGTGCTGTCTTATTGAGGAATAGTAAATCATTTACTTATGATTGTCTACCCATATAGAAATAGAATCAAGATCACAAAAACTCCTTGTTAGCACAGTCAGGTGAAATCTTGGCCCTTGTGGAATCTAAAGAATTAAACTGATAAAAACTGAGAAATTCTTTTACCTTTTACTTCATCCATCACTTCCTGACTATATATGTATTCCAGACGCCACAGGTGACAATGCCAGCAAAGCAGGCTCAATCTCTCTTTCTTTTCTCTATCTTAGGAGAGTCACACAACAGGTTTTATGGGCACACAACTTACCATGAAGAAAAGTATAATGTGCACTTGTATCTTGACAGCCACTCTGTGGTAATTATTATATATGTGTTCTCTCTTCCTGATAAATGCAGCATTTCTGAGACAATTTACCTCTCGAAGGTGGGATAATTCTGACTTACTCTTTTGGAGAGCATACACAGCTCATGACTAAGAACCAGCTGATATAGTGTATATTCACACTTCAAGTTATCCTACTCGAGACTGTTGCTGTGCCCTAACTTCTGGTCCATCACAGAGCTAATGAACCCAACCTCTTCTTCAAGAAGGGCACAGCAACTTCAACTTTTGAGACTGAATATCTCAGGAAGTCAGTAACTGTGAAAGATTTTGAGGGAATGTGATGTGAAACAATTCCTCTATATGCTCTTATAGTTAGTGTTTTCAATTTGCTCAGAAAAACCACAGCAACTGTGGTTGGAAGTGTGAAAATTTTTGCAAAGGTCTTACAATGGTACTTGTTGAATTAAGGAGAATTTAATATGTTAGCTCACAGTCACAGTGCTACATAGCTAGGTCTGAGGCAATATTTCTGTAGCAGGTGCATATTGCTTTGAGATTTTTGGTTCATTCTTCCTATTCTCTTAGGCCGTAATTCTGAACTTGCAGTGCCAAAACCCAAGATGGTTTATGAAAAATTCAGGTTTTATTTTCTTATGAGGCTAGGTTTGGATTGGATGTGATCCTTGTCCAAATGTTTTACCTGTCCTTTTTTCAGTGCAATATTTTTTGATACACCTTATACGTCAGCACAGTCTACAGTTACATTGGTCTTGGTCAGCTGGATGAAAAGACAGACAGCCTTCTGTGAATTGTTCAAGCATGGATGTGGGGAGATAGCATTCATCTCTTCAGAATTTATAACTGGGGGGGGCTTGGAGGGGGGGCTTGGGGGGTTGTTGGTTCATTTTTTTTCTCAGCTCCTGTCAAACTTTTCATTTCTAAGCCAACAAAATCTATATGCCATGCAAAAGCATTTGTGTAATAAACAGTGTTGATTACAATGCTTGGACTAGAACAAAGGTAGAGGAGAGTTATATTCATATCCTTCACAACCGGACATGAAGTCAGGTGCAGCCTTCAAATGAAGTGGTGCATATCGTGCTGCAAGAATCTCTTCACAGCACCAGGAACAGGGGCAGATTCACCAGGACTAGTACCACCTGTTAGCAAAATGTGTGGTAGCCCACGTCCCAGAGTGGCAGGGAAGCTCAGTGATGGTACAACTCCCACATCACAACAGGGACTGTCTCCATCCCAGGGGAGGTCCTGCCAGGCCTTGCTCAAATCAGAGGATGTCTGTCTGAGTACAGAACTGCATGAATTGGTTCCATGTTTATTTCCACTAACTATAAGAAGGAGAGTCAGTTGAGAAGGAGGAGTTGGTGCCAGCAGAACGTCTTTATTGCATGACGTTACTTACATCTACAAATCAGGCTGTTCATATTCATGATCAATGACAGAGAATGAGATTCGGAGAAAAGGACAGTCTGGCAAATCCTTGAGATCAAAAGGTCTTAAAGAGAGGACATTTTTATGTCCCCTACTGAATTAATATTTATGGAAGAATACAGTTCCTATTCTTTGCAACATTTGTATGGGTTTTGTTCTCATTTCTACAAGTTGTTTATTTTTAAGATATCAAACCTGTATTGAATAAGGCAATTGAAAATACATAAGATGTATTCTGGGATAAATAGAATTTATCCTGTTAAGATTCTAGAATTTCAAATGTTAAGATCAAGTAATCCGTAACAGCAGCCATAAAAAGTAGCAGTGTAGCCAAGTGAATTGTACGCTGGGACCCAACAGACATGGGGCATTTTCTTTCTTGTATCTCTGAGCTGCTTAGGCAGGTCACTTTACATCTTTCTGCCTCAGTTATTCCATCTAAAAACGTCAATAATAATGCTGTCATACTTTGTGATGTTAGGTAGTACTACAATAACCTCTTCTTTATATGCAGGAACTGAGAGCTATCAGAAATAAAAATATATTTTCTGTGATGGACTGTTGCTTTTAAGGCTCAGAGAAGACTGTCAGCAAAGTTGCTATTTTTGGCTGCAAAAATTGTGGGTTTGAGTTTATTGCTAGAATGGATTATCTTCCAATAAAAATTGTATTTCATTTATATCTTGCTTACTGAAGGATGTATACTACATTTAGCACATCAAATTTCATTATTTTTATTCATTTTAAATATAATTCTGTTATTCATTAGCTGTTCCTTTTACAGCAATAGTGGATGACACGTCATTATAAGCAGCACCTATTTTCAGTGACCAATATGTTTTTGAAATAACTAGATTCTGAGCAGAAATTTTCATACTTAATTTCATCTCAGGAGTGAACATTTTGGATGTTTAATTTTAAATATCTGAAACCACGATGGATTATTTTTCAGAATAAGATGTTCAATAAATGGCAGGTATCATTTGGTTTGCTTTTCAGCAATTGTGAAATACACTACTCAATCTGGTTTCCTTTCAGAAATCTGTTGAGTATTGTATTTCATCTTGCGCAAGAAAAATAAGGGGGAACAACCCCAAGTTTGTTGTGGTTTTTTTTTTTTTTTTTAAAGCATATAGTGACTTAGCAGTTCAAGCTCTATGGAACATCAACTAGGTATATTTACATAAGTCACTTAGGCTCAAAGTGTCCCAGGTATATATAGCTAGGTCTCATTGAAATAACTGCATTTTAGTTGAAATTATTTAGTTAGCTGCAATGGTGTAAGGTGCTTTTAAAATTTTGGGTTTCTTGAAAATTTTGCTTAGAACTGAGTGGCTGGCTTAACACCAAAAAACCAGCTGATTACTAGTGTGGTCCCACTGTAAAGCCCTTGCTAAGGCTAGTCGAAGGTGATAGGAGCAGCCTTGGGCACCAGTGACTGCAAGCAGGGCTCTCTTGGTCAGGGAGAATAGCAAAAACAGTGCAGAGATATTGTTAAAATGCCTGTAAAAAATTTGGACTGCTGTCATGGGGAAGCTTGTGCTTCTCTCTGACTTTGGTAACCTGGTTTATTTATTTAGTGACTGTAAAAATCAAACCAAGAACTGAAACTTCATTGTAGTTGTACTAATGTACCCCATCTTGTGTGGAGAGATTCTTCACTGCCAGCCATCAAAAACTAACATTTACACCCTTTGAAATGCTTCTTTAGAGCTTGCCTCTCTACTTGTGCCTTAAAATCACTCCCATCTGTCTTTGGTTAGGCAAGTGACTCTTACTTTTTATGCTAAATTGTTTGTTTTGTTGTTACTTATTCCTCCCAAACCACCACCACCCCCTCACATCTCCCTGTGAGCTCTGTCTGATAGGCAGATTGGGAAAGGTTTGGAGTGAGCACTCCATTATTTGATCTGTACATTTAGCCTAGCACAAGGAGACTGATCCCTAGCTGACACCCTGTGCATCATCATAACACAAGATAATAGCAGAGGATTTTATAGGCTAGCAGGTATTTACAGGGCAAATGATAAATAACAAAGGGAGGTTGTGTTTTGTGTAAGCAAAGAAATATGATTAAATCTTCTGCAGGAACTTGAGCCTATTCAGTGCATAAATCTTTCCTAGCCTTTCTGCTACATTAATACACAATCAACTCCTATGAAGACCTAACTCCATTGCTTTCAGCGATCCACAGTCCTTACCTGTAACAATAGCCAAGCTCAACTGAAGTAATATTTAAAATTTTTGCTAATCAGTATGGAATTGAATTTTTTCTAAGAAGTATTCTGTTCATTTTAAGTGCCGCAACTGGAGCTCTGTCATTAGGAAAGAAACATTTGGGGGTCTGGGAAACAAAACAGGAATGCCAGTAAGGTAATTATCATAACAGTCGACTCTGGGAGCGCAGGAAGTGGTGCTCTGTGGTGCGAACGCTGCTCCTCATAGCCCCCAGCTGAAATGAGACATTTCCACTAGATAACTCAAAGTAAGTTTTAATATTATTTTTAATCATGAAAATGTTTCAAACACTCTTCGGTCTATTCATTACAGCAGGAGTGGTTATTTCATTTTTTAATAGGAGCACTTACAAACAATCCAAGTGTAATAACCAGCAGCATAAAATTATCAGTGATTGAGTCGATGCTGAACTTCTCACTTGTCAAACAGTGCAGATTGTTTTTTCCCCTTTTTCTTAGCTCTTAGGTAAATTTCACTGCTAGCTAGCATCTCACACCAGACAAAGAGCAGGGAAGGGATGAAAAAACATGAAGCATATGCGTTGCAAGGCCAACACAACTTCTTGTTTGTGAATGAAAACCAGGGCTGTAAGCTAAGTGGGAAATGCTGGCTGGGAGCTGTCTTGAATTCCTGCAAGTAAAAACATCAGGGATCAGAAAGCTGGTTCAAAAGGCAAGTGAAAGTTGATTAATTACTTTGTGCGTGTTTTAATTACCCTATCATCCTGAGATTTCTGTGTATTGATCTGAACAGTAGTAATAAAGTGCTTTCCTCCCCTCACTCCTTTCTAAGCATTAGAGCTTTGTTTATTAGGTATGCTTCTAAGGAGAGAAATTACTCATCGTCCAGACTAGCATAGAGAAAGGGGGTAAAAAAATACAAATGGGCGGGCATGATTTCTTCGGCTATTCAATATGTTAAATCTAAATTGTTCATATAATTATTCCAGCATGTATTTTCTTCTAGGCTGCAGTCAGGCAGAAAAATTTAAAACATGAGAAATTGGACAATGCTAATGTGAAGTGAAACGTAGTTAAATGTTACATTCCTTTCAATGTCATTTACCAATAGTTATGTATCATACTAAAATGAAAGGAAAATATTAGCCTGAGAGTCAGTGTATTAGTGGGATTTACAATAACTAATATTTGAATAACCCTGAAAATAAACCTAAAATGAATATTACCAACATTTGATCAAGAACAGCTCTGGGCAAAGGTGACTGGGAAGGCTACCTCAGAGTAATTTCGAGAAGGTATTTTTTGTGAGCTCGTCAGGGATCCTCTGTAATTTAAAACTAACTATTCACTTTAAATATTAAATGGTATAAATCATGATAATAAAAGATAAGGTTAATGACCTTTATGAGGTAATGGCGAAAGAGGACAAAGAAAAAAAAGTAGTTTCACAACAGCACTGAAAGGAAAGCATTTTGAGTCTCACATTACATTGAGATAAAGTTGGACATTCATTTGAGCATCAGTTCCTTAAGGAACTTGCACTGAAAATTTGGCTTAGCTAAAACCTGCAAATTTTCTCATCAAGTCACAAAGCATGACACTAACAAAACTGAAAATGGAGTCTCTCTATCCAACTTTTCACTCAGCCACCAGGACAAAGTGCCTACTGTCTCCCCACTTCCCTCTCCTTAGAATGGGCCTGCCAAACTCTGCTCAGACTCATGAGACATGCAGGCAAGCAGAGAGCAGTGGGGCCCCCATGAAGGTCTTGCATGAAAGATGGGGCACATGTATGAGCGATGGGATTCCAAATCCCATCTTTACCCAATAATAATTAATAATTAATTAATACTTAACACCCATCTAGTGCTTTACAAGCATTAACTAATTAAGCTAATTCACCCAAGGTCAGTCCTTTGTACTCACACAATACCCGAGATCTTTTTGATCATACACCCTAAAGAGTAAAAACAGTATATCAGTAATGTTAGTTTTAGCCTAACATTATTTGGAGATTTTGATCATTAGGGATGGAATTAATCAAATATCTACTGTGTCCCATTTTTGCATTTTATCTTCCATTCTGCATTTACTATTTTTATCTTTATTAATAGCTACTGCTCAGTGGCCTTAAAGAATTTCTCCATTCAACAGAAACTTTTCTTTCCAGAGACTTATGCTAATTAGTACCTTGTTTGTGGCTTCAGTGTGATTTATGAGCTACTCTGAGCCCTGAATAACAAAATATCAGGCTATCTCCATAACTGTCTATTAATTTGTTTATCTTTCTATCTGTCTACCTATCTGCTGAAATTTAAAACAGTGCAATAACTTTCATATCAGTGACATTAATGCAGCATTAGATTAAAAGAATGTTACTTTATACAGGCATAAATGTAATTTAGAGGCACTTAGAGGAAGCTATATACTTAACATGATTCTTGGCCAGTGAAGACAGGTTGATCCCACTCATTTTGGGATCGCTAATTTGCAGTTAATTAGGAAGATTGATTCTGTTCTCTGATGCATAGGCCCAACCCTAAATGCATTTTTCCGGTTTCCGTGGCACCATGCTAGTTATCATTGTCAAGGTGCAAGTATAACTGAATGACACAGTCTTTCATAAAACATAATAGCTGGGGAGTTTGGGAAAGTAAATCTAGTAACCTTCAGCAAACATTTTTCTGGTTTACTCTGTAGACCAAAATCTAATGTCATCTGCATTTAAAACAACTTCCAAATCACATTCCTTTGAGAAGGTTTATTGCAATTAGCAAATAAAACCAGAGACTTGCTTTAATGCTCAGCTAAAATAACACAGTTTCATAGTTTGAAGGAAATAAAATATTGACATTTTGCTTGAAGGAACTTGTATCCTTAAATAAATGCAGTGGGCACGGCATACTTAAGCTTGTACCTTTTATAGAAGCTAACATTTATTTTCAATGTGTTATCTCTTGAGGAGATTCTTCCCCTCTCCTCTCAAAATACAAGCTGCTATGAACGGATTTGGGGGAGGAGTGAATTATCGGCAGCTGGTGTGGGCTAGCAGTAAATTGCTGCTCCCTTAGAGCAGGGGGAAAGCTGGGGGAGCTGTGCTTCATGACGGAGTCTCGGGGCACAGTGTCTTGTGGGACTGTCCTGGCCCAGTGCAAGTCACACTTGACATGTATAAAGATGGAATCTATTAATCAAAAGTCCATCTAATAAGCTGAGCTTTCTTTACACTTTACCTGATTTCACACTGGTCATTTCTCCTCCATTTGGGTTTCGATGCAGCTGTAGGTATCAGATCTTTGCAAAGATAAACTAGGACAATTCCTGCTGTGCCTCTGTTACACCAGACTCTGGCTGCAATGGTCTTCCCAGCCAGTCCTCTTTCTCTGCTTCTGTACTTTCCCTTGCCGTTGCACATAGCTGTTATAACAGATATCTGTTGCACACATCATCCTATCCCTATCCTACCAAAGTTGTAGCTACACTGGGGTATTCTTCTATGGTCAGACAATTTTTCTGGCCCAATTGTTTTAATAAAAGCACACTTTCTAGCAATTTTGCACCAGAAAATCTGTTCCAGGTTATCTGCCATGGGAGTACTGCACTAATTACTCATAAATAAACAATTCCTTCATTTATTCACTTTACAGACAATGAAGAAACTTTTCAAAAAATGTCTATGGAAAATTCCTAGGTAGTGTTCTAAAACAGCAAAATGAGGTGTGTTGAGTCAGTCTGGAACAGCACAGATATACCAAACCTGAGAACCTATAGAGGGCCAAAGGCATTTTTTTATCCATTTGGGGAAAGAAAGAGATAAGGAGAAATGAGATACTTGCTATAGAATAGTTCCCAGACTCAGTAATTTTCCTTTCAAAATTTCAGTGTCACTGTGTTCAACATCTTTCTCTTATCCCTTAACCTCTAAATATTGCAGTCATCAGTGCTCACAGGCCCATAAGCCACCAGTTGCAAATAAAACGAAAAAAAAAATACCAAAATATCGACCAGATGTAAGCATGCAGGGTAGCAAGAACAGGACACACCTCTCAGTCAGCCCCATCAGCTCATTCAATATACACATGTGGCTTGTTGTCAGAACTTGTGGTTGCAGCCCAAAAGGATCAGGATCAAAGCAAAAGCTTTCCTAGTTCAAAGCCAAATTTGTGTCTTTGCTGGCTCATTTGAATTTTTCATCCAGACTTTCATGGCTTCCTTGTGTGCTTGTAATTACCACATCTTTAAAACCTGACAATCCCTTCATATGGGCCAAATTCTTTTCTCAGATTGTGCTTGTGCTCTACATAGGGGTCCAAGAAAAGATATACATATGCTCTCTACAATACAAACTTTGGGCCTAGATTTGATCCATTAAAATGCGAATAGAAAAATAAGCAAGTTATGAGCATATATTTAACAGACAGGAAAAGAAAGTAATTCAGAAGCTTCTGTATAGTATCCTTGGGGCCTGATACATACTTCTAGGATCTCCAATAAACGTTAGGATAAGTAGATAGTTGAATATTTTCCCTTTGAACAGTAAATCAGCCCAAATCTGCCTAGCAGAAGAATTAAGGAGAAGCTTAATTAATCTTGCATTAGTATTTCCAGTGGATGCGTTGTAGGTTTTCTCCTGGTTGGAATACGAAAGCTCTGATCTCCACGTGTGCTCCTGACTCCTGCTTAGGGCTTAGCTCCCACTGATTTCCATGACCAAGATGATGTGCGCCTTTGCAACTCTCAAGCAGCACAAAAAGAGCATGAACTGCCAGCTTCCTCTGGAGTGGGGAAATCCCCCATAAGCAGAGAGTCAGTGACTCTAAGACTCACAGCACCCACACTCACATGCTCGGGCTACACAAAGTTTGTAGGTCACTTGTTGGAAGTGAAGATTAGATAGCAGAGTTTAGAACAGGCAGCAGGAAGTTTTAAACCCAGTGTGGAGAGAAAAAAGACCTGACCTGGAGATCATGGGGCCATAATCAGTTTTAATGTGCTTTCTACACTCCTTTTACTGGGCACAGAAAAAGGTCATAGGGAAGCAGAAAATTGGAAAATACTTATAGAAGGCACCAAAAGGATCTGATTTGAACCTTCTGTGATATGTGGGTTTTAACCTCACTAACTCTTCCTCAACCAACAGGATAATTGCCAGCCTTTCACAGGTTTTCCATTCCCACATTTTTGGAGTTTCTGTCTACCTCTTAGCAGCCAGTTAAATTCTCTTAAACATCAGCTTATCCTTTTCCTCTGACTCACAGTTTCCTCTTTCCTCCATTTTATTTCCCTTTTCTTCCCTGATCTCCCAACATATTTCATGACCACCTCTGAGCAGCAGCCCAACTCAGCTGTAGTGACTCCCATTATCCCTCACTTTCCTCTGTGCATGCTTAAATCCTTTCCTGACCTCCAGCAGGCCTTCCTACCTTGGATAATCCCACCAAGGGGTGCTCACTAGGCTGGGAGTCTCTCCTGGGCTTGCATCAGCCTGCTACATTCAAATCTCATGCTCTGAGGCTTCCTCAGGTCAGACACATTCTGCAATGAATCTGACCCGGGGAAGCCCTGAAGCACAAGATATTTGAAAGGAGGATCAGTCTGAGGTTTGAAGCAGAGAAGGGGGGCAGCGGGGTATGTGTGTGAGATTCATGTTCAGACCAGATCTTATTGTTTCTGAACCAGTTTTTCCACTGCTAGCTAACCATCACAGATACCCAAACCACATTTCCTAAGCTACCCAGCAGGTCAAATTACTTGTTATTGAAGTGGAAATAAGACATGGGGGCTTTTTCCCATTGTTTTCCCTAAAAAGTACTTTATATAGATGTGTGCAAATGTACATATATAAGTGCAATGAAGCATTTAGAGATTACAATCATTCCTTGAATGAAAACTGATAAATATAAATGTTTAGCATGCTTGTTTAAAATGTGAAAGTAGTATTAATTAGGACTGTTTGTTTACACTGTTTTGGTAGTGTCAAGATGCCTGACTATAACTATCAGGACCTGTCCACCTGTCAAAGATCAACTGGGTTGTTTTACCATTGTCTGCCAGCAGGAAATGTCTGGGTCCATACGGGCCTCACACAAATGAAAAAGGAAAAGGGGATGTAAAGAAAAAGAAAAGGAAGACTTTCTAAAACATGCAGTTCTTTATGAAAACCACATGCTTCTCAAGGCTTTTTGGTTGTCGTTACTCTGCCATATTTTAGTATTTGTAGAATTTGAGTATGAAAAGTAACTAGGTATGATATAATTATTTTCATGTTTAAAACAGAAACAAAAAAAATGCTTTTGCCTTAAAACCTTGACAGAAAATAGTTGCATTGCACGAATCAGTTCTTTAAAAAAGGAAACTCATTCTATAAGTAGTTCTCTTATCCAGCTATGCCTAAAATAGGACTAACTCTATCTAGTATCCCAATTGCATAATACGGTATATTAAAATAAGTCTCCCTTAATGTTGCGTTGCAAAGGGTTTGGAGTCCAGGAACAACCTTGGAACAGGGACAGAGTGACCTTTTAAAAAGAAAAATGAAATGAAATACACTTTCATTTTCCAGAAATATGCATGAAAGTAAAAACTTGACAGCATGGAGGAACATAAGCAAATATATCTTTTTATTTGAAGATAAAAAGAAGCAGGGGCTAGATAGGGAAAGGAAAAAACCTGTGAAAAAAATGGATGATGCAGTTTTTACGAATAAGCAGCTTAATGTATCTTGGCACCCACAGTAAGCCTTGTAGGAGCTCAAAGTGCCTCAGGCAATCTGTGAGCAGAATAGCAATTTTATTACTTTGTCATTAAACCAATTTCACAGCAGTATTGTTTGTTAATGAGCAGCGGCAAACGAGCGAAGATGTCACACACTGGAATAGCAGTGAGATTTGTGACCCAGGCTCAGAGCACTAAGATGGAAAGACCATGGCTATAAAAAAGGAAATACTTTGGGATGAAATGCAAAGTCTATACAGCAGAGCTTGTGTTTATGAGCTACCATTTTGCTAAGAGCTGTGAGAGAAATAAAGGTCTGGAAATATGCAGTTAAAACAGGGCCTATAAAATTAAAACCAAATTAAAGTATAGCAGAGGATTACTGCACAGGCTGTACTCTACAAAATATATTTTAAGTGACGAGGTGAAATCTAAATCAGTTTTGTTTGAATTTGGTTGGTATTTATAAAATTCAATAAAGCAATACCAAATTCAAAACCAAAGCAGCAGCCCAAGTCCTGTGGTCTCTGATCTATAAGCTTCACTTTGAAGATATTCAATTTACCAGTACTTAATTAGCAACTTGTCCTCTCTTTGTAAGCAAAGATAACATATAGGTTTATATAGGAATATAAATACTGAACAGACATAATCAGTGTGCCTGCACACAGGCGCGCACACACACACACGAACGGACACATTCTGATTCTGTACCAAACAGTGAATCAGAATCACCTAGAAAAGAGATTACATGAAGCTGAACTGTATCATTTGATGGGACTCCTTTTTTTTCTTCCTCCTCTTCTTCGTCTTCTCTCTTTTTTTTTT
>VZTE01005847.1:292971-320417 GCA_013397775.1 Eulacestoma nigropectus | reverse complement strand
GTCTTCTCTTTTTTTTTTTTTTTTTTTTTGAGCCAGGGCTGATCTTACAAAGAGATGGGAGAGAGCCTTGAGGGATACAAGAAACAGTGCCAAGCAGGCACATTATTGAATCCCTGCAAGGCATCCCGAGGTAAGTTTGCTGCCTGAGCTGTCTTTCCATGTTTATACACAGGGAAAACTAGTTCAAGCAACGCAGTAAGTGGATCAGCATGACTGACTTAAAGGAAGAGGGGAAAATTAGCCCACCATTTTGCTCCATTTGCACTAGAGATGGGGAAATAATTTTGCTGTCAGGACTTGCTTCTGAGCCACCTCCTTTCTTTCCTGTAATAAAGCCCCACCCCATTTGTTTCTATTACAATCACATTATTTAGCATAATTATCCTCTTAAAAATATCTAGATCACTATAAACGCTTCCGTTCTTTTGCCTGTTTGCTACCTCACCCATGAGGATTTCGGCACAGCAGCTACCATACATTTGTGGAATGCTTTAAGGGCTCTGGCAACAGAATAAATTCAGCATATTTGTGCGTGTCTGTGTGCCTGTGTGGATCTCGCTCCCAGTTTCTCACTCTCTGTGTGTGTAGTCAATTTGAACAATGTATTTCACTTCAGTTCACAAGCAGGCTGACCTCTCTATCCAGTGATTAATATTTTTAGTTGCTTGGTTTCATAGCTTGGTAACTCGTGCATGTTTTCTGCTATTTAACTAAGTGGGTAAAGGGGACGCTGCAGGAAATGCTCATTGTTGAGCAGTAGGCGGTGCTCACAGTTCTGGGAGCTCAGCTTAAGACTGTTTTCTGCCTGACAGGGCAAGACCCCTAGACAAATCCCTGGCTGGGTCTATGGTAGTTGGCAGCCATTCAAAACTGGTTCTCTGCCAGCAGTATTACTAGATAGCCAGACAGATCAATTCACTTTTACATTCCCGCCATTATTTATAGCACACTGTATATCTGCTCTTGCTTATGAACTAATGATTAGCAAATACAGTACACATAAAACATAAGCATTTGTTCTGTGCAAGGCTTTCTGTTGCTGATATTGCAGATAGTTTTACAGGTCACGGAGCCTTAAAAAGGATTTAAAGGGCATGTCTTGTGTAACATTTGTTCCTTTGAAAATGATGCTCCCTTCCTATTTTTGTGTAATTGGAGAGGATAGAACGGTTTACTTGCTGCTTATGTTTCATTGAATTCTTGCATTTCCCCCTTCTCCCACAGACTTCTAAGGAAAACACGTAGGAAGAGAGGCTTATACAGTATTATTTGTTATTTAAGAACTGTAATTCTATGTAACACTAAGGCTTTTCCTTTCAAAAAGATCTATTGGTAAAAACAAACAAACAAAAACCCAAAAAACCCCAGGAAAACCAACAATCCTGCTTACATTTCAGAAGATGTCAGGGCAACTGCAATTTTGTAAACTGTAGAGAGACAGATGATTTGAAAATTGGGGAGAAAATACCACACCTTTACTAGGCCCTTGTGGTTGTTAAAATACTAGTTATAGTACTAAATTGCTTCAGTTACTTATGTTCTTGAGCTACAATAGGAAAGTTCAGCCCAAGTCTAAGGCCCTGGCTTCAAAGCAACACAGCTCTACTGAATTTTTAAAATCCAGATATGATACAAACTTAATGGCCAAATTAATCCTTGGCATAAAAACAGATCTGCACAATTTGAACATTTTTAGCTGATCACTGCTACTGGTCTTGCCACAAGTTCCTGTCAGGTAGCAAGGTTGATGCTTATTACACCAAACATTATTTCCCTGGAGAGTTCACGAGAAGGTGGCAAACACACTTTCACTCCTCTGAAATGAAGTTCAAGACTACTGCAGGAAGTGAACTTTCAAAAGTTTCAAAACATGCTCACACTGGACTGCCTGAATTAATTCAAGGTGTTCTGCTGGTGGAGAAATGTTACGTATTAAGGAAATCTGTTAATTTGGTTTCCTAAACTGTTAGTTAACCCATACTTTGGTCTGGGTTGAGGTGTAAAGGAACACGATGTCAGTATGTTGTTAAGAAGTTGTCCCCTTTCCATTTGGCAACAAGTGCATCAGAAAACTTTCTTCATAGCCTCAATTCCCTTACTGGGAATTGAGTGTTTACAGGTGCTCAAACTGAGGTACCCCGGGAGTACAATGCTAGGATAGGTGCTTTCTAGGACAGTGAGAATGCAAAAATTAACATTATATTAGTAATCAGCATAACTAAACCAAAGTGATTTACATCCAGTGAAACCTGGCCCAATGGAACAGTAAAGGTATAGTTAGCTTTTCTTACTACTTATCATCAAAAATAAGTGAAGAGGAAGAATATAAGTGCTTGAAGAACATAAGATTGCTAAAAGGCACATGCTCTGATAAAATCTTTCTGCTCAGAAAAATGTGAATAAAGCTGATTTGTCAATGTTTTACACCTTAAGTGATCAACTCAACATTCAATGCATACAAAAGCCCACAGTACCTATTAAGACTGTCTCATACTGGCTTTGTATTAAATGATGTATATATCCAAGATGTGGGTCAATGAAGAATCAGGAATGCTGGCTTGGCAAAATCTTCCCAAGTCAGAATTTTCAGAGACAGTCATGTCTAGTGACTGGTATACAAAAGTGAATAATCCAGAATGATAGGGCTTTCTACACCTCTCTGAAAGCTCAGCTGTCTTCCTTTTTTTTTTTTTTTTTGTTTTTTGGAGAATAAGGTTGGAATGGTGACTCGTTAGTTTGATGTTACCAATGATAAAAGAACAATTTCCAGGAGAAACTGAGCACTGGGAGAAATTAGAAGATTTACTATATTTCATCTTAAAAATTACCAATGAAAGCAGAAAGGGATTAAAAATTCGGATCATCAGAATGGGACAGTTCTGTATAATCAGGAAAATTATAGTCCAGAATGTGCTTCTTGCCTTAAATACATTGCAATGATTCTTTGATATCTACTGGTTCTATCACTTCTTTCTTTTTCTTCTGGATTCCTTACCTAAATTCAATGACTGATGTAAAACACAGTCCATATAGAGTTTCTCAAGTCAAAATTCTGTATTGCACTTGCATAGTAGAAGTCTCTTCTTGGCCAAGACTATCACTGAGGCAAGATTTATCAAAAATTCATTTTTCATTGTGGTTTTCAAAGCATTGCATTTTGAAGGGCTTTTTATAAACCATCCTTTATCAGACAATATAAAATATGCTGTATTTCACTTGCTTGTTTCAACATAAATCAACTCCCAAAAAAGTTTCTACAGCTTTTTACATTGTCTAGCCTTGTTCATTTGTAAGCCTGCAAGTTTAATAAAGACTACTTTCCCTGTGTAGGAAGAATATGCCATTTTATATGGAGGGAACAAACCAAAGGAAAAAAAAAACCCTACATTTTAAAAGCAACGCTATATCTCAAAAAATGAATATATTATATGTTGATGGGCAGAGTGTCCTGTAAAGCAGCCAGTAAGTGCTTTGGAAGACACTGAGAATATTTCTGGGTTTTATATTGAAAAATAAATCAGGATTTTTCTATTAACTTTAAAACCATGTGGAACTTCCTTAACACTGTACTCTTTTGCGAAGGTCTTGAATGTGGTGAGGTCTGTTCATGTACGCTTTCCAGGATGTCTTTCTTTCTCTCAACTTTAACTCTTCAGTGCCTACTGAAACCCAGTAGTTTAGTCAGTTGGAGCTATAAAAGGAGGAGAGAAATGAAGGCACAGTAGTTTAGAGTTCACTTCTACACAGGAGAACAACATTGCATTCTGGAGGAAAAGATGGAGTGCTGCTGATTCCTTGGAGTTCTTGCTACTCAGATCTGGGGAGTGAACTCAGGAAAAAGCCAGTCATTTGACTCAAGATAAGACCTTTTCTCAGTTGCTTCCTGTATCATTAGCCTTTTTCTTGATCCCTCATTTCTCAGACTTTACTCTCCTTACAGATGAAAACTAGATGCCATCTTACTCAGATACCTTGGGTGTTTTTCCTGAAGTGAATCATTAGTTTAGCATTTTTTTAATAAAATTCATTATTGATGTCTATGGCGTTAATTATAATGAGCTAAAATAATTTTACATAGAACCAAAAGTTTTCACTCTTGCTGAGTATCGTATTGCTAAGTTTGGTCAAAGGCCACTGACACAAAGGACAAAGTAGTCTGCTCAGCAAAAGCCGAGATGACTGTTGGCTGACTTATTCAAGAACAAACACTCAGAACTCATTCTTCAGACAAGGCCTAACTCCATTAGGCTGTCATAGCACCTGCCGAACTCTCAGTCATGTTAATGAAGTTATCCATATGCTTATAGACAGGCATACACTTAAGTAAACTGCTAAATCAGGGAGGGCAAGTCCCAACAGTCTTTGGCTCACTGAGGTTCTGGAGGGTCATGTTTGCATAAAAGCAGTTCTGAGGAAGAACTTTATTCCTCAGCCATGACTTTTTGTTTATTTGTATGTGTCAAAATTCCCACTTAAATATATTTTTTTTTTCTCTCCAAAAATCACAGACAAACCCAGAAACAGTGCTGTGGTTTGAGTATCAGTTTGGCTACAACAGTTCCTTTAGATTTGAAATATGATATGATAGTAAAGCAAAATCTGTGAATCTTGGCTGAGGTGCGTGTTTTCTGCTGAAATCCAGCATTATATTAATTTTATTTGATTGTGCCTACTGCAAGTATTTTCTACAACTCTGCTCAGAAATTTCTGATTTTCCTCTTTTGGAGAACTAGTCCAGAACACCTAATCTGTAGACTTGCTAGTCATAATAAGGCAACTCCTAGAAGCTCCAGCTCACTATGTACCACAACCACGTACTAGTGGGTCAACTTCAAAACCCTCACATACTTTTATAAATACAACGCACATTATCTGTTTTATGTACATGGATAGCTTTGGAAATCTGTCCCCTAAATTATTCAATCTCCTGACAAGGTTATAAAAGTCTGCACAGCCTTTCTGACATTAAGTATTAGCAGTGAAGTCAGGAAGTGGATTCACCATGTGAACAGCGTACAGATACCAGAATATAGCCCTGAGATGGAGCTGTGTGCTTCCACAGAGGTGGAAACAGTAATTAAACAAACAGTAATTAAACAATGAAGCAACAAATTTAAGCAGGTGAAAAACTGCAAAAGTTGTTTCTTAGAATATCATACTAACATTTTTGTGTTATGTGACAACATATTATAGCATAAGATAAAAATGAATTAAAAAATCACATTAAAATATGTTACGTGGAAAAGCATTAACATAACATAAAAATATTTTGTAAAAAATATTTTTCTCCTAAATATAAATGCATTTTGCTGCTTCATTCTTTGACTTTCCCAGAAAGTCACACTGGGTCCCTGTGTAGGTAATGTAAGTAAGGCAGTGACTGGGGGCTGGCAGATTAAGATCACATTTTCAAAGTAGTTTTATTCCTTTAGTCTCTCCTTCTGATTGTCCATGTTCCTGTTTTGAAGTCTGTTGAGGTGAGCTGCAGTTTTTTCACAAATTTCAATTCTGAATTTTGAATCGGTCCTCAAATAGCATTTGAAATAACTTACTCAAACAGCTTTTGCAGGACAACACATAGACATATGGCAGTTTCCTGCAAAGGACTGCAGCAGTTTGTGTCCATCTTTTCCTTTTTTTCATGTGTCATGACATGGAGGTAATAGCAAATGACTGAAGATACCTACAGTAACACCTGTACCACCACAGAGCTGTTACAGCCCTCAACACTTCACCAGTGTAATAGTCTTCAGTACTGTTTACCAGCACATGAAATCACAGAGAAGCATCTGTAAGCCACACTATGAAACACGTACCTGATATAGGTGTTTTATCTTGAGCTCAGGACACAGATTTTATGCATGTTTGCTTGACCAATTTTGGAGTGTATGAATTGTTTCTGCTGTATGTGGTGACTTTAAATGAACAACATGCAGTAGTAATGCAGGATATACCACCATGGAGACAATACACTGGGGAATTATCCCCACAGACTCCTCTCCAGCAATGCCCCTCCCCATGTGTTCTTGATGCTTGGTCTGTAATAGTCTACTCTGACCCTGACTTTGCACAATAACTTACTTCCAAGAAGCAGTCATTTAAGGGGATGCAAGCTACCTGTAACATGAATTTCAGTGGAAGCACAGTACTTTTTTCTTACACTGGCATGCTCAGAAAACGGCATAAAGATTCTTGTCTCCAGCCACCGTAAAACAAGCAAAAAATATCAGTGTCAGATAAATCAGAAGGTGCTCTGGCATGCATGCTTCACTTCCACTATGAATCTCAAGATCAAGAAAAAATGACCTAGAAATGAAGCAATGGCTGTTTTAATCAATTTGTTTACTTATAATCTTCAAATACATAAAACAGTTTTATTTAAAGGAAAAAGAAAGAGGATGCATGATGTTTATTACTTGTACCTTCCTCCAAGGTCCAGTAGCTACTGTGCCTGCAATTTATATACTGTAAAGTATAGAATCATAGAATATTCTGAGTTGGAAGGGACCCATATGACATAAAATTTTGAGAGGTTGTACTCTGATGACACTCCTGCTTGTCCCAAAGTAAATGAAGAGAAACTTTGTTGTCACTAAGAGACTTTACATAGTGCAAAACCAGGGAAAATCAGACTTACCATTCCCGTGATGGCCTAGAACTAGGTCCTTGAAAACTGCTGGATCCTGACACTCAGAGTCATAGTATCATAAAATTGTTAAGGTTGGAAAAGACCTCTAGGATGACCAAGTCCAACCATCAGTCTAGCACCACCTCCTTGTTCACCACTAAACTATGTCCTCAAGTGCCACTTCAGCACACTTCCACCTCTTGCTCTTTTGTTGGCCTTTGTTTCTTTCACTGGAAGCCAAAGTGAATTGACTTTGCTATCCCTCTCCATGGTGTTCACGTCATCAGACAGATGACGGCATCTGTTTTCAAATAAGCCACATGTTACAAAGAGTCTCAAGTTCATCCACTTAATAGGAAATGTATCTGAAAGAAATCCATTAAAATATACTTGGATTAAAACTAAATAGAGCTGAAGTGAAACAAAATGCAGAGAAGCTTACATATTTCCTCATCATAGGCACAAATAGTTGTTTTGCCTGCTGCTACAATTTCTGAAGTCTACATCCACACTCTTCTCCTTTTTAAACCAGGATCTCTAATAACTGATATTGAAACATGATAGTGGAGATACCACATTCTACCATATTCTGGTTTAAGTTGTGCTTCCTCAACACAAAGTGTGGGTTTGCCCACAAATGTATTTGAACAAGAACCAGTCATTTCAGGTGTCTGACTTTTCTGTGCACATCGTAGAAGTAAATTCCTTCTGTATCTGTATATTCTGCCCTCCCACTTCCAGTGGTCATTTTTCTCCTCTTCTTTCTGATTGCTGAGTTGCATTTCTTTTTACTGCCTTCAAAGGTAAAAGATTATTTATTGGGCCTTTTTAAATCCTTTTCTTTCCTCCCCGCTTTCTGAGGGAAGCATTAACCTAGAGTTTCATGTCCATCTACCACTTGGTAAAAGATTTACCTTATGGATAAGAAGGTATGTCATATGCCAAAAGATTTGCAATTTCAGTTCTAAGTTTTAGTCCAGTTCCTATCAGTACTTGCCAAAAGTCAATTACCAGCATTTGTTTTGTGGCTTGCAAAAAGACCATGAATTGGTGCATCTTGGAATACCCATCATACAGTCAGAATTAGTTGGTATTCTCTTCAGTAGTCCCTTAAGAGAGACAGCTAACTGATGGGATCCTGAAATTGAAAATGTCTATTTTTTATTTAGGAATTAAATATACAAAATAAAAAGCACAAAATAAGGACAATATTATTTTTGTAGATTTTTTAAAAGCAGTAAACCCACACTTATAGGAGAAGAAGATAAAGATATTAAGGAAAAAAACCCTAGACAACAATAATCAATTAAACATTCAAAAATAAAGAATAAAAGAGGAGAAAAAAATTTATCCAATTCAAATGGTGAGGTAAAGTGCTCTTTTATGTTCCATTTCACGTCCTTCAGGAACAATAACATTCTTTTGAGAATCAAGACTGAAATCTAGACATTTTTAGCTCACAGGAAAATATGTGTTTTGATTGAGCATTTATATGAGATTAGAATTCTTAAATATCAGTCTAATTATCCACATAAAAAAAACAATCTTAGAAAGACTTTTGAAAAGTTACATGTGAAAAACAGTTACAGAACAAATTGTAAACCAGACTCTAGTAATTGTAGCTAGTGCAATCAGGCTCTCAGCCACCATCAGAATTTCAATCAGAGGAAGGTAAATCCTGTGCAGTACAGAGGAATGGATATATTAGTATCTAGATATTTTTGTGCCCTTTATTGTCAAATTGCCTCAAAAACAATATAAAAAGTATCATGTCAAAATAAGGAAAATGAGAGGTAAGACAGGGAAGAAATAATTACTAATATTATTAACCAACAGGAAACCAAGCATCAGGTAGACTAGGGGTTTGGTTATTAGTGAAACTGCAGGAATAGCATGAAATATGTCTCTGAGGCATAACAACAGCAGAGTTTTGTTCTTTGTGTTTGCTCATTACAGTGATATGTATTCATTACTGACCACTATTTGCTATAGGTTTTGATCAATTCAGTGCTGGATGCTTCCCTGGCTTCAAGGAGGTGTGGGTGGAAAAGGAGTCAGTTCTAAACTCCACTCACTCCTACGCTTTCTTTACTTACTTGCTTCTAAAGAGCAAGTCTTATACCTCTCCCTTCTTTTCATAATCGCAGTCATCATCACTATTAATTGGTTTATGCACATTAAGAAAGAGAATAGGTAACAGACTCAGAAACCAGACACAATTCACTCAAAGTCCTACTTCACTCCATTGTGTCTCCTTCCTTTGTACTGCCATCAAAGAAGAGTAAAACAAACATCCATCATTCCATTCCAGGTTCACCACAGTGAGTCTGAGTTTCTGTCCCCAAGGATTTTGCATTATATGTTAGCACTATCCACTTTACAAGCAGTTATTTTAGTAGCTGCTGGGACCTCCAATGGTAGACTATCCCCTACTCTTGCTGAAAGATGACAAGAGTGATTTATTAGGTCTTTCCTTTTTGCAACTACCACGACACTGTAATGAGCAAGTATTCACTTCACACTTCTCTTCCTGATAATCTACTGGTATAGATCTGTGGTTTCCTTTTAATGTCTGGTTCATTAGATGGTATAAATGTGTGTAGCATTTTTAGCTGTGGTTGAGGAAAGCAGGGAATGTTGAGGTTAAGGTTTATTATGACTGTCATGTTCAGGAATGGAGAGCTATATACTATTTCTGCTCTGAGTGTCTGCACATAACTCCAGTTGACACAGGAGTTACGCATTTGCCTGAAAGCTGTTTATCACTTTGTGAGTACTTGCTGTTTCTAGGGGTGATCAGAACAGAATAGATCTGAGTACCAATTATTTTGAACCTCCTTGAAACTTTCTGTGCAGCTTGGTTAAAGACACGAGAGCATAGTATCCTTTACTATATTTTACATAGCATGTAAATTCCAACAGGTAATAGTTCTGTCCCTAAAACCACAAACAGAAAAACATTAAGAATATTCAACAGTATCATTTATTATGTAGAGGGCACTATACATTTGCCCTCCCCTGACACTTGAAATACAAGTGCTTCATGAGGGAATAAACCCCTGAAAGCTTGGTTGCAATTTACTTCTTTACTTCCTGCACACAGTAACAATGATAATTGAATTGAAAAGCATTTTAAAATTCATAAATATATAAGTAGCCATTATCTAGTGGAAAACATATGTCTGACTATAGGACCTGATCCACTACTCTGTTACTACAATTTTAAACTAATGTAACTCAATGGTAATCAATGAGGGGGCTGTTGTGCAACCGAAGTAGCATAAGGCAAATAACATTTTTAGTACATGTAAGGGTCATTTTGCTTAAAAAGAAGGCTAGCATTTTCATTGTGTGTTTATTTTGGGTACCTTAAACCAAATGCCCAGAAAAAGAGGCACTCAGAAAAACCGGGTACTTTTAAAACCTGCTTCTATTATGACTGACAAAAAGCTGAGAGTATTTAGCTACGTACTTGTAATACAGAGGGGAAAAACATGCTGGGTTTTTCCTTTTTGTGGGGTAGAAATTTGTTTCTAAAGTAACCAATTGTAGCTGCTCAGTAATCTAATAAGAAAGTGTTTTCAGCTGGAATTTGTTTTGATGGTTAAGACAAAACTTCATAGGTTGGTTAATGGAAAGTGAACAGGATGATCTTTATATGTTCATAAATGCAAATAGCTTAAGACCAGAAGGAGACCATTAGAGTCTTCAGTCTGAGCTATTTTCTCTTCAATTTAACTCAAATTATCTCTGCATTGAGCAGACTTAAGTTTGGCTGAAGAGTTTTTTTTTTTAAAAAAAAGGCAAGCCACCTCAACTTTTCTGAAAATCATTGGCTCCTGAAGTGTTGATCATTATACTGTGTATTAGTAAAGCATGTGCGGAAACCAGAATCAGTAATTCACAATGCTAAGTTCATATAAAACCAACAATCCTCCCCTGCTGCTCCCCCTCAACTCCTGTGCAAACCTAGCACCATAACCTAGGGGATGAACATAAGAGAACGCAAGGCTCTGGTGTTATTTGCACCCTTCTGATAGCTAAGCTTTTTGCGGAGGGTCTGCTGTGGAATTTCAAAGACAATAAGCAAACTTGCACCAGACAAATAAAGTTGCATTCCTTTGCATTTTAGATGTGAGACATAAAACAGATACAGGGCTGTTCAATCCTTTATCAAGGTGACACAACCGCAGAAAGCTTTGATGCTGTCTATTGCAAATCTCACGAGAATTTGAGTAAGAAACAAAATCTGATTAGTTTGTTTGACTCGCCTTTCTAACTACATATATTCAGAAAAGGTTTCTGTACAATTCTCTTCCCCTCTCTTTATTGTGTGGTTTGCTTTGTTTGCTTGAATTTAAAACTGCCATTATGTGAAAGTGTAGCAAGTATAAATAATTTAGAAGATAACTCTTTGGGGATACTAATAATAAGTCCCTGCTTTTCCTAATAGCTACTCATTATGGTTCTGAGAACTAGTATTCAAGTTACACAACATCACCATGTCACAGATATTGTGGATGTTGACAATAAAGTAATTTTGACATCTTTTTAATTAAGTGTATTTTGCTTCTTTAAAATGCCCCTTTTGTTTGCAACTGATTTTAATTCTCTAAAAATACCCAAAGGCTTCTTGAGTACAGAGATTGATGGACAGACAGATACATCCATCTGGTTTTATCTGTCTTAAGTGTATGGATGTAATACTTTTCCCCAATAAGAAGCCACAATTATACAATTATCTATCAATGCACAATTACTTCTAAGGGAAATCTAATCAGTTAATAGAAGTTAAGAAAGACAAATGTACAAAGGTAATAAGTGGTTCAAACTCAAACAGTCCTACTCTGTTCACTCTCATTTAAAGAAAAGAAAAAGCTTTTAATGGGGCTTCTCTTGCTTTCACCCCATCATTTTATAAATTACTTTGCCAACCTTTCACAGCAAAATAATAATTTTAAGTAGGCCAACATTGAGCTCAGGTTTTATGCACTTGGTGGTAATGATAGTGTAGCTGCCCCTTCAGACTTAAGTCCAACTGTTGAGTCTTGTTTTCCTTATTTTTATATTTTTTGTAGGGTCTTCAGTAAATGAATAGGTGACATCAATCTATATAACTGTTTCTTAGAGAAATCAAGCTCCTTATCATACTAACCTCATTCTGAGATCTTTTGAAAAGTCGTAGGGCAGGCAGGCACTTTTTAAAGCAGTCATAAGTAATAGCTCCACACACAACAGAGGATTAAACATCTGATGGCATGTAGAGGCCATTCTCTCACAGGGATGCACACTGTTTCAGGACTTGGTTCTTTGGACTATATTATGGAGAAAGATATTGAATATAGTTAATTATAAACTGTTCAAAGCTACATTTGGTGTTTGTGGTTTGTTCAGGGGTTTTTTAACAAATATTGCAGAGCTTTATCAGAACCATATTCACATCTTCTGTTCCAAAGTGTAGCTGTATTGTGATGATTCTCAGGGCAAATTATTTAGATGTTAAAGGATACACAGTCCATTCAAACAAAACAGAACTCAAGAACTGGGAGGAAAGTATCACTTTAAAATACTGTAGAAATCTTCACACTAATGACTGTTAGTGTTAGAATTACTGATGAGATGGAACAAGCCACAGCTGCAGCTACTACAGATTGCGTGGCTTACAAACTATTACAAAAAACAGAGCATTGTCTAAATGAAGCTCATGTTTTAGTATCATTTTATATATATGGGTTTATAACCTGGCAAACAAAACTGACAGTGAACCCAGAGCAACATTACTCTCTCAGACATTCTTATATATGAGTTTTACTTCTCGATTCTCCTCACGTTTACTCTCACTGTCCCAAACCCACATGCATTTCCTAGTGTTCCTAGTGTTCTTTTTCTCACATCTCCAGTGTCCACTCCTCTTTCTATTTCCACTTCAATAATCTGTCTCTTCTTCTTCTGCCTTCATCTCTTCCCACCCTGAAAACTGTAGTCCCCTTCCCCCAGGACTCTAAGTCCCAGTTCTTCACCCCTCCTTAATGTATCAAATACTGGTGCTTCGCACACACACATCAAAAAAAATCACCTCCTACTTTAGGTACTTCAGCAACCTTCTTCCATCCTTTTCTGGATCAATTTCAAAATTGTCTTCTTTAAAAAAAAGTTGAAACCTACTTCAACATAGATGTCTCCTCCCCCTCCCCCCGCCAATTCTCCTATCTTCTCACTTTGTGTAGTGCTGGCCTCCCCTCAGTTCAGCAATCTCAGTTGAAAAATACTTCCTTTCTTCCATAGCTCCCATCTAAAAAGCCTTTCTGTATCATTGGCTAGCCATATATTTTCTCCTTTGCCTGTACATACCTCTTAATTTCTCTCCATGGAAACTGGTTTGGGACAGCGTTCCTGAGGAAGATTAATACTGTATGGCATGCTTAAGTAGTTATAATAGGTCTGTGCTATATTGGAAAAAAACAGAGCATGATCTTGGTAGCACTTGGAATAAATTTGGCAGAAGGATTAAATGGGGGATTTTGGTCTGGATGCAAAACATGCCCAAAAAGATTTTCCCTTTCCAATTTTTTATCTGTTTTTACTACACATGACAATGAAGTGTAGGCACCCATCTTAGCTGCACATCTTTGCATCAGATTTGTTCCAGCAATCAGGTACATGGAACTGTGAAATTTGTGGAATTTCACATTACGATGTTTTCATATTTGTTCTTTTATAGAGCCTAGTTTCTTGAACTAAAGGAATGCAGGTCATCTAGATACATTTTTTTTACTGGGAACACATGTTATCAGGCATCAAAAATTAGCTAACTGGACCACTCAGCAAAACTGATTGGTAGTTAAGGGATATACGTAAAATACAGCTGGATTTTTCAACTCAGGCTTCTGTCAAAACCCTTTTAGAGTGCTAAATTTTTCTTTTGCTATTGACCACTATATTTGTTTTTATTAATTTCACTGACTCATAGAGCTAATGCACTTCCTGAAACATCTCCGAGAACTCAGGTGAGACACCACAGGCTATGCTGTCTTAGGCTAGAATTTACTAGGATTAAAACAGATGTGGCATTACTAGGGTCTGCTAAACTTCATGTGATTTATAAAGATATAAAGCATAGCTGTTATGATTACAATGATGCTAAAAATTTTGTAGATTGGAAAGACTGATTATAACAACTGGGGAAGAATCAAGAAAAGGAAATGGAAAATTAATTCTCCTTTACTAGTCAATCTGAAGAGGTGTCTGCATTTGTAGCTTTTATTATTCTGTTTTACATGGATGCAAGTTTACAAGTTTGCAGGTAGAAAGGCATATTTGATTTCCAAAATAGCTAAATGCTACAAGATTTTTGCTATCTAATTAAAGATTTGATTATTCCTAGGAAAGTAAATCATTGACAATTTTAATAATTCAAAGTGAAAGAATAACTTTCCCTCTTCTAACTAACTGATTTATCTTCCTAAATTTTCTTCAGCTTGGACAATGTATTAGAATAAGAACATTGCTTTTTTTCCATTTATAGTTAATTTCTTATCAAAATAATTTTTAAATTCTTATACACAAAAGTACGATGCTGAACTACTTTGTTTGAAGATGTTGCCTGTGAATTTGGCACATTTTTTTCTCTTTTCAATGGCTTTTTTTTTTTTGTTTTACATAATATTTCTATTGACATTATGTTTCTTTCAAAGGTTGGTTAAAGATGCTGTAAAACCTGGCTTAAACTTCTTACCAAAGTTATTATAATATTGGCTTATGAACTAATTAAGCCACAATAAAAGATCTGTGTAGCATATTTTATTAAATATTTCCTCGTTGTTAGATATGTATCACATTTGAGTTGCGTATGAGTGTCAAGCACAAACCCTGCAATCTTCAGTTTAAGTTAATCTTTACCATTTGCCACCACTGAATTTTCCAGCATCATCTAGTTGCTATCTAGTCCCAGGAAGCTTAAGAACTTTTGGTCCATATATACTTTTTTCCACTGGTGAGCATGCACAAAACTGCTTAGAATGGGATATAATTGAGAAATCTGGAACTGTAACCCTAGCAGTACTGTAAAGTGAGATATTGCTCTGTCCACAGTTATTTTATTATATAAAGGACCTCCAGGATAGAGAAGTAGGAACACAAATACATACAGAATGACAAACAGACAGTAACCTGTTCCACAGCGACACAACTTTCAACACAAAATCAGCCTTGCCTCACTGTATTTCTCCAAGCGCCAAACTCAGTCAAAGTTCTTGTTGTACATCAGCCATACCAAGCTTTACACAAAAAAGTCAAATGGGGTAGAAGGAGCACTATCCTCAATGGCTCATTGGCTAGAAAATTCACTTGTTAAATAGAGGATATATTTGCAGGTCTTCTCTTCATCTTGATTTAAATCAATGTCTTAACTGTTCCAATTGAGTCGAGTTTCTCAGTCAATGGGCTATTGAACATAATGCTCCATCTTTACTCTTCTTCACTACCATGCCTTTCTTGTTCTTCTGATTTCCAGTTCTCTTGTGTATGTAGCGACTAGTCAGTAGAGCAAAATTAATGAAGAACATGGGCTTGACTGTACAGCTTCTTGGTTAAGGCTCCAACTTCAGATGTGTGAAAGTTAAGTGCTGGTTGATTATGACTGTAAAACTGCTTAATTCAGGTGGAACATCTTCAGAACACGAACTGAAAGGGCTTTGTTTATTGTACTGAATCTGTGGGTGACTCAGATATTCTTTTAGAATGTGATGGACCCATGCTCATGTCTGTGCTCCAAATCAAGCAGGATAGGGAGGTAAAACTTGATCTCCTTCTTTCCAGATAAACAGTCAAATAATTATGGTGTCAGCTAAAAAGGAGAGATATATATCTGTGTTATTATAAGGAAGATCAGGCCTGTCCTAAGATGTCTGTCTGTCTAAAAGGATCCATAGGAATCCTGATTGGACATAAGTGTCTAACTCAGAGATAGAGCACAGTTACTGCAGAAAGTAACTGACTGTTAGGAAACAAATACACAGCAGCGGAAATGACGATGGGATGGGATCTTAAAAAGTAGAAATCTACATGCCTAAAGAATTTAGGCATTTTCAGTGTTAAATGATGGTTTGTTGTTTTGTTTTTTGGGGTTTTTTTAACCAAAAAATGTAGTTAGGTATCTAAGTCCACCTTCTGGTGATTCCTGGAACATCTAACCAGAGAGAGAAATTTCCTTGAGAGCAGATCAGCTACAATTTAGGCACTGATGTCAACACCCATTTGCTAATATTGCCTTCTAACTCAGAAATTCACTGAGCATTTGGGATTAGCTTTACAGGGCCTATGATGATTTTGATAACAGAACTTGATAATTTTGAAAATTTGCCTTATGCATCTGAGTGCTTTACTAGACCAGGATGAAGTGATGAACATTGTTGGATATGGCCCTGCCATTACCAGTTTTGTGGGCTCAAATGCAGGTTTATACACATATCCTTAGATGCCTTTACCCCTACGCAGTGTAGGAACAATTAGTAAAATTCTGAAAATTAAGCCTCAACATCCCATCAGTCAGAACAGTCAGAGTTAATACTGAAATCCATCAGCAACCAGTTATTAAAATTATGTAAGATCACACACAGTTTCAAAACTGCTCTCAGAAAGAAAGAAAGGTAAATATTATATAGGTTATATAGATTGGATTTTATTTCATGACAAATATCTCAATTGTATGCAAAATATGGGATAGTGGAACATATTACAGAACTCGCCAGTTTTGACTGAAGAAATACATGCACCATTTCAAGTTTCTTTCTGTAGTAGGACTTAATTTTCACATGAGCTATTTAAGTGGCAATTACTGCATTAAAAAAAACTTCTCCAGCCACCCAGCCTTTAATAGAAGAAAGAAAAATACATTAAAATACCTCTCTTTAGGTGGGAGAGCCAACAGCTGAAACACGGTGCACTTGAGCACAGGCATCTCCAATGCTCTGCTCTGCCCATAAGCCAGCCAGGTACTGAAATCAGGAGAACCCAGCCTTTCAAATGTTTTAGAAAGAGCAAACCTTCACAGTTTCAGTCCTTGCTTGTTCAGAAGACAGAAGCTTGTTCAAAATGGCAGAGAGACAAGAAATGGTGTAACATTCACACATATGTCCTCAATCACAGAATATCTGGCCATCTAGGACCCTTGCAGAGCACCAGCAAGCTTTATCACTGACTTGCCAGCTGTACTTTGCAATTATCTCTGGGGACCCAGCAAGGTAGGCTAGGGAGCAAGACTGAGCCCTGGAGAGATGAAGGTCAGAAAATATGAGAGCCTGGGATGCGGAGTGATAGGCTGAGGAAATGGCTCCACAGAGGTTTTTAATATTTCCATTCCAAACCAGTTTGGCTTACAACTAAGACACAAGGATTCGCTAAACACTTTCATATGCAACAAACTCTCAAATACATTTTTAGAACATTTCCCCCTGATTCATGTAGAATACAGAGAACACAAGATGGGATGAGAGGTAGCAAAAGTTTCACCAGTATGACACTGGGAAGATCTGTATATTTACCTCTTCATTTTAGCATAGTTAGTACACGTGTCCCACACTTGTTCTGCTACCAGCTCATCACTGTGAAGCATGTAATCCATAACATGGCAGGCTGCAGTCTCATGGTGTCTGTGGTGTTGACACATCTTTAACTACTAAGACATTAGACCCTCTGGTTTGACAAAGTCTTGCCACCAATATTGTAAAAATTAAAGAGAAAACATTAACATCTGCATCTACAGAAAGAAAGATTTACATAAGCAGAATCTCCAGTACCCAGACAGTGCAAAGAGAAAAACACAAGGAATATCAGCATGTAGGTATGACTTACTGAGAGGTTATTAGGTGTATCCGGATAAGAGCTATAACTTGGGAAAGCGGGAGATGTATTTATACATAGTGTATTATTTATGCCCATTACTTCTAATTGCCTAACTAGTTCTCTTTCCTCTCACGTATACTTTAGTATCCACCAACCAAAGAAAGATGTCTACAGCTAAATATCTGGCAATTATTATGGACTTTTGCTTAATATTCTATTGTTCCACTGACAGCACAGTTTTTAATATATCATTTTATACTATCCTGTACATCATCATTTTCCTGCCTCCCTTAGGGCTCTGGCTGTAATAGTTCTTATTTATTTCTACAAGCTAACATATATGCAAAAGATCTTGTAGTCATGATGTTGCCCCCACCACCCTTACCTCTTCCCATCTTTGTTTTTGTTATCCTTTTTTGTCTGTTTTTAAAGTTACAGTATAAAGAAATATGAACACAGCATGTGTGTAGACAAAAACCAGGGTCAAACACACAGCTTCTCTCCTCTTCAGCAGCATTACACTGCAGCCTTTTATTGTGCCCTGTAGGTTTGGGTTTTCAGCTAATAAACTTGAAAACAGATCATAAGGGAAATAAAGGAAAACTCTCTTGCTATACCAATGGGTGAGGCAGGACTTTAACAGCCTGTGTAGTAACAGATCACCTCACGGAATCTGCTCAGCACCTTCTAAGAGAACGAATGGAGCACTGACTCAGGGCTGGCAGTGCTGCAGTCTGGTTAGTTGCATCAAATGCTATTTCTTACTGAGTTCTTGTTCTGCCAAATGCTTTTTTGAGGACAATCTGCAGCAGTATAAGCTGGAAGTGCTTGCAACTGCATCACTGTGTCTGAAACAGAACAGACATCTTTAGGATCCTAGTTTTCAAACTTTCAGCAGTGTGTTTCTATAAATATATTTTGGCTGTGTTTTTTTTTAAAGTGGGCTCTTTGGATCCAATTTCCTGACGTTCCCTGGTTGACAGGTAGAAAAATACACTTTTTTTTCCTTCAGATTTTAATAACAATGAAAAAATGCACAAGCTTCGTGGTCAAGACAGGACAGTGGGTACAAAAAATAGTTATCTCAAGGCAAAATTTACTGTCAGGGAAAATGGAACATTCCTTCTGAACTCACAAACTGGTAGTGCATGTGCAGGTTGGTTGTAGATGGTTGCTACAATAAGGCTTCTTTCATACAGGTGTGTTTATGCCCCAGGCTTGCTGGCCACAGTCCATTCCATTTACAGAAGCTGAATTAAACAATAACTACCGCATTGCAAAAAGAAGAAGGAAAAAAAAAGGTGAGCGTCAAAGGAGATGCCTGAGAGCTTTGTTAGGGCCAAGAAAAACCCTGTTGCAGTTGTCAGAGCTTGTTGATGTTGCAGAGAATGGCACTTTTTTTTTTCTGCTGGATTTTGTGGTTCTGCCTTAGGAAAGAAAGTAAAATAGAACGGAAGAACAAAGTCCTACTCTATAAATCAGCAGCTGCTCCTTGCCAGATCAAAGGAGTGACATTTTTGCTCCTGGACTACTTGTCCACTTTAGGTGCTTGACAGACAGCTAACAGCTGGCCTGTTACACAGTATAGGAGAGTCGGGCTACATCTTCTTCAGAGTAGATGACAAGCTAATCAGAGGTACCCATAACACAGGACATGTGAGTGCACCTTGATCTCTCCAAACATACCCACTACATAATTGCTAAACACCTTTATGCATTTTTGGCAAGTTGCTACTTAGGTAGTTTCCACTGAAAAGCAAAAAGGAGAATTAGTGCCTAAACCTTATTTGATCAGGAAAGTTAAACAGATGTTAAACTTGTTGACAACTCTCATTTTCGGTCAATTTAGAATTGATTAAAAAAATTAATATGTTAAATATTGGTAAGTTAAAAATAGGTGTAAAATACTTGAATGTGATATAATTGAGAAACTACACTTTGTCTGGGTTTTTTTTAAAGGTACCTAAAATGAGGTTCCTCAACTCCTGATTGCGTTTTCAAGACTGTTGGACCCTAATTAGTTTCGAAAATCTTTTCCTAGGAGTTTAAGATGACAAATTAACACATCTTTAAATGCATGAGTTACTTAAGATTTTAGAGAAGATTTGTTGTCTACCTTTAACATGAATTTCTAAGTGCTAGCAAATCAAAGTGCATCCCAAATTAGCTAAAATTGTATTTAGCATCTCCCCAAGACGTATGTATACAAACTTGGAATTTTAATGTCAGTAGTAAAAATTTCAAAGTGATTCAGTTTCTAGTTGATTCTCATCTGCAATAAATCAAGTACGGGATGAGGTTAAATACTATGGCTTGTGTCCATTGACTTTACATTTTATCTGTAAGATATGAATAGCTAAGGAAGTATGTCTGTTTGTCTCCTCCCTTCAAGTATCTTTAAAAGATCATTTTTACGGTGCGTGGTAAAAAAAAAACATGTATGAACAACCTGATGGCACTGTCAAGAGGAACAGCCACCTCTAGCGTGTGTTCTGTGGTTTCAGGTGGCATGCACCAAAAGGCGCTTGTTTCCCACCAGGAACCAAGGGGGAATAAGGGATGATACTTTTCCACTTAGGCTGAGGTTTGCTGGAGCTCGTGAGGAAAAGTGCCCAGCCGCGGCAGTGGCGTGTGTGGAGCGGCACTCCTCAGGCAGCCGCCCCGCCACGCCGGGGCTCGCACCGAGCAAAGGGGGGCCGGCCCACGGCGCTGCCCGGCTCCGCGGGGGCAGCAGCACCCCCGGCCTGGCAGCGGTGCTCTGGCCCCACCTCATGGCGCCCTGCTGCACAGCGGGAGGCCTCCCCTGGGGCCACCCAGGCCGGAGCTCGAGGCCAGCCCAGTTCTGCGGCCGGGAGCGATGGCTCTCCTCTGGCCGGCGCTGCTGCTGCAGACCCCATGGACCGGCTGGACGCGGCCTTGGCGCGGGGCCGTGAGGGCCGTGGGGCACGGGCCGGCGGGGCAGCCCCGGTGGCTGCGGGGCCCCAGGTTCGTGGGGAGCACGGGGGAGCCCGAACTGCGGCTGGGAGCTTTCTTTCCCTGCCGGAGAAGGCCCTGCGCACAAGCCCCGGCCCCGGGGCGAAGGCAGGGCGGCTCCCCCGGTTTGTGCTGCAGTGCGGGCGCTCCCCGTGACGGCCACCAGGGCCTTCCTCGGCAGAGCCAAATCGCTTCTCCGCGCTCCCAAGGAGCAATCTGGTAACCTCGAGTTACACATTTAACGAGGCGGATTTTCCTCTGAGGTGAATAGATGCCCATCTTGCCAATTCTCATGATTTTATCACAAAGCTCAAGTTATTTCATGTTAACTCGAGGTCCCAGCTCCAGAAGACAATGGTTATGTGAGAATCTTTTCAAGTAAGTTTCTAGATTTTGTGGCTGAGAAGAGCATTTTTAAAAAGTGGCGCAGTGACTGAAAAACTCACAAAGTAAACACTGGGAAGAGCACTGTTTAAATTTCTGATTTTTTTAGGACAGTCTCACAGTTACAGGACAAACAAAATCATGACTTCCAACAATTGGCAGCTCCAAACGGCACGACATATTTTTAGGAGGTCCAGCATAAACATAGAAGGTGTGGCAGAAGTCTTTGGGATGGTTAGCACCTACCTTCAGGCTGCCTCAGGCACCCATCTAAGTTGTTCTCTGTCATCTTCTGGAGTCTTCACCCAACGTGGATGCTGACTTAGGTCCTTTGAATCACACCTTTGACAGATGTGAGATGTCTGAATAAGCTTTAGAAAGTTGGTGGAAACAGCCCTTAACCCTCCTTCTCTAACAAGGCTGTCCAAAACTAGGTGAAGCTTTGTCAGGGAATAAACCTGCCTGTCCCTCCCGCTTCCTCTCAAAAGCAATCATGTAACTGACTTCGTTTCTCAATATTCATGACTTAGGGAAGCCTTATTTAGATGGCTCATTTCCAGGTGACTAAGTCAGCTTTTTTAAATTTCCTATAAGGAGTGCTACAAATAAGAGTTGGTAACCAGGTGTGGCATAGATTCAGTGAAGCATAAACAAGGGCTTTTTCAACTATTTTTGTGGGTACACATACTGAAGGACGCCTAAACCTAATTCTGTCAGTTTAAAATACATAGTGGAGGGAGAAGTTAAATAAACTAAGATAAGTAGATTTTACTTGCTTGGATAAAAGTTTAGGTGATAGACAAAGACTGCTGTAAAGGCAGGGGGGTGGTTACTGATAAAAGTGTTTCTGCGAATTAGTCTTTTCTAATGCATTCTTTCAGACTGCTCTGAGCAGCTCACGACTTTTAAAATTATTTTTTCTGCTGGGAAAAGAAGTAATTTTCTAGGTTGCTTAGGAAAACATTTTTTGTGACTCTTTCATTGGTTATTTTCCCTTCAAAATTAGGGCATTCTTGAGCAACAAGGGATCAGTGTAGCATACACACTTGAGCTAAACACTGACATTTTCATAGTCCAAATACTGAGATATCATTTAGGCAAGGATTTATTTCCCCATCCAAGGTGAAAACATTTGGATTATTTTTTAGCATGCATTCTTAGACTCTTACTCAGCAAAAACATTGAAGCAGGTGCTTAGACCCCATTTATTCTTCAAGCTCAGCTCCCATTTATGTAGGTTTAATAAGAGTTGAGCTTCTCATCCACATTTGGTAGCTTTTTGAAAAATCTTGCGAGACTGTTCCCCTGGGCACCTAAAATTTTTTTAAATTATTTTTTATTCAGATGACAGAAAGCAAACTATTCTAACCCCAAATTAATGTTGCTATTTTCATTACTTGTATTTTTATTATTTATATGACTAAGTCTGTAACGGTGTTCATTCCGTACTTCTGTCCTTTTCAAGTCTAAGAGCAGAAGTGTCTTGGGCTAAAATTGAGTCAAAACTTTCCTTGTCATTAATTCTTTTAAAGAACTGATTGTGGATTCATCTCACAAATTTGTTTATTTCTCTAGTTTTCACAAAAAGGATTGAGAACCGATTTATGCAGTGGCTGGTTTGTTAAATAAATTCAATATTTTAGCACCTCGTTTTCTGGGATGGATATTTTAAGTGGAAATCCAGATTGAAGACTGACACTGAAGTTTTGAGTTGTACGTGGTGGCTCCACATTGTTCCTCAGTTTCTCATGGGGAGCAGTCTACGCTGCTAGGGTGGGACTGGTTCAGTTTGGCACCCGTTCATCTCGCAGAAGATATTAGACATACAGACAAGTGATGGGAATTAAATCACTCTCTGCTTGGAGTTCAGATTAGGCCCCAAGTTGAGAACGAATTATAGTTTCCTAAGCATTCATGCACTTCATCCTCCTGAAACAAGACCTGTTGTGACCCTTTGTACTTAAAGTGAATTTTCCGTGATAGCCATAAAGTAAATCTGGAGATGTTTCTAATTCTGATTGTCAATCAGTACAGTCACTAACAGTTCATTTCAAGAACTAATCTTAGGCAGATTCAGTTATGGTGTGGTCACGGTGTTTCAAAATATATGTACAGTATGTGTAAAAAAGACAACGGAAACAACAACAAAATTATTTTTGAGTGTACCAGATTTGAACAAGCATATTAAGAGATCACTATTTGCTATTTATTCTCTTTGCACTTTGCAGAAATATGTCTCTGTGATTTTATCTGAACATTATTTATTATAAGAATAAAATGTATTATGCAAATTTTAGTTTAATGTCATTTGATATGACTTGAGATAAAATATGATAAATATATAAAGAAGATTAATTACAGGGCTTCCTATAAAGTACAGAATGCATATTTATTTTGGACAAAGAACACCAAGTCTCTATTTGAAGAGATATGATTAAATGCATATATTTTGATTATATTGTCATGCTAATTATCAATGATAGGAACCAATTAGGACTAGTGCTACCAAATCGCCAGACTACATTGCATATTCACTAGTGCACCTTTACTGTTCTACTGGGTTTTGCTGTAAGCAGATAAAAGTGAAATTACTTCCTTTAAAAGTCCATATTGTTGTACATTTTGAGACAGATCTTGTTCATTTGTGCTTTCATAAACTGTCCCGTAAGAGTTACCAGAACTACTTGTGTGAGAAAGACAGACTCTGGCTATAGGAAATAGGTGTGGCTGCTTTAGCTAGCAATTAAAGAAAAAATACAAGATGCAAAAACCCTTTCTATTCAAATGGCTATTGTTTGAATAAGCAAGGTTGGTAATCTGTCATTTGCAAAATGCTGGGAGTGAGTTTTTTATTGAGCCTGCTATGTCAATGACATGTGTTTCTCAACATTACACACCTCATTTATCATTCTGGAATGAGGACCAAGTACCATATGAATGTAGAGTTTGTGAAGGTATTGCCTCGCAGCCCTGGAGGCTGATGACCCGCCTTTATCTACACAGCAGGTAAGGCACAAACAGTGGCAATGTGAGCTCTCTTTGCAGTCCCCTGCCAGTGTGCCTGACTATTAAGCTGGGGGAACAAAGGAAAGATAGCATATGGATAGCAGATTGTAGGAGCGCTGAAAGAGGACTGAGGAAATCTATGTTGGGTGTGTGACTCTGCCAAAGATCTCTTGTATGACTTTGGCCTTGTCACTTAATCTCCTTCTGTCTCTGCTCCCCTCTGCAAACAGGGAGAAGGCGTCTCTCCTCTCCCCCAGGCTTTGCCTGGAAATCTGTTCAGACTCTGAGTTCTCTTGGACAGTGTGCTTGTGAAGCATGGGGTGGAGTAAGACTGGGCTTCGTTGGGTCCTCTAACTGCTGCTATCATCCAAATAATAGGAATTACTATTAACAGCAGAGTAACAAAGAAATCCATGTCTTTTTGATAGATTTTACTCATCTTTTCAGGCCATTCAATCTTTGGCCTCTGGGTGAAGGGTATGAACAAAGTAAGCAATTAGTGTCAGGAGCAGAGCTGTGAATTCTTCTTTTATAGGGTTCCAAATAATGCTGAAAACAGTGGCATTGGTGTTCTCTTTTTTCACCTGTCTCTTAATGCCTTTTGAAGACATTTGTGCCAAAATAACATCAGTGTGTTTCTGCAACATAAACTGAAGTGCTGTGCAAAGGGCTGTATTTTGCTTTACTTTGGCCCTGGATATGGCTCTCTGAGGGATTCAAAAACAATCCTCAAAAAATGTAAAGGCTAGGGCAGGGACTCTGTTGTCAACATCTCTATTATGCACTGTGCATATTTATGGGGCAGTATAAGGAATAAATAATAATGCACGAACACTGCATTCTGTGTCCTTGTCTACCAATTGTGCTGATGCATTACATGATGTAGCTACTGCTAGTGAAGCTAGGATTCGATTTTTAGCTTCACCTGAAATGTATGTCTGTTTTGCACCTGCAATCTGGCAAATATAAATAATTCCATGTGTCATTTTTGTGACATACCCGCTGGTGGGTATAACTGATGCTGTTTATGAACAAGGTTTTTCAGAGGAGCCATAGAAAAGGAATTCCAAAATTACCTGGATGCCTAAAGCCTGTGCTCCTATATCTTTCCAAGTATACATCAGTGTATCTTCTCTCTAGATTAAGTGTTACTGGTCTAGAGGACATTGCTTTCACCTGCTGTTATGCAGATGTGCAAAAGAAAAATGGAGAAATAATGAAATCAAAAATCAAATCCAAGAGCTGTTTTTCACAAGTTTTAACTGGACAAATGGTATCACTTTTATTGCTTTTTTTTTCGATAGGAAAACAAATATGGAGGACTCGCTTTTAGAGCTTGAACTCGAATTGCCAAAACAAATTGCCTCTAGGTAGAGTTTGCAGTGAAAGACTGGCTTTATTCACATCAGCGGGATAAAATAAGACCACGCTCTTCTGGGAGTGAATGGCTGGGCAAGATGGGGTTTTCAACACCCGTCCCAAAGGCTTAGTCTGTGGAGACTGTCGAATATGTAAGGCTGAAGCACAGCATCCCAGTCTCCATGCTCAGAGGTAAAGGAGATGTCACCTGAAACCCTTAAGGACATAGAATTTTCTTAATGCTCTGCCTTGCTGTGCGAGCCCATTGAAAGAACACTTCAGAGGGCACCCATTTCTTACTAATGTAAACTTTCTGAGGAGTATCCGAAGATATGACCTCTGGGTGAACCTTTAACCTTCCCCTTAATTATTTGTTTGAAGACAGTGTGGAGTTCTCCTGCTGAGAGCCAAGGCCCATAATGCTTCGCAGCCCTGTGAGCAGGGGTGTGTGTGCAGGGAAGTGGAGAGGGACATAAATAAGTGGACCACCAGATGTAAATAATAAAAGTGGTTGGGGTTTAAATAAAAAAAATGAAAGAGCAATTTGGTTTTCCTGAAGAGTGGCCTGATTGAAGAAAAAGGGTTAGTAAGATGGAAAGTGTGTGCGTGTGTGGGGGGGTGTTTCTGTGATTTTTTACAGGCACAAATAAGTGTTCATTCCATTCTTTAAAACCTTGCCATCTGTATACACCATTAGAAGCTCATAGGAGAAGAGAAAACAGTCTTATCAGGCTTTCCTGTTAATCTCTATTGGCCTTAACTTTAGCTGATAAAAGGCATGCTGGATGGAGGAGGTTCAGGTCAGGCTCCATTTGGTCAGCGCAGCAACATTACTGGAAAGTAACTCAGCAAATAAGTCCCATCAGGGACCTTTGTCTCTGAGGACAGAAACACACTTCAAAATCACAGCACTGGGGTAGAAGATGCCTTCACTGTGCCACAGTCAGAAGGGAATAAACAAGTATATGGACTGTGTCTGAGTTTTTATTTTAATACCTGAAGTCATGACTAATTCTGAGGCAGGATGACATTTCTGACAACTGAATGATACTTTTCCTAAAGAATAAAGAATGTCTTTTGCATGTAAACAGAGAGATGCAAAAGAGCCCTTTAGTGTTACTTGTAGCATTTATGCATCTGTCTAATGAAATTTCCACTACTGGTATTACAGAAGATGCAATCGAAGGTGTGCCACCATCCTTTATTATTTGCTAAGGAATTTAACCAGAGGGTGGAAGGGAGTGAGGGAAGCACAACAAAAGGCCTTGCGGAGTTGATGCTATATAAAGGCTAGCAATTTACTAAATGAGCAGATGAACTTAGTTTTCAGTTAACTGACTGAAAGACTTTGCTAGGCGTTGGATCGGGCCCAATGGCAATTATTGGAGGCTGTTTTGGATGATGGGCATGTTAGTATTTCTGAAGAGGATTAAACGCTAGTATTCGACTTCATTAGCACTCCTTAAGGGTCACCAGGCGAAAGCCTGAGCTGTGAAATAGCACACAAAACCTGCGCGAAGGCTCCAAAGTGTTCTCAAACACAAAGAGAAGGGACAAAAACAAGTGTGGCTCCCAAGTGATAGAAAATCGCCCTGTTTTCAAAGATATTCTGTGAATAGGCAAGTTTTAAAATTATTTTAGGGAAATTAATTTAGCTTAGCTTGTGCTGATGTGGATTGCTGCACATTAAGCTAATAAGAAATATGCAAGCACTTATTTTAGGATTACTAGCAAAATTAAATCCAGGCTCCGCAGCCAACTAACTGCCTTTGCCAGTGCTCAAAAGCCTCAGCAACCACCCCAGTTTGAGATTAAAAAAAAGTTTATTTTGGGCCTAATATTAACCACATGTACCTGTGACTGGAGGTTTCTAACGAGTTGAAAGGTGCCTGAGTTGAGGGCAGGCGGGCGGTCGCCTTGCGCGGGGTGTCCTCGCTTGGACACAGAGGTGGCCCCCAGCTGGCACTGACCTCCAAACGACCCTCGCCTTTACAGGCTCCAACTGCAGGAGTTGTAGAAGAGCAGAAGTCTTTCTGGGCCGGCACTTATTGCTGCTGCGCTGGTGATAAAACTTCAGACAGCCTAATTGATGGCTTTGCTGACCTAACGATACCTTGTGAAAGCATGGAGTGGCAAAGCCTGGTCCTCATTTATGGCCAGCTGCAAGGGGAGCTGGGTCTGTAACATGGAAAGGGGAAAGGAAAGTCTCCCAGCCTGTGAACTTTAACCAGGATCTGAGCCACTTAGAAGAAGT
>VZTE01005847.1:282971-287971 GCA_013397775.1 Eulacestoma nigropectus | reverse complement strand
GTTTTGTTCATTTATGCAGTTGGGTCCATTGATCTGTGTGTGGAATTTGCATTGATACTGCTTAGCAAACCCAGACAGGATATAGCCTTTCACATTTTTTAAATACCAAAGAGAAGCAAATCATATATTTATGGTCAATTGATAAGTCTTTACGTATAGCCAGCGTCTTTGTAAAATTTATCGTAGGAATTCACCCACTGGGGTTTTTTTAAAGTATACTTATATTTTGTGATACTCAGTTGTGCTCAATATTTAGTTCTGTTATGTGCATTATCCTGCTGAATGATCAAATTAAATGCAAACTAGAATTTGAATGTCTGCAAACATTGGCAAGAATCTGCAGCTAATTTTAGATGGAAGATTTGCAGTGTCTGTTGTTTTTCCTGTTCATTTTAGATGGGTAAATTGTAAAAACGTTGAGGAATCTGACCTGCTTTTTTTTCCCCCTTTTTGTCTAGGTTTGCAAGGCATGCCAGGGGACTACGTATCTCAGGGTGGTCCTATGGGTATGAGTATGGCACAGCCAAGTTACACTCCTCCCCAGATGACCCCACACCCAACTCAATTAAGACATGGACCCCCAATCCATTCATATTTGCCAAGTCACCCACACCACCCAGCCATGATGATGCACGGAGGACCCCCTAACCACCCTGGAATGACCATGTCAGCACAGAGCCCCACAATGTTAAATTCTGTAGACCCCAGTGTTGGTGGACAGGTTATGGACATTCATGCCCAATAGTATAAGGGAACTCAAGGGAAAAACAAAACAAAAACAAACAGAAACTATTTTAAGACTTTTGAACTTTGACCAGATATTGACACTTAATACGAAATTCCAGACAGCTGTGATTATTTTTTACTTTTTGTCATTTTTCATCAACAACAGAGGACCAATGAAACAAGAACACAAATGTGAAATCATGGGCTCACTGAAATGAATATGTCCATGTACAGATCCTCTGGAAAAAAAAAAGACTCCAAGAGTTATAACTACTGTAGTATAAACATAGGAACTAAGTTAACTTGTACATTTCTGTTGATCACTCCGTTACGTTGCCTCAAATAGTTTTAGAAGAAAAAAAATCCTTGTTTTCCACACTATGTGTGTTGTTCCCAAAAGAATGACTGTTTTGGTTCAGCAGTGAAGTCACTATCCATGAAAGACCTGTTTTGGCCAGTGAGAAAAGAACTACCCTGGAGATGAAGATGAAAAGTCTTACTGGGTCCCTCATCACTCAGAAGACTGTTCCAAGAAGGCCTTGCCATTCCCTCATTTTGTTCCTTTATAAAATGTGTCCTTTAGTTTCAAACAGATCTTTATAGTTCGTGCTTCATTAAGTCTCTCCCCATTCCTCCCAATCTATTTTTTTTTTTGGACTCTTCTTCAAAGAGCTTGCAGGTGAAGATTTAAAAGACAGAACAGACAGAGCAGAAGCTTCTTCCAGTAGTTCTGAGCCTTGGCTTTGGACAAAACAAAACTAAAAGTTGGGCAGCTTTCCTCAAGGAAAGAAGTTGCTAACGGTCTTTGCACCAAACCTAGGACTTTATCATGAACTCAAAGCTTGGGGAAAAAAAGCAAGAGAATACTGTAACAAACTTCGTACAGAGTTCGGTCTATTAATTGTTTCATGTTAGATATTCTATGTGTTTACCTCAATTGAAAAAAAAAAAAAGAATGTTTTTGCTAGTATCAGATCTGCTGTGGAATTGGTATTGTATGTCCATGAATTCTTCCTTTCTCAGCACGTGTTCCTCACTAGAAGAAAATGCTGTTACCTTTAAGCTTTGTCAAAATTTACATTAAAATACTTGTATGAGGACTGTGACGTTATGTTTTAAAAAGAAAAAAAAAGGTGTTAAGTCACAAAATGCGGTAATAAATATTTCATTTTTGATTTTTTGCTAGGCTTTTGTGTTTTTAATCATGTTTAGGAGAGTCTGAAGTTATCATAAGAGATGTCTCAAACACATTTCTTATCAGCATTGAGAAGAAAGCCTGGAAAAATCAGAAACAAGCTTGTCATCGCATTAATAGAATAATTGAATGAAAGACCATCGGAGGTTATATATTTCTGCTGATTACTGATATTAGATTTTTGCCAGATTAAACAAAATTTGAAATATTGTCTCACCAGCTTGCATTTCGGAGAGATGTGTGTAATATTTGTACTACCTGCTAATAACATAGAAGCTGAGTTTGAGTTGTGAAGGCCCAGGCATGAGATGATTAATCCCATGTGTGTACATGTATGTGTGTGTACATCCATAACCACAGCAGACCATAACTCCAGAAATTTTTCCTATATGAGGATTGCTCACATAGGAATGTAAACTAGCTTTTGAGATGGGTTTACTCCTTGTGTTTTCTGCAGCTGTTTTCAGAAAAAAAAACCCCAAACCAAAACAACAAAGCATCAACTAATGACAGAAAATGTTGATTTGACATCTTGTATACAAATAGCTGGAGTAGAATCGTGGTGAAAGGTTTGTTTTTTCTTGAACAAAAGCTTCTGGCATTTTGAAGCAACTAAAGGAGAGTTTGAACTAGGAAGACATGAGCAATGTTAGAAAAAGCATCCTCTCACCTTCCTCAGTGGCACTGTTAAGTCAAGCAAGAGTGAGATGGGGCCCAAAGAGCAGGGGAAAGCCCTGCCTTTATTCCTGGGAGGAGGGTAGTGGGAAAGGACTTGTAATTAACTCAACTTTCTAGGAAACAAAAATTACCAACTTTAACATCTGTAAATTTGTAACCCTTCTCCTCCTTCCTTCTCATCGTTCCAACTGGCCAGGGTGTCTTTAAAAACTTTGAGTGACAACTTTTACCCTTGGAATGTGGGAAGAGGCTCAGCCTCATAGTTAATGTTTAATTTCTGAGCTGAGTAAATGGACCCACGTTTCTGGCGGCAGAAGGGAGGATGCCAGTAGAATGGGTGTGAGGATTTATTTAGCAATCAGGTCCTGCTTTGTGGGCGTCTCTTATAAGGCTTTCGTATGAAATTTAGATTATAATTCCTTGCTCTGTCCTGGTCAAAATCACATCAACCCTTCAGTTGCCTAAGAAGAGCACAGCCTGGGTGCCCATTTCCAAATTCTCTGATTTTTGTGGATGCAGTATTTAAGAAGGCAAGATTATTTGTGTTAGCACTTTAAAGGGGAGGCTTTTATTTTTATTTTTTTTAAAATCAGTACTTTATTTCCTTGCAGATCTTTTCTCTAGAATTTGAGGAGAAATGTCAGAAATCACATTGGTAGAAGGACAGGGAAGAATTTATCCATAGTAGATTATTTGTTTTTATAATGAACTAAATATGTGCATTGCTGTGTTGTCTTTTATTTTCTTTCTTTTTTTCTCACCCTTTTGGGCTGTGCTTTCCATGAGATGTCTTGCTGAAATCCAAGGTACAATATCCTGCAGAGATTTCTCCGTCTGAGATTTTCTGTTTAGCATGGAAGGTTCCGATTTTGGTATTTTTAAGAACTGCTCAGCTGTCAAAAGCAAACAAAACGGGAATAATGTTTTGACAGCGGTATAGTGTTAAAGAAAATACTCGAGTCTGAATAAAAATTGCTTATGCTGTGGGAAACGAAGGGTAACAGAAGAAACACCTTTTGTTTACACACACACATGTTTATAATCCCAAATTTCCATTTCGCCGAGCGGATCTGGGTTGGGAGTTGTAGTCACCATAAATGAGGGATTTTTCTTCCAGATTTTGCTGCCTTTAAGGCGAAGAGAGGAGGGGAGCGCACCTTCGGCAGCGCTGCCGCCCGAGCCCTGCCCGTCGCGGCGAGCGGGCACCGCAGGGCCGAAGAGGAGATGCCGGGGGGAGCCGGGCGCTCCCCACGTTTCACTCATAGCCGCAGAGAGAGCGAGGGAGAGAAAATTGCCCCAGACCAGGTTTGCGAGGGCCGGGGGGGTGGCCGGGAGGGGCCGGGGCCGGGCCGGGCCGGGGAAGGGGTGCGGCGGGGGCACGGGCTGGACCCGCTCTCCCTTGTAGGTTTTGCGCATCGCTCCAGCGGCTCTCCGGGCTTCCCGAAGGGACTGAGGGTCTGCCGGCGGCCCCTTTGTGGGAGTCGATCGGGAGCCATTAGCCCCACTATATGCCTGATGCGTGTGCTAGGAAAAAACCCCATGGAGCCCGGAAAACACCCGATTCTTTTCCCCAGGCGCGACCGCGTCCCCACGCTGCGCGGAGCGGCAGGAGAGGGCTCCTCTGCGCGGAGGGATGGCTGCGCCCCACATGTCTCCCGTACCACATCCCTGAGTTCAGCCGATAGGAAATGGGGCCGGCCTTTTTACTCTTCTGACAGCACTTGGGGAAAAATCAACCCCGCCGGCGCTGCGCGGGAGCGAGCCAGCTCCGGGCTGGGCAGCCCAGCCGATGCGGGCTGAGCAGGACCGGGTGGGATGAGGGGCGAGTGGGGGCAAGGTTTGCAAGCAGATTTTAATATTAATAGTTTTGGTGGCGAGAAAGAGACAGACAGAAGGGAGGTTGCTCCTCTGGGCAGAGTCTCTGCGACAGTGATGATGGATGACCCCGCACGGCTAAACAACTCCTCCCTTTCATCCCCACACGGTGTCAAAGCTACTTTACTTGCAGCTTTAGGAATAAAAAAAAAAAAAAAAAAATAAACACCTTCACCCCATTCCTTGCATCGATTTATGGACCATTATGAATCAATTACTGCTCTCAATATTTTAGCATTTGCTTACAAAGAAGCGGGTCTGCGGCTGGAGTAAAAAAAAAATTAATCTTTGCCTTAGTAAGAAATACAGAATCTTCTTGTATAGGCCTGTGACTAAAAAATCGCTGCTAATAATTGGTGTTTAACCATTTTCCAGGAGCCGCATTACTGGGGACGGGGTGAATATCTTTGGTGTGCATCTCCAAGAGCACCATTAAAACTGGGAGATTCCGCAATGCGCGTAGAACACATATGGCGCGTGCAACCTCTTTGCTTAACTATTCCAGGGAAAGACAGAAAGAAAAGGA
>VZTE01005847.1:218326-277050 GCA_013397775.1 Eulacestoma nigropectus | reverse complement strand
TTGTAAATGAACCCCCAAACAAAAAAAAAAAAAAAAAAAAAAAAAAAGGTAACTTCTTAAAATTATTTGTGGTTTCCTCAATATTCGGTATTTGCCTTTATCTACATCTATCATTTGATAAAGATCAAAAGTATTAAAAATGTACTTGCACCTTTCACTGTTCATAGATAGAAAAAAATTAATTTCGACACTTTGTTGCTCGTATTTTGTATGCATTGCGTGTTTCCCAGTAATCGTCAGAATAAAGTCTATAGTGTAGTTATATGAGGATCCGACATACTCGAAACATTTGGTCAGAGCGAAACCTTTCCAGAAGCGATTCTGATTTTTATTGTAGTCTCTCCAGTTAGAATATCATCCCTCTTTGGTATACATTTTTACAGATGAAAAATAATATTTTTCCCTCGTTAAACTAATTCCAGGATTTGTCAGAGAAGGGAGGATTTGCTGATTTAGGGACACTCGACCTGAATGTTATCAACGGATCTTTACACCTTCAATGGATCCACCAATCGATGTGAGTTGGGCACACGTCTGAATACAATCAAACACAGGTTTTTGAAGTTATTCTTTCAAAATGTGGAAGTTTACACGAAGCCTTTAAAGAGGACGATGCACCCCGGCGGGCCCTCGTCCTCCTCTGCCTGGAAGTCAGAGGAAAGGGTGCCATTAAACCAGGTCGTTGCGAAATAAAATAAACCAAACAATTATTTTTGCGTAGCAGAGCTGCATCTTCCTGTTGTTTCCGCGGTGATTCACGCCAGCAGCGGTGTTCCAGAGGCAGAGGCGGGCGGGCTGCTCTTCCCCCTTCAGCGGGGGGGACGGGGAATTTGCTCCCAGAGGCAGCTTGGCGGCGGCGAGGGGCGCTGCGCGGCGCGGTTAGGGGCGCGCAGGTAGGCGCGGCAGGAGAGGGAGCCGGAGCAGCTCTGCCAACTCCCCCGCCGCGGCCCCGCAGTGACCCCAGCCCGGGGCTGCGGAGAGGTGAGAGGTGACGCTGTTAGCCAGCGCAGACCTGGCCCTTTTAAAGCCACAGCTAATCAGTCCTTTACTAAATTAAAATATAGGAACCAGAGGGGAAGCAATTTCGATGTAAAGAATTACCGTGCGCGCTCCCAGAACGAAATAGTATTGAAATGAGGACGGTGCTCTCTGCGGCAGACAGATTTGTCACCCAGGAGCAGTTGGGCTAAGATAAACTATAAAATTATACATCCGCTGCATAGATCCCATAGATCTGCACGTGTGGGAGATTATGTATCCCACACGTACACAATAATAAAATAAGGACATCGAGCTGTTAAAAAACTTCAGCCCCATAAACTATACAGCGGGGTGATTGTTATAGGGCAGCGGGCACTGGGTGGTTAATTGCCCACCTAGCTAAAGGCTCAGAGATTCATTATAATGTGGGAAGAAATTAAAGAGGAAAAAAAGTGATACATTTTCCTGTCAATTCATTTGTCTTCGATTTCAAGTTATTCTTTAACCTCTGTAAGAAATAGGAACTAACTGTGTCAGAGGGGTGTGTGTACGTGTGTGCATATGCACTACAGACATACAGTACATACCCCTGTGTCTGTGATGTACAATTGTGTGTGATCTGAGCACACGAACTGGCTCACAAACAGTGGAAAATGGTGACAGTTCCATTTTTCCTCTTTAATTAGGAAATATTCCTTGATTGTCTTGGCACCCATTACTTTCTAATAACTCCATAGGACCAGGAGAAGAAGAATAAATGTCTGCTGCAAGTAATCTGCTATAAAGCAATTATTTTACTAGGATGGTGTGCAATTGCAAGTACACCTTAACGGCCATGAATGAGACGCAAAGGCAAAAAATAAAAAATAAAGGCTACTGGAGTGATAATATTTGAGAGTACGTACACTTCAATGGGTCGCAGTAAGAAATATCTAGCTTTGGTAACGTAGCTCTGCTACAGCTAGACTGCAAAGAAACTTTCCCTTTTCATGTGTTTCAGGCAGCAAAACGCTGGGTTTAGAAGACTGAGACCCAGTTTCCCGCATACTACTATAATTAATTTACATGAGGAGATCAAAGATCCGAGGGCGAAGGAAATAATTGATTCTGCCAGAAAACGCTTCCCTGGCGCAGCCCACGGTCAGCCGCCACCCACGGCAGGTAAGCTGCTGCATGAAACTATTTTTAACTGAACAAAAGACTAAGCAAACATCTGACGTCAGGGAGCGGTGTTCCGGGAGGAAGGGGGGGCTGGCAGCGGTGCGTGGTGCCGGGCTGCCCATCCCACCCCCGCCCGTGGCACGGCATCCCCGACAGCAGCGCGGCGGTGCCCGGCGGCCCGACCGCGGCCTCCCCCGATCCCAGAGGAGCGCGGCGGCCTCGGGGAGGGGGCTGTCGCCTGCCAGGACCGGGCTGAGGCTGCGGGGATGCCCCAGAGGTGACAAAGAGCAGGCACGGCGCCCATCGGGAAAGGCCAGTGACACCGTTCCTGCTGACGCTGGTCTACAACTTCTGCGTGCGGTTTTAAAAACCAGAGGCTGCTTTTATCCCCGGCGAATTTGGTGAGTTTACCTGCAAGGCGCCCAAAGACTTCAGGCACTCGGCAGGCGAGCCCTGCTCCTGGTACGCTGGGCGCGGTGGCCATGCGGCACCAGCGCAGCAGGGGGCTCGGGGCGACGCCCCCAGACTCCCGCATCGCCGCGGCCCAAACTTCCACTGTGATGTGAGCGTGAATAAACACGAGAAACGCTGTGAAATTCAGCGGGCAGGAGAAGCGCTAGGCTAGCTCTGCCATCAGCACTGCACAAGAGGGTAGCCAGCCGCCGCTGCCTGCCCGGCTGTCCCTGGCGCTGAGGGGGGTCACCCCCGGGAACCTCTCGTCCCCCTGGGCCGGCAGGGAGAGCTCTGACCCTCACCTCTCTCTAGTAACCGTCAACTTGAGGAAGCCTCTAAGGGGCCGGCTTTTACCTCTGTTTGAAACACTCATGCTTTGCCTTTCCCTCTCTCGCCCCCCACGCCTTCCCCGGCGGTCAGACTGAGCGGCCTGGCGGGGGGATGCCCCGCTCCGCTCCGCCGGTGCCTGCTCTCAGTTCTTCCTTACAAGGGCGCCAGCGCCCGAGCTGGGGGGAGGAGGAGGAGGAAGGGGAGGGGGCGGTCACCAGGGCGGGGGAGCCTTTCCCGGGGGGGGCGGCGGGCATTTGCAGAGTCCCTGCACGCACAAAACGCCGCAGCCCCCGGGCGACCTGTCAGCTCCGCCGCCCCCCCGGCCCCCGGCTCCCCGCCTCGCCTCTCTCCAGAGTCAACACAGAGCTGCGATCCATTTGGGCGATTTAGTTAAAATAAATAAACCCGGGAAGATTCACTAGCGAGCGATGCATCATCGACCCGGAGGTTTATTAAGAGGCTCGTTACAGCCGCGGCTGCAGCCCCTGCTCCGTCGGAGCGAGGAGGCCGGCTGGTGGTGTTGGGGGAAGGCTGCGGCAGTCCGGGTCGCTCCGATCCTCCACATCAGCCCCCCGGCAGGGAGCCGGCTCCCCACCGGACAGCCACCCTCTGCTCACCCCCTGTCCCCACAGAGCCCGCGAGGAGGGGGAAGCGGCCCACCCGACGGCTGCTGCAGAGAACTGGGACTCATTTCCCTGTATATTGAGGGAGGGAGAAGAGGGTCGGGAGACATTGTTGTCAGTGGCGATTGTTAACCCAAATAATAATAATAAAGAAAAATCGTTACAGCTGGGTGCTGGCTGAATATGGCAATTACTATTATTGCCAATCACGATTAGAAATAATTATCCTGAAAGCAGGGAGGGTTCAGCTGCCAAGGTGTTTTGAATAATCGCTTCAAAATGAACAGCAAAATATTAGGTTCACACACAGGGACGATCGCAAACTTTCAGTTGCAGCAGCCTATAAAAGATCTTATCACGGGTGAGCTCGTTTACATGTGGAGCTTCAATTTCTCACCTCTTAGAGGTCCAGTGCTGTTCTGTTCCCCCACCACCCTGCACGGTGGCCTTCCCACAGTGCCCATCCTGCTCCCCTCCACCAAGTTCCCTGAACACACCCAGTGGCCAAACACCTTCTCGAGGAAGTGGTGCACAGTGCTTGAGTCCCTTCATCTTCAATAAAAATGAAGCAGACTACGAAGGATGACATGGGTCCAGGCTGAAACTCCACTCGCTGTATTTATTTTGTGCAACTCTACGCAGGCCCTCTCATTTCAGCTGTTTGAAATGATGTGTCACTAGTAAGAGGTCACAGGTGACTGGCAAGTTCAACCTACTTAGCTCAATTATCCAAGTTTCATTTCTAAATTGTGTTCAATTTGATCTTCCTGCCTCCCTCCAAATTATCTCAGAGAAAAAAAATCAAACTAAAGCAGACAATTTAAGCCAAATCCTGTATACCATTATTTGTATGCAAAACCATTTTTGTGATATATACTCCCCTTAACGACCATGGAATGCCAGATCTTTCCAAGCGAATTTACAAACCTAGCCATCAAATTATTTCAAAGGCAGGCCTATTAGGGACAAAAATAATTACAAACTTTCAGAAGCTTTGTAAAAACATAAGTTTCTGAATGTTGTCTCTTTAAATTTTTCTTAAGTTTGTTTTTAATTTAAGCCTGGAGGCACAGTAGAGAGATATGCAGAGTCTAATAAGGAGTCTGGAAAATAATGTGCTGTAATCCAGTGCTGAGCTATTTCTCCATAAAATATGGATAAGGAATCAATTCATAAGGGCAAATATCTACTAGGATGGAGTTTTAACAAACATTTCACATGAGTGTTCTTATATGCATTATTAAGGAGATAACAAAAGTGCTTCAAATCAAGCCCTATACAGTCACATCTGGAAATGGTCTTTTCTGTCTAATTTTCATTTTTTTCACTAGAAAAAATGTTAGAAGAAAAACTAGTCTGTCCCCTTGTATATTAATTGTTACCATCAGCTTTTAATCCGCAACATCTATCGTTAGATTTACAGAATCCATTCCATGTTGCCCCTTTAGAGAACAGTAAAGTGAAGATAGTATCTTTATTCATTTATGGAATCTGATGTTAAAACCAAACCCACACACAAATAGCATATACATTGCTCTATGCATATGGACAGGCATGTAGATACATAGACACAACACACACATGGAAATGAGTCATGACCATGTGTTGGAAAACATAATAAAAAGTATCTGTGCATTTCACCAGATCCTGAGTCAGACATCATCAGATAAGAAGTGACCTAGGGAAAACTAGTTTAAAATCAGACACAGCTAATTTCTGAAAGCATTGGAGCCACAGCAAGCTTTGCTGTATAATGCTTAAGCGCAATTTTAAAGAAAGCTTTTCAGGCTTTTTAGTAAAATAAAGCATTACTATGAAGGAAAGAAGAGTAAATAAACTCCCCTCAGGTTGCAAAGAGTTGATACAAGTTTGGATATTTTTTTTTCTAATGTATAAAAGTATTTTTTTCTAATGTGTAATTAATAGAATTACATTCTGAAGACAAAGATAAAAGAAGTATCTAAGATAGACTGCTACTATTTTTTTAAAAAAATAAATATTATCTTTTCCCTCTGAAAGGAAAGGCAAGCAAAGTATTTTCCAAACAGAAGCAGCAAAAACTATTTAGAAGAAAAACCATAAGCAATGTTTTTTTTAAATACTCTGGAGTTTTCTGAACAAATCTGATGTACTCACATCCTTATCACAACTATTTTCTTTTTACTATTGTAAGTGGATATTCAAGCTAAATTGATGCTTTATGTATATCCTGTCTCAATTTGTAACACACTATTCTCTGTAAGGAGATAATTTAAAAAAAAAATACAAAAAAGAAGAAGTGATACCACTGACAACAATTTACTTAAATTCACAAACCTTGAAATTGATGCATCTCCTATCAATCACAGTCAGAAACCACAGTAAAACACATTCAACATTTGTATATCAAAACTGGGACTAAAAAAACCCTGTTTTGTTCAATTTAAATGTCCTTCAACATGTTGTCATTTTACACACTGATATTACCGGGAGATTTTTACTATGGGTTGGCTTTCTTCTGTCAAACATGCAAGACAGTAACCTTGCAAAATTAAAGTGCATGCCATTATACTGCACAGATGTTTGTTTTCACTCAGTTACTGACAATGAAATACTTATTAAATAATAATAAGGAGATATTGACTTCTCTATTCTGTCGATATGAAGATCTGTTGATCTGTGAGGTTAATATTGATGAGGCAGAGTGAGGTAAACATTTCATCAGGAGGGCAAATAAATCCCAATACTGGCATAAAAAATAAACCCTCCAACTTTGCACGTTAACAGAAGCTAATCCTTTTTGGTATTGGTATATGAGCACCAGTTCAACCTATCAGCATGCACAAGCTACTGCTGAAGTAAATCCTTGATATTACTTTCAGGAAACATATTCCAAAAATGTCTATCATAGGTATTTAGAACTAAGCTCAAATGATGCCAAGCACTTAGGGTCTTTAGTCATTCTGCATGTTCTGTTGTGAAGGGCACATTTTCTTTAAGTATTACTGTAAGGCTCTATGTGCAACCTCAATAAGGAGATTTCTGTTTGAGTCAGAGAAATGAGAGAAAGGCTTTTTTTTTTTTGTAATAGGATGAGGTCTCTGTCAAAATATTATTTTTATTTGTTGTTTCATCAAAACATCACTGGAAGGTAAAGTTCCCTCTCTTTACCCTCTGCCACAGAACACAATATTGTACAAATTTTGAACAATACAAAGAGCCATTTAACTTGATGGGTCTGGCAGAAGAAGCTACTTTCTTATTCATTATTATCTTTAGATTTTTCTTCATTCTGTTTAAGGGAAGCTTAGAGCTGCTCTTTTTAGAAGAATATTCCATCAGTCAGGTAGGTCTCGTACTTTGACAGCATTATTTCAGCATGTTATTTTTAATGTATGGTACTTAAACATGTATAGAGAATCCACGTAACTTGCTTCTGGGCTTTTGGATAGAAATTCAAGTGGTGTGACCTAATATGTAAGAAAATAAGAGGCCATATGTTTTTGATACTAGTGCCAAAGGAAGCACTTGTCAATTTTCCCCTTTTGATTATTAATTAGGGCCTCAGTCCTGCCCTTAGATTTGCAGAAGTAAAACACAGGTGTGAAGCAACTCTGCCTGTCTCTTTGCCAGAGAAGACAACTCTGTCTTGTCAACAGTGTGACTGTTGACAAGGGAAGAGCTCAGTCACACAGAGCTTACTGTAAGGCAGCAACATAAAATTCAAAACATTACTTCATCTGCTCTTACCAGAGACCACAGCCTGGTTTCTGGGGCAGAAGAGCCATTTTCACAGCCTCCTCCCTCTTGCCTGTCTGTAGCAGAACTGCTGTGCCTCAGCACGGAAAGCTGGGCAAGGACTTGGCACCTTCTCTGCATTGTGGTGACATCTTGTTGGTAGGACAGTGTAGGAAAAACCACATTTTTGCTATTTGTGCTAATTCTCTTTGGAAGGTGTAAGGCTGGCCATCTGCTGCTCCTTCCAGGGTTCACTTAGGGGTCTAATACCTTTTATTTTGTTGTTTGTAAAATGTGATGACTTATGTCTGAGAAAGGTAACAAAAACATTTCTTTATTGACCTCATGCTTTCTTGTTCTTCTTTCCAGCACGTGCTCACCAGAACACTGTTGCTGGAGCTTTTGCACCTCAGGCCATGATGCTGTTTGAAGACTCCTGCCTCTGCAAATTCCTGCATTCACCCAAATCTCTGTTGAAGGCAGAGGGATTCTGTGTGCTGTGTTTTGCGTGGCCTGTGTTTTGCCACGCTGTCTGCTTCTATCTGTTTTTTAGATATTTTTATCCTTGTATATCTTGAGGAACTTTCTTCTACAATTATCTGAAGTACTTCCCAATATCTGTGTAATGGTAGTCAGATGGCAGAGCATCTGGGAGCAGTGCTTTGGTTCATGGGTACCTTGTTTTCTACCATGTGGTTGGATGGTCTTAAAAAAAATTCTTTCTAGTGCACATGTCAAGTAATTCTGGTAATAAAATCACCAGAATAAGAAACTTTTCAAGCTTTAATTCACACAGAGATTTTCTGAAAGTTTGCTAACATTTTCAAAAAAACATTAAAGCAATTTACAGGCAGAGTTTTTGGTAACCTCAGGACTCTGGGTCAGGGTTCCACATGTACAGATATAAGAACTAGACTAGGGTTTTGTGCTCCATAATATCTTTACTTGTATTTATCTGAAACAACTTTGGTTTTGCAGATCTTATGTTTGCAAAAGGATCCAGCAAATAAGTTTAATACTTTTACTAATAACTATATTTGTGAAATATTATTGTATGACACTATTTCAGTTCATGACTTTGCAAGGGTAAGGTATATCCTCTGTAAGGTTCTCCTTAATATTCCAAGTTCATTCTTCTTTGCCGTTTCAAGGCTGGAGATTCTGTACCTGCGTTTCTTACATGGCAATAAGGATACTGAAGGAACAACTATTCTGCTAGTGAATCAAGCGGAATAAGAGAAAAAGTCCATAATGACTGGGGGCTCCCACCTCTAGTCATGTGTTTCACAGCACAGATTGCAAGAGAAGGAATAGGCAGCAAACTGTGTAAAATGAGCACAGGTAATTCCAACGCTGTGAAAACACTCCTGCCTTGAGAGCACTAGCAATGAAAAGGTTACAAGAAAGGGGGTAATAAAAGTATCAAAAGAAACCAAATAGAGATAGGTTTCTTTGCAAATAGAGAAGCCACTTTCTAAGATGGTGGCCTTATATACAGGTACATTTGTCTTCCAGACCCTCTGCTGTTGATTACAATTCTGATGCCTCTGGAGGGGCTACAGTTTTGTTGAGTTTCTGGGTCTCAGTTGCGCTGTCAAGGGGTCATTCTTTCTGGTAATAAGGTAGCTAGTGACCCCTGGGAGAGAAGGAAAACAATTGACTCTTGAAAGCAGAAACATATACTGAAGTCTAGAGTAGATTTCTGGCAGTGGCCCAGGTCTTTTCTCATAGTATTTGTCATTGTAGCAATGAAAAAATTGTGGGAGCTCTACAGGCAGCCAAAAAAGGAAAACAGAGCACAACAACAACAACAACAAAACAGGTAGATGTAATTTATTTTGGAATTATATTTTAGAGGATCCCACTAGATAGAAATCTTTTGCTTATTTTAAAGCAAATGATTATCAAATGACGACACTTCAAAACATTTTTTACTTTAATTTGAAGTGAAGTCATTTGAGTTTGAAACATATGCCTTTGCAAAATGCAGAATATTTTGTTGTCAAAACCAGACAACTTTGTTTTGTGCCCACTGCTTGCAACCCTTGTCGATCCTGGATGTCACCGACAATATTAGTCTTGGCAATAAGTCTTTACAGAGACTGCTGTATTTATTATTATTGTTGTTGTTGTTGTTTTTGCTGTTGTTGTTGTTATTGTTATTATTATTGAGTCAAATGGTCTCACCATAAATTATACTCAACCAGAAAATGCAATATTGCATTTGATTGGCTCTCAAAGTATTATTCCACTTTGTATAACCGGATAAAGCTCACTTCTAAGACATAATTTAAGCTGAGGTCTGCATGCAAAGGTTTTCCACATCTTTCTGAAAACTGGCTTCACTATTTCCCAGACCACGTTACCCTGTTGTTTTACTTTGCTGTAGTAGAAGCATGCAAAAACTGTGCATGCATACATGTAGTACATGTACCCCCACACAAACATGACTGACACATATTATTTATATTATACTTGAAAGAATTTTATGTGGAGTTCAGATTCTTTACAAGCCCCAGCCTTGCAGCTGATATACATGGATCCATCCCGTCATTTAACTGAAGTACATAAGGTGGGACTGTAGAAGCTTCATTCTTCCTCTGTTGTCACTGGAGAAAGCCAGGCACACCCAGAGACACTACTCTTAAGGTACTTGCCTTTTGTCACAGGCTGTAGAGCAAGTCTAGAGCAAAACTACTTCTAATTTCAAACAAATGACTGAAGTTGGCTGCAAGGAATCATTGCTGTCACGTACGAAGTGACATGTCTTCTGCTGTCATCTTTACATCATTCTGGGTTGAAAAAGATCTTTCATTTTAGAATCTAAGATACCTCATATAGATAATTATGTGAAGTCTTAGAAAGACACTGAACAAAGCTTGGTATTGATATTTTTTAATTTTAGTTGTCTAAAAGTCAGACATCTAGTCTGTACTGGTCATCTTCTTTTACTCTGTAGTCCACTTATTTAACTCATTTGTCTTAGAATTAGATGAAATATGCTGAGGAGGAGGATCTTGAGACAAATGTATGGTAGGTGACATACGATAGTAGGGATGCATTAATTACAGAACAAATTTAGATGCCTAAATTAGAAGAGGTGACCTTTGGATTAGGATTTTAGGTGCTTAGGATACCTTTTAGAAAGCTAAAGCAAAGAAAAATGAAATGAAATTTTTGCTAAGGGATTTGTGTGACAACATGCAGAGAAGGAGGTATTTGCAGATCTAGAGTAAAAAAAAATAGTTATATTATTGCCTGGTAAAATCCTGACAACCCCCTGCTTTGTTGCATTAGGAAAAATGGGAAGAACAAAGAACATCTTGAAGAAGCCCTAATCTCACACCACACAGAGTACTGTGCAACAGACTGGAAGAGAGAAAGGTGCTATTCGCTAAGCTGTATGAGAGAAGCTGGCTACAAAAATGACTTTTCCTCATGACCTTATCTGGGCACAAGAAAATTAGTAATAGATAGTTTCACCTTCACTTCTCTGTTTCTCCCTCCTCGTGTTCCCTGCCAGGAAATAGCAAGAGGTTTGTATATATATTCTTCAATATCCAAGAGAGTGTCAGATTTATCTTGTTTATCTGTTTCTCAGCACAGCTCATGGAAAATCATTTTCATACAACTATGTTGTCTCATGTTTTATTCCATCACAAGAGCAAATTTTAAAAAGCTCTAGTGTGATTAAAATGACTAATCTATATTCATTCTGAAGACCCTTCCTCTACTATTTTTTTAGTTAAGACTAATTGTGATGTCTGATGTTATAATTCTTGTAAGGGTGATCTTCTGTCCCAAGCAGATTATTTTAACTGGAATTCGTACGTATTTATAATTACATTTATAATTTAGAATCCTAGAATGCACTATTTGCTTAAAGAATAGCAATGTTACTTGCAGATCTTTTAATTTAGAGCATCTGTTGTTGAAGGAGATGCAAGTTTATTTACTCATTAAGTAAAATTCTCAACAGGTAATATTAAAAACAGTACATTGCTGTCCAGAATAACAGTAACAGAAAACAAAAATCAAATGCTAATGTTAGCCATAAGATAAACTAACTGGTGGCTTCCTCTATTGTGAGCTGAAGCTCTGTCAGATTGTCAAGGGGAATTAGTTCTTAGGCAAGGTATTTATAGCAACATGAGACTGGAAGGCATCACCAGGGTCACAGAATCATTGTAATAGAAGAGAATTTGTTAAATAACATTCCCTCATGATCCTATGAAAATTTTCCCCTTAGCTTCTCTGAAACTCCCTGCTGGTCCATTTTTACTGCAAAGCTGGCATTCAGCTTTTCCTGACCATAGGATCAAGATTTACTGGCCAGACACTGAAGCAATTTAATACCTCTAGGTGCATTGGTTTCACCCTGACCTACATCCTGGTTCTAGTGTGTAACTGTCTGAGCAAAGAAAGGTGAATACTCATTGCTCCTTTCTGAAAATCAAGAAATGTACTAGAAAGAATAAAAAAAATCTTCCTGGATATTGTAGCTAATCAAGAAATGCCTTGCAGTAGGATAAACACAGTATAACTACAGCACAGATACACATTCAATGGACATAGTTTAGCAACTGAGAGCAAGGGCTGCTCTTCTGTCCTTGTCTCTTATAATGAGGCTTTCAAGATTTTGAAGCAGCTGGTGTCCAGATAATTTAGAGATTTGCAGGCAGAATTGCATACAGAAGTGAGGAGGAATCTATTGCAAAGGCCTGAGCAACTGAGGTCTGTGGTGATTCATCCCCCTCACAAGGTAGACAGCTGTCTTCAGCAGGATCTGCAGCTTTTGGGTGGACTTACTGGGCCAGTATCCTTCCTCCTGCAAAGCTATTAAAGTGAGTGGAATTACATATGGGATGAACTTGGGTCTTTAGGTGTGGGAAAAACCATTTCCAGTACTGACATACGGATATTAGCACTTCTTTATGCAGGGCTTACAGACAGGCTTTAGGAATGTTTACAAGGTGGGAAGGACAGTGAAAAAACATGTAAAATCATTTCATCCTGATTCATCTTTGGAAGGAACTGTGCATGTGGATCACTCTCCTTCCAGCTGGCTGTGTCTGTCAGAACCTTTTTCCCAAATCTCAACCTCATAGCCCTCCTACACTGAGGAATTTGGGCTCTGTCCAAGAAAGGTCTGGGAAGAATGTATATATTTTCTCCACACTCCCACATGCTTCTTATTCCTGGGGACTAAGGATAAGACTGCTGAAAAGTCCATGTGAACCAAGCAAAAATTTCTGAAGAGTTGTTATGAAATAGGTCTGAGCCAAATCCTCCTGTCATCCATATATACTGTGGGCATTGCTCTGAGTCTAGGAACCAGAGCCCTCAGTGCTATCCTGGCAATCAAAGGGTGGAAACTCTGCCCCACCTGCAAAAGAACTTTAAGATGACCAGGCCATTTGCTCTTATCAGCCCCTGTGCCTCTATCCAGAGTGATACAGAGTGATAATACATCTCCTGAGACCATTTAAGTTAAAATAATAAACTGAACCAAGCATTGTATTTTTATACCCAGTGGGCTAGCTGTGTTTCAAGGCTGCAGAATCTGAAGTGCAAGTAGAGTTACACAGCTGGCCAAACCAATACCATTCTTTATGGATGCCACAGCATCAACAAGTCATCCACTGGACAATGACCACTAGAGGAGCTGACCACACCCTAACTCTGCTCCCTGGGTACACCTCATTTAATACTTATTTGCTTTCTTCATCATGCGGTCTCTGCATTCCAGAAGGCTACTGTAGTGGCAAGGGGGTGTAATTTAAACTTATTTTACACTGCCTATCTTTGTAAGTGGGGGGCTTTAGCCATTTCTGTAATACAACATCATATATCCAGGAATAAAGTGTGGGAAACTCTCAACTGTTAATGATAAAAAGGTACAGTGTCAGTCCTCAATCAAAAGTGAGTCTACCTTTGACAAAGAGGTGCAAACCATTTAACTTCGTGTCCCAGAAGAATTTGGCCAGACACTCTCAAAATTTTGTCCCAATTAGTCTCAGCGTATGAGGCATAGAAAACATTTGGATACATGCGAACAATTGCAAACTGCTATTCTCTTCAGCATTTATATCTTCTTGCTGCTGTTTGATTTAATGATTTTCTGCTAATGCGTCTTCAGATACATGTTTGGAAGAGATGAGTAACTTCTTGGCTTGAGTCTTGAAAATTAAATATTAAGATGAAACCAGCATGAAACTGCTTAATTCGTATGCTAAATATATTACAGAAAAAGGGTAACGAGGTATTTCTGAAACAGCAGCGAGGAGCTGCTGATCTGAGTGATCATCTGTGAGTTAGGGCTCAGAGGTTTTATGTCTCATTTGGCCACTGACACCTGAATAAACTTGGCTACATCATTAGCCTATTTTTACACAAATCCTCCCTTAAATGACACTAAGCATTACAGTCTTTACATGGTTCCTTCCTGAAAATTCATTAATGTTCAATGAGACAGTCCAACAAAATGTATCAGATATGTGAAAACTGTATACTGATTCTGGAAGAAACTTTTAAAAAAAGTAAACTCCTGAATTTCAAACACTATTTTGATTCTGAAACAACCCCAAGGCTGTCTCGGTAAGAGCAGACCTCAGGTTTATTTACATTTATATACATGAACCAACATAAAGATAAGGGCATAGACAGTAACAGCCGTTAAGTATGATTATTCTAACCACCCCTGTTAAAAGTGAGAGAGATGAGAAAGCATAGAATGTTGTTTGACAGTGCAAAAATGCTAACTCGTGGCTTTTCCTTCCAAAACAACTCACCAGTGTAAAACTTCCCCATTGCAATTCAGCCAAGGTCGCTGAGACCCTCTGTGATGTGCTGAGCAAGACAACTCATACAAGTCAACAGTGTTTGAGGAAGCATTACTTTATGTGTAAAAGATATAAAAAATTAATATAAGTTACAGCTTTGTGAAGTGCCTGTGGGCCACAGGAATAATTGAAAAATGCTTCATTGCCTTTAAACTGGTAGGACATGGAGCTTATTCAGATAATTCCTTTTTTATTTTCTTTTTTATTGCTTCGCTATACTCCGTACACTCTTTCCCACTTCTGCCCTGGTGTAGGTCTCTTCCTGAAAATAGCGACTTTCAGAAGACACAAAAAATTCTGAGGATGAATTTCATTAATCTAATTTTAATTAAGAATAAGCAAACCCTTGAGATGCATATGGTAAGTAGTAGCAAAAATGTAACATACACTTCACACTAAAAGCAACAGAAGCTGGAACCCAGAAGAGAAACACATCTTGCAGATGACAGCAATTAGGTGCCTTAGGATTTCCTCCTGAACATATTTATACATTTTCATAACACTTTGTTCTATCTTCATAGTCTCAAATCCTGTCGCTCCTTTCTCAGAGATATTTGATATCTACTTTCAAGCAGCATGTAGGGACTATGGAATTTCGTTCAGATTGATATGAAGAAGCTGTATGGCAACTCTTCTTTTCTGTTGTACCTTTTTTTACCTCCAGATGTTCAACTGCATGTGAGAACACTCAAGAAAACACAGTTATGCTCTATTCTGATACTGAATCAGTTTAATTGAAAAAATATCATGTGATGTGTACAGTAAGGGAATTTAAAATTAACTCCCTAGCATATTCATGGTTAAATACAATGGCATTGCTTTCTAATAGGATATAATACAGTGCTTCTAAATGATTCTTACTAAAAAAATTGTGAACTTAATATGCATATCAGTGTATTGCAGGGAGCCAAGCACACATCACAGAGTGTACTTGATAACGGAGAGGACAGCAGGTTGCACTGTCACCCACCTGAAGCCCAACCCCATTCATTTTGTTCTTTCAGAAATGGTTTAATTCTTACGCTCATGGAAACATGCACTAGCAAGAGCAACCTGATCTTACGAAGTAGCTTGTCGTGCCTGAGGATGCTGAGGACTAGCTGGAGTTACATAGCAGCAAAAGCTGCTCTGTGCTAAGCACACCTCTGCACAGATAGACACAAGGCAAGCTTATTGCAAAGCTTATGGGGCTACTTCCACTGCCTTTGTTGTTCTGCTTACGTAGCACAGAACTATGCTGATAAATACACAGATAGAACAGATATAAATTTGATGGATGAAGTACTGTTTTCTTTAATAATCTAGATTGAAATGTTAAATTTTGCTTTGCATTTATCATGCTCTTCTAGTGTGTATTGGCAATAGGCTCACTCATTGTTCTAAATGGCTGTAAATTGCTGTCAGGTTCACAGCACCCAGGGCCTTTGTGTGCTGGTTTTATTGAAAGCAGGTCTACAACCAGCTGCTTTTAAACCTGAAAGATTTAAGAAAAGAGAAGAATATATTCCGTTTAGCTCAGGAGGTTCCTAAGCTGCAGAAAGCGTTAGGGGTTGTAGGGAAAGAAGTTTTATGTACCCGTGTTGTGCAGTAAGCTTCTGTTCCTATGCTTTTCCCTCAAATACAGTCCATTAGCCACTCGGAGAGAGGCTGAACTAAATAGCTCTTTGCTCTGTCTGAAGAGGGCTTTATTTATGGACTCCCTTTATTCTTAGTTATTGCAGCAACCCTTGGGCTTGATTATATAAAACACTAGCTCAGGGCAACCTCCCCCCAGTAATATCAGGGCAGCAATTAAACAATTAACACATGAGTGTTTGCAGCACTCAGCAGAGGGTTGATACCATGCAGACCTTGGTTCTTATGGAGAAGGACTTTTACAAGGAAATATCATTCCTCCCTGCAGCAGCAGTAAATAGCTGGAAGCGCAGCAGGCAATTGGCTTTAAAGGTCAAGAGAAAATCCCACCCAGGCTCCCAGCTGCCAGGCCGCTTTCAGTGAACCTCAGCTCTAAGGTGAGCATAGCCTGCATGAGTGGGATGGCCAGCACCCCTCAGTTGTGTTCTGGGATTTGGCAGGGGGAATGCATGTGCTTTCGTGTGGGGCCCCTCGTTTGCTCTTACTTCTACAGAGACATTTCAAATGGTGTCTCTGGTTGGGGTTTGGATAAACCATTTGGAGAGCCTATTGCAGTAGTAAGCTACAGAATTTATCTGGGCTAGTCTAAGGGAAGTCTCATGGAAACAGAAACTCATGATACCACACTCTGAGTATTCACCAAACCAGAAAAATAAAGGAAATATCTTTGTGTGATAAATTAAAAGGGCTTCTCTACTTCTTACTTGGCTTAAAGTGCATGTTTATATGCTGAAAAGGAACTTGTTTTGCTGTTGCTGAATAATTCCTTGTATCTTTAGACAGAAATACCCTTTTGAAAAGACTTACCTTGAAGCCTATTACTGTATTTCACTGATGCCTTCAGTTCTTTGTTTTTCCTAAAGTTTGTGGAGACAATAAATTGGAAATCAGTCGATTGCTTGTGATTTGCAACTCTAATAAAGCCTGGTGGGTACACAACTTTCTTCTGTGGCCATGATTATTTGGTGACTGCTTCTGGCTTATGATTGTTAATGAACATTTTAAAGTACACCAATGACACTTTGCTTTCTAAAGAACAATTTGTATTCCTAGAATGATCGACAAATTATTTTCTTTAAATAAAAATCAAGTACAAGTTTGTCAGAAGACATAAAATCTTATATTTGTACTACTAAAAAAAACCACTGGGTCTAGCAGTGTTTCTGGTTTAGCTAATACCAAGGATTAACAAATCTTCTGTCTTCCGTGCTTTTCCTGAAGCATAGTAATATTTTCAAAATAACAATTATAACATTATTTGTTTACTAAAGTATGGGTATAGCATTTGGAGAACTTGTAAAAACATTTTTCCTTTCGTTCCCTTTTCTAGAAGAGTACTGGAATACTGGAGAAATTGAATTAAAACACGTTAATTGAAACTATGTTTAATTTACTTCAGCAGTGTGGTGTATACTAAATATAATTCTTTAGAGAGAATTGCATTTTATATTTTATATTTTAAATTAATAAAGGTATATATTGTGTATTTCTAATTCTTGGGGTTACATGGGGAATACCTGCTCACTCATTTTGCAAATAAGAGGGAAACAAAATTAAAAAAAAAGATGGGAAACAAAATTAAAAAAAAAGATTGGAGACAATGGAAGACTTCCAGTAACTCAGCTTTGGAACGGATCTAGTATTCTGGCTGGAGACGGAATATGTTCTCACTTCCAGCCCTGGCAGTCTCATTTTTTGTGGCTTTCTATAATGCAAGTACTTAAATTAAATATTATTCTTTGAGATCTAGTGAAAGCAAGGTTGTTGGTTTTGGCTGCCACCTCCCATAGTATGGTCCCTCTTTCCCATTAACACTGACCTGTCCTTCTTCATGTTGAATCTTACGCACTGTTCTTACTTTGATGCTGCAGCTCAGTTTTGTGGAATGCTTTTTGAACAGAAGTTTTTCAATACATAAATTTACAGTCCCAAAGAGTATTCAGATGCTCTGTTGTATTATTGCATACATTTAATTTTTAGTTTCTGGTTGGATCCAAGTAAAATATCTACACATTTCTCTGGCAAAACCAACTCATAATTCCTGAGTGGTGTCTGTATGTGTCTGTTTATTGTCCTAGTTTATTTGGGTCTTCCATAAAGATAGAAAAACTGTGTTTTCTTCTGAAGTCCCATCATTTGTCTTCTTTCTTTTCTTTCTTTTCTTCTTTTTCAGTTTTATGGTTTGAGTAACTGATGTCTTGGACTGCTCTTGCCTTTGTTGGCCAGCTGTAGCCATGAGGTTTCAACAGCCTGTGACTCTGGTCTGTCTGCCCCATTCATGTGCTTGTCACAAAGCAACTGAGCAAACTTGCCATCCTCAGGTGAACTGAACAAAGATATTTATAGTAGGCAGGAACTGGTTTTGCTTCAATGTATCTTTTTCTGAGTTGTTAAAGCACTCAGATAATGCTTAATATTTTTCAAAGTACATGCTGAGCACTTAAGAAAACATGACCATTTAACTCTCTCAAGTCAGGCAACCAAAACCTGAAGTATATCACTCTTTCTTACTGTTGAAAATCCAGCCACTGGTTTTAAATTGCCCCTGTGCTTAATCGTTAAGGGTAGTTATAAATGTGCTAAATATAGGCCATTGCAAAAGATTCTGGAAATTCTCTGACTTAATGGGAGGTTGGAATGCTTGCATCTAAAAATTAGGCTGTTCAGCTAAGCTTCTCAAGTGGATAGATGGATTGCTTCAGGCACTTGAAAAGCTTGCCCTACTTCTCTGCTTTTGGAAACACCAGCATAAAAAAGACGTTTATAAGGTAGCTGAAGGTGTCACTGCTTCAGAATTGTGTACTGCTCAGTCTGCAAACTGGGGGTGTGGTTGGTTCATTTTAATGTCCGGTGCAATTGATGTGGTGGCACGAATGGGATGGATGTTTTCTTATCTAGTGGTCAGGTGTCATCCCTGACTATTGCTGCCTGTGGGGATAATTGTGTGCAAAGGAGTAAATGAAGGAAGGGGGTCCTGCTTGCTACACTGACCAGTTGCATTTTGGGGAGCACTCACAACAGCCTTTCATCCCTCTCTTGCTTGCATTCAACTCAGAGATCATTGAAGGATTTTGGCTTGTAAATCAACTGCTCTGGAGACTGTTAGTGACTCTCCCTGAGTCAGTGGCATGGAAGTCAATACCTGGCCCCTTGTGTTACTGCACCAGGATCCTGCGTTGATGTTTATGGAACTCGTACTCCTACGGTAATGCACAGTGGCAGTCTCAAGGATTAAAACACTAAAGCAATACGTTTATATGGGAAATGGTGTTACATGAAAAAGAAGGGTGTGGATAATTGTGAACTCTTCTAGAAGAAAGCAAGTAAAATTAATGACCAGACAACAGAAAGCTCTCTGATTGTCATAACTGTAACTTTTATAGGAACATAACTAAAGTTACTGAAATTGCCATAAAATATACTAAACTCACTTTTATGCTGGGTGGTTTTTTTTATAACTTCCTCCTCTCAGTTGCAACAGTTACTTGCTATCTGCTATACGGATTGTCTACATGTTTGTCTTGAGAAACTTTTGTTTCAAGATGCATTTAAGAATCTTGGGCATAAAAATTTCATCAATGGTCCTAATTGACCGAAAGAAAAAAAATTACAGAAAAATGTGGATGTTGTTGCATCTGCATGTCTTTTTTGTTACTTAAAATTTTTTGGTGAGGTTGTTTTTATAATTAACCTGCTCTGAAAATCTGAGTTGTTTCTGAAATAATATTTTGGGGACAGTTGGGAGAACTGATTAAAGCTTATTTGGTTTCTGTGGGAGCTTAATCTAGGTCAACTGGTAATTATAAAGTGAGATAAAAAAGTAATGATAATGAAACCTATATAGGGCAAGTTGAGTAAAGCCCAGTCCCAATCAAATACTGGGGAGGGTTTCTCTACACCAAGGAAGGAAAAACTGCCCAGAACATCCAGCAGAAAAAAAATTTGTGGAAATCAAGAGCAACATCCTACAGAGTTTACTGGCAGATAACCTGGCAGCAAACTAAACAAACACAATTTGTGCAATTTGTATTCTGGACAACTCTTCTGCCTGTTCTTTTAATATCCCAGGTATAAGAAAGGAGAGGGGAATGAATACTCACACATATTTTGTTTCTGTTTTCTTGCCTTACTTACCCCACAGCATGGAAAATCATTAGTGGGGAAGGTGGTGGTGTGTTCATGCCGGAAGAGCTTAGGAGGATGAGAACTAAAAGCCCTACTGTTCACCATTGCAAACTGGGAGGCTGCTTGTGCACCATGCACCCGGGTATTTCTTGCATCTGTAGGGATGAGGAAGAGTGATACTGCTGAACTACTGAACTCCTTAGGGGAGAACTTTTCTGCGGGGATTAATTATGGTTTCAAACTGTAGTAAGAATTAAAATTGGTAGGCTTCATTTTTATTTGTTTTATTTATATATATATATAAAATATTATTTTTTAATTACAAAGTGACAAAAAGAAATTAAAAAAAAAACAATTGCCAAATAGGACACTGGACAAACATAGAAAGTAAGCATACATATTTTTTTGCCCCTTTCTGCCCCCTCAGAGTGTACTCCCAGTGTCACGTGTCAAGGCATTTTCAAAGCTAGTCTTTAGAGTATTTCTGAACTCTATTGTACATTAGTCTCTGCATCTATAAATTGACTCTAGGGTCATTTAGGGGATAACTTAGCTTTAAATACAGGGTTGCACTAATATGTCTGTTGGCCCACACTCACCCATGTGAATTGGCTGAAGTCCAGCTGGAAAAGAGGAGAGGAACTGTTTAAGACACTCATTCTTCATGATGTTACATTATCATATCTTGTCCTGCACTTCCCAAAGAATAGGCTAGAGTGGGATTGGTGTAATGGAGCAGACCTCTTCCAGTGGTGGGGAAGTGGCCATGTATGAGGATATAGTGTGTAGGGCAGAATATAGTCCAAACTCTGGCCCAAGGAGAATACAGATGCAAAGGAAATAGCAATTTTTATGAAGGCTGCTCAGTCACACATAACACTTATAGTCAAACTGTTGTGCAAGTTTATTTTTATGAGTCACTTAGAGGAAACATATACTTATCTCCAGTTTAAAGATATGAAAGAGAAAGTAATTTGCTAACAACGGTTTTGGGTTATTTGCAGGGACAAGATAAGAAATAAAGAGCAATTGTATTTTGACCCATAAATAACTCCAACTTTCAGATGTCTCTAGTACTCTCTGAATCTGTAAAGGAATTTCCTTACAGCCAGAAGAATGATTATTTCTTTTGTAGTCTGTCTATAAGATGAACAGGACACCTACTTTTATCAGTTTTCACAGTGAGTAAAAAAAATTTCAGAATGTTTGCCAGCTAAGTTATCTTGTGTGGCAGAGCCTAACCCTGCAAAGATTTTAGTTTGAATGTTTTAGGGTTTTGAAACATACATATAGACAAATATATGTACATTTGCTCATGCCTTTATTTAAACAAAGGGGAAAATCGTATTCATGAAGGCTCAGGGCTTGCCTTTTTTTTTTTTTTTTTTTTTTATTTTTATTTTTTTTTTTTTTTNNTTTTTTAATTGTAGATTCCAGTGGTTCAGGCATCTGTATAACAGGCTTGTCTGTGCTATACTGCAGAGAAACCTTCCTCTTTGACCTACTGGGTGTTTCTCTTCTGAGGGAGGAAAGGAATTCTTTCCATGTTAAAGGAGTTCAGTCTCCTCCTGTCACTGATTGCCTCTGTTGCTTAGTTGAGCCCAATTATATGCAACGGCTTTTCAAGGGTTCAGCTGTGAAGAAGGCATGTGTGCAAATGATATCAATAAAATAACAGGATTTGCATACACAGGAGCAGCACACATGGTCTGCTTTGAAGATTTACTGTATGAGGTACACTTAGTGTTTGGTAGGACAGCTGTTGACACTACCACTTTTATACTGCTCCTGCTTAGTTTTCCTGGCTGCCATAGGCAGAGGGAAAAGAAAAAGGCAGTGCTAGCTGTTCATGCAGGAGTAATAACAGCCCTTAACAGAAGAAGAGTAATTACCTTTGTCTGGTTTCTCCCTGCTCGAAAATCTAATGAAATAGAGACTATTGGCTTCATAGCTGATAGATACAGAAATCCTCTCACTTTTACTAAATCTGTAGCTTGTTATGTAAGACACCCTTTGCTCACTAACTGAACTCTCATCTTAATTTTGAAAAAAATCCATTACTGATGGCTAGATTTCCTGAACACATTTGACAGCTTTCAAGCTAGTGGTATTTGGCAAGGCCTTTTAAAGTTATAGGAGATTTATAGCTAAAGAGATTCCGTAGCAGTGGGTTCAGATCTGATCCCTTTCTCCCAGCTTCTGCTCTGGGTAACAGTGACAGGAGCTGTCTGTATACCAGAAGGAACAGTTTAAGAGGAGTGGCTGCATTTGGCAATAGAAGCCCCCGTTAGCAGCCGGAAGCATTGGTGCTGAAAAACAATCGCTGGTGTCAAGAACTTTCCTAGCTAAGCACTGCAGCTGGTGGCAATAAATAGCATTCTAATAAAGGAGGATGTTCAACCCGTGACATAAGTGAATACTGTTTCAACCACAAAAAGTAATTTATGGTGCTCCATATGTCTGAAATGGATTTTTTCTGATACATTTTAAAATAAAAATGCTAAGATTTCAATGGAGGGAAAGATCTGCATTTTAAATCAAAATGAAATCGAAAGATCAATGAAAAGTGTACTGCTTTTTTAAGTACGCAATGATACATAACGTCTTAAGGATGTGCACTGTCACAAAGCACAATTACCTCCATTCCTAAAAATGAAAGATGCTGTTTTCTGACTGTGAATGTTCTCTATATTGCATCAAACCTAATAACTTCCCATGCCAGTGATAATCCTCCCAAACATTTAGACAGAACCATCATCATCTTCTCATAAGAATGCCAAAATGATCTTGCAGAAAGTAGCAAATAACAATATGTTCGTATTGCATAAACACAATTCCTGACAAAAATCATCTCCAGCCTGCTCAATGAGGAGTGAAAGGAGTGGTAGCAAAGTCATTAGACTCATTGGGGGCCTGTTACTGTTGAGTCCACTACAGTAAACAAGTTATTAGTTTTGACATAACCAGCGGTTTATTTGAACATATGCTTCTGCTCTTTGTTACACATTCCATTTGAGCCACATGTGACTTCTCTTACATAATTATTGTGAAACACAGCAATGTTACACATTGTATTATCTCCCACTGGGATGAGCTGTGTGGATGTGGTACCACGAAAAACTGTCCTTTAAATTTATTACTGCTGGCTAGTTTGGGGGGCTTTTGGGGTGCATGGAAGAAAAGGTAGTTTTGTTTTCAGGTGAGCATAAACTGTCAGCTTAAATGAGTGGACAGGTTGTTCTGAAAGGCGTTTTATACAGCAGTTTGTTTTGAATCACAAGGGTTGTGTGTGCAAGCACAAAATGAGAAACTGGTCAAATGTTACTGTCAAAATCCTTTGTATTGGAATGTGAAGCACAGTGTACACATCTGAAATTCCTTAAGGAAACATGTCTTTTGTATTATTCTTTTGCATGTGTTTATTAATTCTCTAGTTTCGCTTTAGGAAAGAAATAGGCCTGCCTGTTTTAAGAGATGGCTGATACCCATTTATCAGCCATACGGCTCTGTACTCAAGTTGATTTCCACCCCAGCCCCTTCTCCCTCCCCCTGTAAATGGTTTCTGCCGTCATTTAGGAGTTAAAGAGCCAGATTCTCAGCTGGTGCACATAAGCACTGCTATCCTGAAATAAATAGGCATAACTTCACTGGAGTCACTGAAACCTAAGCTCAGGCTCATGGGTTTTACTGTCCTTGAGTGCAGTGTTTTAAGGCTTATGATACACACTTCTGTGATACTTTGTTATGCTATAAACAAACACTACGCTTCTGATTTGAATTATAATCTCATTCACCCAGAAACCAATAGAGCTTTGCTTATTTATCCCAGCTGAGAAGATAGCCCAAAGGCTTTTCATGTTGTATGATAAAGTCATGGGCTGTGATTTCAACTGCACCCCCTCACCCCTCCGTATAAACAAGGAGGCGACCCCACTACTGCTTGGTGCAATTACTTAGATGTGAAACAGTTGTTCAGAGAATTCCGGATTCAAATCAGTGCTACGATGTTTATTCCGTAGTGAAGTGATGTGTCTGCTAAGGCTTTAGTCAGTTCAGACACAAAGCATTCAGGTATTGGTATGAAGAATTGGGCAGAAATTTGGGAATAATTAAAGGATGTAACACCTATCAAAAATGCTGAATTGAACATTTCCTGTAAACTGTGTGTGCAGCCACAACACTCTTTGATTCTGAGTTGCATTTAAACTCAGGATGGAATCCAGCTGCAAAGCCTGGATCTAGATCTGAATTCCCTCAAGTTCAAGGTTGTTGTGATCAGTGGAGTTTATTTGGTTCCATATCTAAGTGCAGAAATTTTAAGGTAACTTCAATCAGATGTTCTTGGGATCTACTGGGATAATAGTGCAATAAAAGCTGAAATAAAACTTACCTGGTTTTGTGTAGGGATTTTATTAGTATTCCAGTTTAAGGTTAAAATTGTACACTTGTGCAGTCAGCCTGTGTCAATAAATTAAAGCAGGGGAGTTTGTAAATGATTTTAAATCATGTCTTACACATTTTTCCAAAGCAAAAGAAGTACAGAAAGTTCATCTGAATTCTCAAGGTAGTGCACGTGGTGAACATTACTTTTCGCTTTCTTAATTTTTTTTTTTTAGGTTGACTAAAGCTTTCTTTTTCTTCACAAATGCTGTACTGTTAACTGAAGATATCTTGCACATGTATACAATATCAGGGATAGCAGCACAAATGATATAAAGACTTTCCTCAGGTGCAGGGTATAGTAGCAAGGAAACGTAACTGTGTGTATTCAGATCTCCATAGCGGTATGTTCCTTCCAAACTGCAAATCATATCAAATGAAGGAACATGGCCTGGCAAGAACTGGGAACTGGAGGACGAAAAGAATGCAGTATTTACTTCAATTCAAAACAAAACTCAAAATGAAAAACCCAGTTACTGCTTCTAAGTTTAGCCCATAATACGTCATTGAGCATGAGGCGTTGATCAAAATCAGCTACAGGAATGTGAGAGATATCAGTTGTCATAATTTTTGTCAACAAGAAACAAAAATAATCAATGATACCCTTATTCTCCTTTGTTACCCGTTTTCTTCAGTTCAGCCAGGTTGGTTATTAGTTATTCTATTCCCATTATCTAGGGAATGCCTGCAATGATAATCCTGATAGAAACTCCAGCTCATGTTTGTGGCTGGTAAGAAGGCATTGATAAGAAAATGCCAGGTAAAGGAGAGAAAGCTGAGAGGAAAATGAAGGCTGCCTAGAGGGCTGAGGTTTGTGAGTGCTGTGTTCCTGTGGCACGGCTGGATACCCAGGCAATGTGAGGCTAACCTCAATGCTGTGGATTAGCCTCACATTGCCTGGTTATGCATGGGAGGCTACCTCCTGCCAGGAGAAGGTCTTTGGTGCTTTGGAAAAGCATCTTTACTCAGGGCAGACAAGTGGGGAAACAAAACAATTTCTAGAACGATGAGAGCCCACCCATGAACATAATCCAGGACTCTCAAAATACTTTTAAAATGAGCAGGATGTCTGTGGCTTCTGTGAGCTCTGGCTTTTAGGCAGCATGTCAGCTAGGAGTGAGTGGCTGCTGAAGGAGGCTTGCAAATTCAACTGTCTAAAACAGCTAATTGCACTTAACCTGGTATAATGTTCTTACTGAACTGGCTGTGCTGTTCTGGCTTTTGTTAAATCAGTTATTTTCAGAAATTTGAAGTACAAAGGTCACACTAGAGGTGACCTCTGACCAAGTGAGGGTGTCTCTGAGCAGCTGAAGAACATACTTTTTAGGAGCTGATTTACCCCAAGATGGTGTTTGTCCCACTAGAACCCAAACACCTGCTACATAGGACTGCACAATTCCAATCTGATACTTCCCTGTGATCTAATCCCTCTTTGATCATCAGTTTTTAAGACTCGAAGCCCATTGCTTTTTCTTTGCTCCCTTCTTCTGACTTAAATATTTGCAGATGACATTGCTTTGCAACATAAAAGCCTGTCACTTGGAGCACTTGACTTTTCCCATTTCCCCCATTCTTGTGATCTGCTCTGTAGCTGCACTGGCTTTTGTGGTGTTAGTCCTGCTTATAGCTGTGTAATGGAATAAATGGGTTCTACACATTTTTGGAGCCTTTAAATGATCACATAGTACACACAGATGCAGCAATGACTTAAGTGGCTTCCTCTTCACCTTCCCCAGGCAAGTTCAAAAATGCCAGCATTAATAGCACAAAAACCAAAAAAGAAAAAAGCCACATGAAGCACTCTGGCACTCGTTTTGGTTTTGTGCTCTTTCTTCAAGTTATCTCAAAGAAAAGGCATTGACTATTAAATGTGTGTTACAGGTGCTGGCAGCACTCAGTCTTTCTCTGTGTGTCCTGCTTAAGGGAAGAATGACAGCTGATGAATACATCTTTCTAAAGAGATCTGAAGTGACCATATTTACTGAACTGGATCTTTTGAAGACTGAGATAGTGGGGCTACATTTTGCTTACCAGTTTTATATGAAATTAAACTATGAATCACTTCTGTTATGTCCTTTTTTTTCATCTCCCTTCAAGTAATTTTCTGTTTTTTATTTGCAATTTAGTCGGATGGAATAGGGATCTTGAGCTTGTTGGACAGAAGACTCTATCTTTAGGAATCCAAAATTCAGAGGACTTGCCAAATCTTGCATCAAATATGAAACTTGCAGAAGGAGCATTAAAAAATATTTAAACTAAGTGATTAATTTCTTACCATCTGGAAAACCACAATCAGTGACAAAAGCAACTCAAAAATTCAAATACCATTAATAGGCTTAGTGCTTCAAAACAGAATATTATACTGCTTGTAAAAACAGTCCTGACCAGCCTTTCAAACACATCAGAAAAGACAATACTATATACATAATGGGAAATGTCTATATAATGATTGATGTCCAAGATTTATGATGTTATGAACTATTGGTTATGCTGTTTTGACAATGGAACAATTAATGAACGAGACAGATTTGCCTGCAGTGATGAACTATATCATATAGAAACATTAATAAAGATAAAACATTTGGAAATTCTTTAAGAAAAATAACATTTTTGCTCTTTTCTCAAGGAACAAACAAAGCCAGAAACATGACAGATTTCATCGAGAGAGCTGTTCACAGATTAAAAGCAGGTCTGATTTTTGTTTTGCAGTGCTAGACTTCACTTCTCAAACCACAGAAGAGTGAGGCGAATGTTTTCAAGCTTACAGTGTTGTTTGTTTTGTTTTCTTCCTTACACAGTGAATATTGTCTTCCTGCTAATTCTGTTATGCCATACAAGACTTGTTTGTGTCTCAGTTGGGTTCTTCTGTTCAGCCTTCTGGTGCACTCAGAAAACGCCACATAGGATCCACTCTGATCTTAATGTCTGTCTGTGAAAGCAGCAAGGCCTGCTCCTGTAAGGAGCTCTGGTGACAAACCAGGGCATTGGGGGTGACGAACTGGGACATTGCGGGTGACAAACTGGGGCATTGGGGGTGATGAATCGGGGCATTGAGGGTGTTCAGCACCACACAGGACCCACAGCTGATGCAGCTCAGCCTGTGGTGGCTGGAAAGGTGGGAAAACTGCAAAGAAATGCACAGAACAGTAGGAGCTGAAGCTCAAGATCCTTTATTGCAGGACATGGGCTGCTCTGTAAAAGGGTGCTTCTGTCCCCAGTAGCTCTCATAGAGAGCTACTCCATGCAAACCTTGGAAGCTCCCATTTCTGTATACCTAAATGCCTTCATTAGCGTAATTTTTGGTGTGCATGGCACTTCCTGCATGAATTTTATGAACTCAGGCTACACCAAATCACTACATTATTTACCTCTTGGTTTGAACACAAAAATAACTGACAAGGAATTACAGAGAATATTGGTTTAAATGTTAACATCCCAGGAGGTGAACTTGGAAGTGTAAAATTGTATATATTTTTGGCATCAGTTAAAAAGGCCCAGCCAGAAGATTAAAGCATGAACATGAAAGTCCATCTTTAGCCGGTGAAAATTCAATACTGGTGTTAAGGATATTTCTTATCTATCTTTCTCTCATACTTTTTTGATGCTACTTGTGTGCTAAGCACCTTCAGAGGTTTATAAACCAGTTTAGCTGGGCTCTGCCATTGAAGAAAACTACAGAAAATGAATGTCATGATGAGAGTTAGAGAGATTATTAGACAGCTTAAACTCTCTAATAAGTCTTTCTACTTGATTTTTATAATGTAAAAAAATACAGTGTTTACAGAAACATGTTTGATTAGAAATATTAAGGAGCTGAGCATGCAAGAAATATTTCTCTCTATTGCTAGTGAGATAAGAAGTCAGTCTTATTTGCCCTCTATTCTATTAGCTTTTGTCTTGGGTTTCTGCTATTCTTATCTTAAAGGTCAGATCCAAAACGAATAAATTCAGATGCCTAAACTTAGAACACCATTCCTGCAGATCCTAGTTCCAGCATATCATTTCCCAGGACAAACCAAGACCTCAGCTTTTGACCCCAGAATTCCCCACAAGCCTGAAGTTCTGCTGCTCCCCATTCCCTGGAGCACCTTGGTTGTACCACCATCACCTTGTCACCTTGTTCTGGCTTTTTTCCTGGCTAGGATCTAGAAGTTAGAGAAACTTTCCTGCTGGGTTTCAACTGTATGTTAATCTAAAAGCAAACCTACATATGGTGAGTCAATCAATCTCTACTTGAAGTGCAGTGATAGCAACTTTTTTTCTTTATAGAACACATATGGGAAGAGAATGAGTCCTTGCGGTCCCCTCACATACAATTGCATTTTGATAAGTGAATTAATATGTATTTAGTTTTCTCCTTTGTATGAAGGATGGATTTAGATTGACTGAAGACATATCCAAAATAGCACTGTGATGTTGTTCCCAAAGTTCTTGTTCCCACTTTCTGGCCCACGAAACGTGAGGTTTTCCTGCATTAGAATGACTCTGACAGATCAGAGTGGAGACTGTTAACTGTGCCCACAGGTTTGGACTCCCACTTATGTTTTTCTGATCTCAAGAAGGTGCTGTAACCACCTACCTTTCCACAAAAGTGTACTGAGAGAGGGCTTTGTGTCTTCTGCATCTTTGGAGGAACTCTCTTCATCTCTTTATTGTGAAAGCACTTGTAGGCACTAACATTTAAGACTTTGGATTGTAAGTGGGTGGAGACATCACTTTGTCCTTTATGAAGACTCTTGTTTCAGGGGGAAAAAAGAATTTTCAAATAGCTCTCCCCAGCTTGCTCCTGCTGGAGTCAGTGTGTCAACCTTCAGGTGGCTGTTCACTCTGGAGGTGGTTTAAAATGCACCTGCTCAGGTGGTAGCTCCTTCAGTGAATGACGTGGGGAGCTGGAGTGCCTAAATAAGGGTTTAAAATGTCTTTGCTGAGAACAGTCAAGCCACACAACACAAGGTTGCTGCATCTGCTTGATGCTTGTCTCAGCTCAGCAGCATTTCATACCACGGACTTCATAGCTTTGCAGAGTTGGTAAAACCTGTTTTATGTTCCAATACACATCACTGACAAAAGCTCTTTCTGTTGGGAACCACTCCAAATGCTCTGCTAACGGCAAACATCCTACTGGGATTCTGTCTTACTATCCACTACATCTCCTGCAAAATAACAGTTTGGATTAAAAAAAAAAAAAGCAGCTTTATACCAGAAAAATCATATATACAAGTGAGTTGCTTCTCCTTGATTGAAAGTATCCATGTAACTGTCTGTGTCTATGATAAAAGTAAATAAAAATACAGCTGCATTTCATTTCAAATTGAAATCTTATAAAGCTGAATAGGGATTTTCAAGAGCATTTGGCAACTGACTTAGATTCCTCTGAAATAATTGGCAAGTGATGCCTAGAGGCAACGAGTTAAGTTGCTGCTGATTGCCCTAGCAAAAGCCCACTCATGATTTCTTAATTCATCTCTTGGAAGATATGGCAACAAGGTATCTCTTACAGACTGTAGTATATGGATTGTCAAGTAGTACTTAGAAATTATAGTCCTTGTCTTTCTAAACTAAGTGGTCAATATCCTCCCCTGAACGTAAGGCTAAATTACTCCTAAGAAATATGTGTAAGACTTTCCAGAACTGAGATACGCCTAAAACATTGAAGTTGCCAATTCACTACCAGCACTGAATTTCATCGGGCAACCCAAAACACAAAAGTTTGTGTTGATTTATTTGCAAAATCCTCTTCAGATTCAGTATATAGGAACTCCACCTTGCCTTTAGTCAGAGTGCACAACAAGAACAAAAGCACACTGCAAATACTTTGGTTTGTGCAGCACAACACTGCCTTTGAACACTATGTGGGAAACAAAACCAACCAAAAAAACCCAACCTCAAACAAATTTTAAACAAAAAACAAGAAAAACACTGTAGTATAGAAGCATAGATGTACATGGAACTCAGAAGCTGAAGTGCTGTCCATTGTGGCTTTTTTCTAGTGCACTATTTGGTAATAAACTTAATTTCAATGCCTTGGTTTACCTGTGTCAGAGGTACAGTGGGAAAACTAACACCTTAAAAATATTGTTAGATTAGGTGTCTCAGAAGGATAGTTCACCAACCCTTACATAATTCTAGCAGAACAGATGTTGTTGTTCACTGCAACTTCTCAGCAAGAGAGCTGTCTATCTGGAAGAGTCCAAGTTTGTTTTGAGGTCAGCTGTCTAATCCAAGTTTTTAGTATTGCTGTACCAGGATTATTTTTAGAATTGTACTGGTCTGCTTTTGTGTGCTATTATTCCTTCCTGTCGTGTCACATGGAGTCTGCTCCAAGAGACTTCCAAGATCGTATGCTTGCTGGGCTCTTTGTCTAGCCACCTGCTTAGCCAGAGATACACCAGACCTTCTGAAGAGAAATCTCATTGTGTAGTACAGAGGTTTCTAAATTCATTCTGCCTGAACTATTTCTGTGACAAATCTGCTAATTTCACAAATAGAAAAGTAATCTCTAATAGACAGTTCACTACAGCTTCTGGCAGACCAAGTCTCATCTTTCTACTTTATATCTTATGCTGGAAGTTCTCCTGCCACCTTTGGCATGCCTCCATCACATTCAAACTGTGCAATTGATGACAGTCTTTTGAATTTGGAAGTATCATGTGACCAGACCTTCTAATGAAATTACCAGGCCTCTCATTTGTGCCCGTCTTGGCCTCCTAGTGTTCCTGGCAATTTTTATTATTTTTTTCCTTCTTGAAGTATTTTAATTATTTTTCTTCTCTCTTGCTTTTGCTATAATTGTGAGTTGAAGAGCATTCACCACCCACAACAAAGAACAGCCAAATAAAAAAATCCAAACCCCAATCCAAGCACCCTTGAAATCTCTCAGTGGCACAGTTGATGTTTAGGGCACAAGGGAAGTAAAACACCATTGCACTGCTTTTTCATGATAGCTGTATTCATCATCAGGTTCCAATGTTTGTCCTAGAGTTTCTAAGATGGAGCTTAGGTGGTTGTAAAGAAGAGTGAACTATGGAGATGGCTTGACAAAGCGCATTATGAGACAGATGCATTTTCTTTCATTCCTTGATTGGGGTCAGCCATACTCAGTCCATGGAGATGCAGCTTCTTTAGCTATATGTTTACAAACATAGAAGAATGGCTGGTCTGTGTTTTGTACACAGCCCAGCATCAGCACTCATTCATTCCTTTGAAAACTGCTCAGCATTTTTGTGATCTGATGAGATTTATGTTTTGAGCTGGTGCAGTGACTCAGAACATACCTTTTCAAACATGAACAGAATAATGTTACATCATGCTGTGTACCAGCCAGCGAACAATTCTGGACATCTCTGAGAGCTGTGGTGTTTTTCTTCCCTTTTTGTCACTGAATTCAAGCAGTACTGTATGCTTCCTTTCATTAAACAAACAATGGCACACAGAGGTAGTTTTATCAGCTCAAAGATACTTCTTATTTCTTGACAAACCTGTGTACCCTCAGTGTGCCCATCTGCCATTCAGCATATGCTGTGCCACTCAGATGCATCTAAAACTCGCCAATATTCTTGTGGTATCCATATCTCGGTATTTTTGGCCATATACAAAGCAGAGAAATCTATTGGCTCTCTGTTCCTTCTTCAAGCATTGACTTTTATATTGCGTCACCAGAGCTTTAATAAATTGTCGATCGGAAAATACATAAATGTTTTTTAAGTCACCCAAGGAATGACAATTTACAGCACAGAAGGAGACCTGGCTCCACAACTTGAGGAGATAAACTGAACTGAAGGTGTTTCTGACAAAGGTATTATTCCAGTCATGTGAGTTAATGGAACTTTCCAAAGTGAGAACAATGTGGAAAGATTAAACAAACCAGACATGAAACAATTCTATAAAATATCTTCATTTTTAGCACATTGGCAAATGAATGCATTTAGCAAAGTATACAAGTCTCACAAGCTGTCTCTCAATCTGGACCTGTGGAGCTGAGAGAAAGCACTGCAGTGAGGAGAGACACACTGAGAAATCAAGAGTACATCTGCAGACAATGAAAACATATTGTAAAACTGCTTTTAGACCTTAAGCCAGGTCAAGACTAATCTTATTGCTGATTCAGTCCTGTAGAGCCAGATAATAAAACCCTCCACACTGATCGAAACAGAGAGGTACAGTTTGGTTCTTCTGTCACAGGACTGTCAAGGCTTGAATTCAAACCTGGTATTTCATCCTTATGATAGGTCCTTTCCTTTGTTTTCCTTTGTTCCTGATTTACATTGAATACGCCTTGCCAAAGAATTCAGGAAAACGCTTTTTGATATCTTTGAAGGAAATGGAGACCAAGAAATCAGAAAATGCTTTGCTGTTTAGCTTTTAGTATTTATAAAACCAGGAAGCCATCACTTACGGGCTTGCCATCCAAGGGCTAAATAGACAGAGGAAGTCATGTTCTCACATTGTTAATGGATCAGTGGGAAGCACAGTAATGCATTTCACTAGCTAACATATTTAAAGATATAACTTGCATGCATGAGAGTTTTGATGTCTCACTGTTGTGAACATGGTGGCTACTATGCCCCTAAGAATACTATTTTTCTAAATACTAGATTAAAAACACATCGAAAGGGAATAGGGGAGATTCAGCAAATTGAATCAGACGAGAGAAAACAATGAAAACTTCATAAAGGAAAAAATAACAGAAAACCTCATTAATGAAACTGGAAACCAGCAAAAGTAGTGGGTTTCATAGAAACAACTAGCAGAGTATGCTGGGAGAACAAAGTGGCTTTTGATTAAAGATACTTTTTATTGAACGCAGTTAAGCAGAAGACACTTTCCGTGGGTTACAAGACACCTATGTACTGACCCAGAAAGGTGGGGCATCTTGAGACTGTCTTCCAAAGCAGGACCGGGCAAAGAGCAGCTGTCACCGAAGTCTCTGGTGACGACTTTCCCCCTGTTGTCCTTCAGGGGTTGCAGGTTGCCTCTCTTCAGAGGCAGCCACTAACAACTTCAGTCAGGCTTAGCACGTGGAGCAAGCAGAGCTTTGCGCAGCTCTGGAAGAAGAAACAGACAAAGCAGTGTAGGAAGGAAGAATGTAGAAAAGAATGTAGAAGGCTAGTACAGCACAATTTTTAAAGGAAAATGGAATTAGAACCAAAGTGTTACATTAACACACAAAAAAAATTGAGAAAAAAAGCTAATAGGGTGAGTGTGAAGCAGTTTCATTAGTGAGAAATGTAAAGTAATTCTGAACTAATTTTTTAAGCACAAGAATGTATTTTTCTACTTGGTGCTCGCTGTATTAGCTCTTGCTATCTGTGAGAGACTGAAATATTGTAGTTTATGACTTAAACATTTTCATGAAGGACTTTTAAAACTGTATTTTAAAAGCTGCAGCACCCTGAATGGGGCTCTGAGAGGCCCTGGACCCGCTCGCTGAAGATAAGATAAAGTAACAACTCAGGGCTGGGGACATTCACAAAGCATAAGCTTAACACCTCCAGGGTGGGGACCGCAGCCCCAGGGCTATCAGCTGCCAGGCTCGCACAGACCCTTGCACGGAAGGGTGGGGGGAGAGGCTTTGGGTGTGTGCTGGAAAAGCCTCTGGTCAGAGGCGCAGTGACCGCCCATCCTCTGCTGTGCAGAGGAGCCCAGCTGAGGGACCCTTCACTGGGGGGGGAAGCTTATCCGCAGCAGAGTGGGTGACATGGCCCATCAAAGGCCCCCCAAAGGGGTCCCCAGACCCTGCACCAGAGCACCAGAGATGATGCAACAGACCCTCAGTGTTGCAAGGGACAGTGTGTCAAGCTGGCCCCTGCAAGGGAGACACGTGGGCGTTCCCACCTGGCCCAAAGCGTGAATTAATGCATGGGATTCTGTACTCTTTGGTGTGTGGTGGCGTGTGGCCGCGTGTGGCCGCGTGTGGCTGTGTGTGGTGACATGGCCACAGCAGAGGGGGACCCTCACCACCAGAAGAGCAGAGGGAGGGGAGCAATGAGATGTCGTTGGGATCCCTGGAAGGGTGATATGCTTCCACCTAACCCCTGTCACCTCTCCCTGTCCCCCCACCCCCCTCGCACACTTCTTTATCTCTTTCCTTCTTTCTTTCTTTTCTCTTTCCTTCTCTTTGCCTCTTTTACTATTAAATAAAATACATCAATTTTTTGGCACCAACATCTAACCTCGTTTGGTTTTAATCTCGTTTTTGGGAATTTTTTGAACCTTCTAAGTTCTTTCCGGTTTATGCACAGAGACTTAGTTTTCTTTGCTCTTCTGGGTTTAAAACCGGATCGTAACACCATCCTTGTGCCATAGCACGTATGGCTCAAAATGGACGTTGTGTCAGTATTAGCAAAAGTCACTGTAACTTTTAAAGGGTTATCCCAGAAAGTAGGAATGAGACTGTAACACCTTCCCTACTTCGGAAAACTTAGCTTGTTAACATGCCAAGACTTCAGCAGAAGACCAATACGGCTGAATAAAATCCAGTCCCTGTGGAAGAATAACAGAGTAAATGTTCAGCCATCACATGATGCTGCTGAACACAGATGCCAGTAGATGACTGTCTCTGATCTAGTCTACCAATTAAGTGATGCTGGGTAGGATAACAAAAAAACCATCAGCAGACTCATAGCTCCCCTCAGGTATACTTGGGGCAGAGATGGGTAAGTATGACAAAAATGCAATGGAGTTTGCTTCTGAGTCCTCATGGCAGAGCTCTGACAAACTGACCACTTTGTGTAGGTAAGTTCTTATGCCTGAGTAACTGAAGAATGAAGGAGAAAGGTCTGCAGTTTGTAAAATGGGAACGGGGAGACTGCAAATTACACCCTGTAACAAGGAATACCACATTTTCCCTCTAAATGCACTCTTCCATGTTACTTATTCAGCTAACAGGCATCTCATCTGGGATGTAATTAAAATTCCCCATTGTCTCCCAAATATTAGATACTTTATTTTCTTCTTTCTCTTTAGCTAGTATTACCTATGAGTAAGTTATCTATCTCTGGTCAAGGAGCATAAAACAGTTATGCAAAGCATGAATGGATAGGCTTGTTTCAAGCCAAATACAGCATGGATTAGGCAAACGGAAGACAAAAGTAAAGCTATGACACTTACTGCATTCTTATGACACATCTCCTTGTCATGCCAGAAAATGTTGCTGAGCTTCCAGGGTCTGTGTGTTGCTGGAACACAAGTAACTCTTACCTTCTGCCTTCAGCAAACCTTACAGAAAAGCTGGGATGAAAGAAAAGCACAGGAAAACTTCTGTCAACTGGAGCCTCCAGCTTTTTGGCAAGCCAGTACAAGCTTATCAGCACAGCCAAATAACTGCACTAGTAGTAACAGAACGTTTTAAGATGATCAAGCCAACTTGAGAACTGAGAATTCGGACCTTCATGGCAAATGTACACCTAAGCAAAAAAAGTTGCTGCTTCTGCATGTTCCATTTAGAAGGCTCTTTCCTACTATTTATTTTGTTAAAGTAAATGTTTATTTCACAAACTGAGCAGTAAGCCACATCTTCTGACTATGAAGATTGGTGGTAGAAGTTTTAAGAGCATATCCTATGATGGATATAGCCCATTAGTCTATATTTTATTGGTGACAGCTAACCATCAAACTCTGTAATAACCTTGAAACACACACAGTTGTAACTCATTCACTTCAGATTACACATTCAAAACTTTGTGAATCACATCAAGTATTTATTTTCAAAGGGTGAGATTAGAATTCAAACTAAACAGAACACAGAAGTAGTTTGAAGTCAGCAAGTTAAAAATACACTAGAGCAAGTAGTATGTGCAAGAAGGAAAAGAATAATAGGATAAAAAAGGACGGATTTGTGATGAATATGGATGTAGACATTATAAAACGTCTAGCCTAAATCGAAGACACCAACTTGTCATCGAAGGAACATATTTGCAGGAATCTTGTACATAATGGGTTTCTAAAATACAACACACATGTAGAGCAACAAATATAATCATTACATTAAAAACTTTCTGTGAAAAAATGTTGGAAGAGTTCGTGGTGTTTTGTTGAGCAAACAATATTCAAATACGGAAAAGGTCAGAAAAAGAAAGCAGACACCAGATTTACTCTCCATATGCATTTATAATTGGATGAGATGTAACAGGCTTATTATAGCAAAAAAAAGATTTAGGTAAGACATTAGAAAATCTTTCTAACTAAATAAAGATGGGTAGGGGAACGGATTCCCATCATCTTTCTAAGCATCTCCATCATTGCAGTTTTTTAAGAACAGATTAGACAGACAATTAAGCTGATCTGTATAGACAGTTGTGCCTCAGAGGAAGGATGAAACTGTATGTCTTGAGACTCAACGGGGCCTATTTTTTTTTTTTTAATGATGGGTAGCCAGACTGTTTTTTTCTAAGTGTATTTTATCATTTGTATGTAATGCAGTGCCAAACACATTAAAATAAGGCTGCTTAAAGTGTGTATAGAAATAAACTGATCAAACTAATTTTTATGTTTTTCCACTCATTATGCAGCTATCATGCTGTGGCAGAATACAAAATGGAGTGTGGCATGAATGCTCACTATGGAAAAGCAAAAGAAAATTAAAAAGAAAAAAATTAATCCAATACATCCATTTGTAATGGAAAATGCTTTCTGGTAATAAAGCTTGCATTTTCATAGTATTCTTCTACTAAGAGTTTCAAAGATCTTTCAGAAATTTTCTTGGCACCCCTGAAGCACTTTGAGAGACGAGACCACAACTATGCAGCTTCACATTGGAGACAGAAGCCCCAGTATGCCCAGGTCAAGTTCTAAAAGCTGCTGGCTCTCAGCAGGGCTGGGCCTGGACTCCTCCAGGTGCAGCTCATCCCCTCTCCCGTGTCATGCTCTCTCAACATCACTGTCACTTGTCAACTAGCAGAAATGTCTCATTGCTCTCACCAACACTTAAACATGGGATACCACCTTCTATAAATTTACTGCCCTTTCCTGAAGACCTCCACCAACACACCTATACCGAGAAAGTATCTATCAGGACCTATAACAGAAAGGGTAGCTGATATTTATTAATAGCAAAAAGAATATTTGATTATATTTGGTATATTTACATATAAATATACATATCGTCACATAAAAATACACATGAATTAATATAAATAAATATTTAAAAAGAAAACAATTGTATTACTTTGATCTAGTGTCCTGCCTTCCCTCCTTAGGACAGAGACCCAGACCGATTTCACGTGTTTGTACAGCATGCTGAACCACAGAGTCATCGCTCTTGGCCAGCATCTCTCATTGACATTATAGAAGAATAATATATTACACATTTGTGTTCTAATGCTACAGTCACATACTCTGAAATCCTGCATTTGCATAAAGTTTATAACCTTGACTTGGTGCTTGTTTAGGTATTTTCAAAAATAATTATTTAATATTGTTATTGTTTGACCATTGTCTGCTTTAACAATGAATACTTGAGCCATGCAAATAGTTGTTGCTGTGTAAACGAACATTTCCCTATGTTCATATTATTCTCCTTCAACAAGTTCTCAGGGGTAAATACATGATAGTAAATCTGTCTGTTTACAGATAGGTGGACATCAATATAAATCTGTTAAATGTCTGTATAAAAAAACAGTGGTTGTCTGCTATTGGCTAGATTCACTTTCTAAAAAACTTTAACTTCACACTAATATGCCTTTAACTGCCCTGTAATACCAAACTTTTGTGTATCACTATTAAAAGCAACAGCGAAAGTATTTACACAATATAGGGGAAAAAACCCTCTCAACTCTCTAATAATGACAATAACCTTAGCCAAGGATATTTCTCTATTTCTCTAAAATTAATAACTAGCTGGGGTTAATGGCCACTGGCTTCACCTTAGGCCCTCAATTAATCCCTGAACCTCAATTGTTATTACCTAATTGACTTAGTTTCATTTCATTTTAACATTTCAAAGTGATCTTCCTAAAATCACACTGACAGAGTAACGTGGTCTCTGTAGATATGCTCTGACATGGGTTTCAATACTGTTACTTCATCTCCATACACTTGCATTGACATTTCATTTTGCGTTGACATTGCAGTGCCACATCTATGGATCTGTGCAGATGACATGCAATTGTTCACATTAGGTGAAAGCCTGGCCAGGAGCGACGGCAGGCTGGTATCTTATGCAGGGACATGATACCAGGTGAGAGCTAGTAAGAATTACTGTTTTAATTTTTAATAATTGTTATCATTGCAAATATTATTGTATGTTTGTAAACAGGATAAATATCAAATTTCACTTGAAATCTTGCTGGCTTCCCTAAATAAACACACAAAAATCTTTTGACTTAGGTCAACTTAAAAACCTAGCTTGAAAAATGCACCAATCTTTTAAAGCGTATTTAAAAAGAGCTTTTTTGATATTACCATTTCATGCTTGAGGCTGTAAACAAATTATGCAAATCTTGTGTGTTCAAATATCATCATATTGATGCAAGTAGCTGAATACTCTAAGATGCAACTCTAAACCACGAAATCCTCATAAAAATAGGGCATCAAAATAGAGTCTTTTTATTATGTGGAAAAGTTTTTGAAAAGTCTTTTGAAGCTCTTTGATCCAGCTCTGGAATAATTTTGGTAGATTACTATTGTACGAAACCCATAATTTATAGTAGCTGACCTCAGCTGCTCTTTGTATAACAGCCATATATGAAACAATAGCAGGAAAGTGAAAAATACAAGGGGAACTAAAACTGCTCTGTTTATTATGTAGCTCATAATTACATCTTCCTTATTTAATCTTTTGAATCCTGGCATGTTTTTAATAATACAGGTTCAATTAATATTTACTATACACAGGAGAGTTAGTTTTGAGTAACGCATTTAGACTATCCAAAGTTTGTGTAACTTGTGACCTTTCCCTAACCTAAGACAGGTCTATTTTATACAGATCGTACTAGATAGACGGTTTCTCTATAAATGGTGAAGTTGCTGCCAAGCTCCCATTGTTAGCTAGTTCATTTTTCAACAGGCACACTTTAGGTTTCTATCACACCACCTCAAGAGCAAGCCCTTGAGGTTTCTTTTGTCAATGTAATAAAAAGGTTATTTCTGAATAACCTGCAAATCCACAACAAATGGCCCTTCGTGACTTAGAATAACATGATAGGAGGATTTTTTTGTTGTTTTTGCAGGCAGCCTCCCATTTTATTCTGTACTATTAGATCGATACTTGAGCAGCATTTGTTCTAATGTAGTTTATCTCATCCTCAAAATAACAGACACATGTTTTTAACAACTGTTACCCTAGCTCCATATTCACCACCTAACAGCAGAAGATCACTTTAGAAGAAGCTATCTATTTTAAGACTACATCAAATGAAGCAACACCAAGAATCAAGTTAAATTCTGTGTACTTTTTGTTGACCCTTGAGGAGTTGTTACCAACTCTGGTAAGTAACAACAACCTGTAGAATGTACAAGCTTTTGCCAGATCGACTGTGATGTGGAAATGGGGAGATCGCCATCTTTTCCACTCTGAACCAAGTAGATTTTGGCACAGGAGGAAAGCTAAACCTTTAACTTCAACAGATCTCCTTGCAGAAATACTGCACAAACAAGGCATGAACTCAGAGAAAACAAGGCTCCTTAATGAAAGAGATGCTTTAACAGCTGAATTCCTAATATTGCCTATGGCTATTTTCTAGTAGCACAGAGCCACTACTTAGTCCTTTGTACAACTGTACTCTCAATAGAGGAGGGAGTGATTATTCTGCACTAAGTGTGTTCTGTTTGGTGAATACTCCCAGCCCGCAGAAATTACCTATGTTTCATACCAAGAGAATGAAGAAGAGCATCACAATGGTTCCCCATTACAAAGCCACGTGGAAATTTGAGGACAGTCTCCCTGGAATCTAGAGCTGCTATTTAGAGTAAGAGCAAAATTGCTTTAGATGGTGGGTCAGTCCAAATGTATACAGAAATGGAAACAGCACTCTTCAGATGCAGTAACAGAAACAGAAGCAGGTGGTAGAAAATATGGTAGAAAACTTTTCAAATAGGACACAAGCAAATAGGAGGATATTGAATAAATAAATGTGAAATGGTTAAAATAAGATGGAAAATTAAAAGGGAACGATTGAGCAGCAAATGGAAAGAGGCATTGATAATCTTCTGTAGTAGTCTAGATCGTGGACAAATCCAAAAGCCAATACCAGGAAACAATGACTTTTTGAATGAGCAAATACAACCTAACAGGATGAAAATTTTTCATGAACTACCAGTACTATTAACGTAATGAGGTAAGCGCAATAAAACATTTGGTCCCTTTTCTTCAGCTTTAAACAAAAGTTCTTCTGCTCTGAGCTGTCTTTAGGGAAAGATTATGAAACTCACACTAATAATGTGTCCCCAGAACACAGGAATGGTGAAAGCCCCGTTTTCCTCCTATACTAGAGTGTGTGACCCACCATTGTGTTGTTTCTCCTTTACAAGGAACTTTTGCTTCCCTACTCAATATAATTACATCAATTCCTAAAGCTCAGAACAGGCCTTATAATAATGGTTGTAAGAGCAGATGCTTGCAAGTCTATACATGCCAGTGAGAACATCATTCAGTTTTATGTTCACTTCTGTTTTCTGGCTTGGCATAATTCATTAGCACACTCTACAGAATACTCCATAAAACTGAATTTGGTTTTAATATTAAGGTTCTAATGGCCACAACATTGTTTAAGAAAACAAAACCAAGAAAAAACCCACAAACAAAGAGCAGTGCTTCCTCTTTAATATTAAAGTTGATGTTTACATCTCATAAACAGAGAAAAATACTCGAATGAGGGGTTTTTTTGCAGTATACAAGTAATAATAGCAAAACAGTCCTAATTTTTTAAAATATTTTGCTTTCAGCATTTAAAATAGTGACACAGCATAGTTTTTGTAATGGCAAAGCTTTTTTGATAGCATGCAATGAAATTACTACAGTATATAGACTTTCATGGCTAATTTAATCCTCATTCTAATATAAAGATTCTTGAAGTGGGCAATATATGAAGATGAGTTGAAAGCTCTGATTAAAGACAGCTGTACTGCTTTCCAACCTGTTATATCACAGCACTAGGTAGAGGAATAAATGAACAAATATAAGCCTAACATGATTTATCTGTGTGTCTCCACATAAATTTGTTTAATGTAAAAACAAATAAAGCAAATCTTTGATGGAGGTTAGCAGAATTTTCAACATCTGTGCAGATAAAATTTAATTTATTCAAAAAGAAAATGCAGCATTAGTGTATCATGTAAAAGCTGATTTAAATGATTTCATATAACAGAAAGCATATGCAGTAGCTAAAACAAATTCCGTTTGCCTTTAAAACCCATTTCACTCAGACAACCATTACTTCTGAATTTTTTACTATGATAATCTTCAGTTATTTCTTCTTTTTTATTCTTGTCTTGATTTTACACATTCCACTAGCCTAAACTATAGTTCAAAGTCCTGGGGGAGTAACCCCCTAAACGTAGCTTGTGTGTAGCATCAGGCAGGTACATTCATTCACACATTGCTTCTGTGTATCTTTACGGGCAAATCCTTAAAGCTGGTCAGGTAAAATAAGCTCAGGACAATACCTTAAATAGTTAAACATAAATGAGTTAAAGGTGTTTAAATACTTTTTTAAAAATAAATCTCTTCACTGTAACACATTCAAACCCAGGAAAATATCTCTATACAACAATAACTCACTATAGTGGAGCTATACTAGCTTATCTCTGCAGCAAGGGACAGAGTACTAGAAGATTAAAGGTATTTTTTCTTGAAAATGAAAGATTAGTCAAAATGATAAATTCCTGTCTGAAACTTGCCAGAAAGTGTTAAGGTGAGAACTAAAAATTAAAAATAAAAATACTGTGTATGTATCTGAAAACTACAGCTGAAAAACTCCTGAATAGGATTAATAACCTTTCCACTCAAAGCAAGACTGTAAAAAGTCTGCACATGATTTTTGAAATGATACAAGTCCACAAAGTATCACCTCAACTAAAAAAAAGGTGAAGAATATGCACTGTAATGTTTTAGAGACCCTTTCTTTCTGGAAAAGGTCATCAACTTGTGCTTTAGGGAGACTGTTATCCCACCTTTAATTCTACAACAGAATCCATAGCTCTTGTAAGAAAATCTGAACATGACGAGCATACATGCAAATCTCTCACTGACATTTTAAAATATTTTGTCCTTTCCTGAGTAACAGCAAAAAAAAGAGTACTGAAGTGTGTCAAGCCCAATAAGCTGCTGTCATTAAAAAACATCTGAGAGCACAAACCTGTGACCCAATCTTGCCTGAGTGGAGATGTGGATGGAAAAAGAAGAGAATGAATTCAAAACTTCAAGAAGGGCTAACACCCACCTCAACGAACTTCTGATCTGGGTGGTTCTAACAAGAGAAAAACAAGGCTCTTAAAAGAACACAAGTACTCAGGAAACTTCTGTCCATTTGTATGCTTTATTTGTCTTGTGGAACTGATCCAGTATGAAGCACTGTTTTATCTCGTTTTTAATTCCCCTTCTTGAACACCAGGATGGTAAACTCCTTCAGAAATAACCCACATAAGAGAGCTCCTGCACGTTGTTCTTTGGACTTCAGTGTGCCAGAAATTTGCTACAGTACCTAGAGGGGTCAAGACAGATTCCTTCCTTAGTGAGTTAAGAGAAAAATTCCTAGGTATAGATTCCTTGAGGGTGAGGGAGAGAGAAAGACAAAACACAAGTTATTTTTGAGTCACTAAAATACTTATTAAACCCCCCAAAAACTACCCCCAAACTTCATAGGCTTATATACATAAACTAAAACCTGTGTTCTTCACTTTCACCCCCTCTCAAAATCCCATAACTATTTTTTAACTGTTAACTGGGATTTCATTGTTGATTTTAACAACCAGATAGTGACAAAACACATGCAACAATTATTATCTCAAAATCTGGGTATTTACTGTAACAGCCATGATCCTCTCTTACCACAGCTTTGCATTATATTGTTTTAAGCCCCAAAACAAGAATCTTTACCAAATCTCCATATCACCGTAGGTGTTTTAGTCACATCACTAGCACATACTGAATTCATAAAAAGCACTTAATTTTATAGGTGACTCTAACAGGGATAAGGACTGAAAGCTCCACCTTTCAGCCTCTGCATTTTTGTCTTTGTTTAGAATGCTTGAAGAAGCCATCCGGAAGGAAGAGAGATTATGAATATCTTGAAACTAGCTGTTTGACAGAGACAGAACTGCTGATAATGAGTGGGTTGTGTCTGTCTTTTTTGGCTGATCATGACAGAGGTCTGAAGCAAAACAGAAACTCTTGATATGTTTGTGTAAAGCAGCAGTAGCATAAGGGCGGGCAGCAGGAGTTCAGCTGAAGTTCAGGGCAGATGCTGCCATTAGTTTACACTGCAGGAAAGTAAAATTGCTTCCGGATTTACCTCTTCCTCCCAACATCAGCGCTGAGCCATGCTGTGTCGCAGAGTCACAATGTCAGTAGGGAAGCAGTCTTTTAGCAGGATACCACGTTCACGATGGCAGTCCAGCTCTTCAATAAATCCGTACCAATAGATGACTAATCCAGGACCAAATCTATCAAATAAAAAAGAAAAATGAACTTATGTAACTGTGTTAAGGGAATTTTAATTTCCCACCTCTGTGATTCCAACACAAATCTGGTAATTTCACCGCAAAATTGGAGGGAGTATTTGACCTCCATTTAATTTTCAAATTTTGAATGTGCAATTGTTAGATGTCAACAGCACCTGATTCCATGAATAAGAATGCTATTTAGAGACTCACAGAATCCACATCAGAGTTTCAGTTTTTTTCTTTGGAATACTCTGAACATGTCAATAAAAAATACCTATGTATTAAATACTAAATAACATTCAGTAACTGTGATATATAGAGAAACTTCTTTTGCCATGCACGCTGCTCTTTTAGATTTGTGTGTGCAGGCATTAAAAACACAAGGGTTTACACACGTCCCAGTTCATTCAAATTATATGAGGGTGACAATGAATCCTTAAAATATAATCTCTACAATGAGCTATTATTCAGGTAATTATTAACATAAAGCACAATTCAGAAGAAACAGAAAGTTTGTGCTGTAATGTCTCTGAAATGTGCCTCAGGAATTCCTTAGATATTGCTAACTCCGACTGATCCCCACTAGGCAATCTCAGGAAGTAGCCCCATGGACTATTTTACCCATCAGGAAGTTCAGACCTTCAGGCTGGGTTCATAAAGAAGTAATCACTATCAATCACTGTGTACTGCGATATGTTTTGCACATCAGTTTCACGTTTTTCCTACTGAGAGCACTTAATTAAAGGGCAGCACTACTTCTGGTGTAGTGTTGCAGGAATTTTACAGTGGAATCATAAATTATGAATGTTGGGTTAGTAAAAGGATGTCTAAAAACAGAACTGCTTTCTGTAGTCTAACATTACAGCAGTCTGTAACATTAGGCCAAAAAGCTTTTTCTTTCCTTGATTTATTATATGCTGTAGTGAACTTGCCAAAACCAACAGTGCAGGATGAGCTGTTAGGTACTGTCTGTACAAGAAAAAGTTCAATAGAATGTCATGCAATGGTTTATACGCAGAGTTGTACTCAGGACTCAACCAATATGGTAGCCAATTTTTGTTAATGTTTAATTATAATAAATATGAGCTGGGGGGAGGCACAGTAACCTAAATGTCCACTGAGCAGACAATACAAGCACTCAAAGCCATGGGTAGTGCCAGACTGGCTTCATGAGGGTGGTTTATTTCCAACAATGCGGGGAAAACTCTATTTGATGTGCTCGTGTAATGGAATAGGCATCAAAGGGAAGAAGAAACCCCTGTGGCTTCCTCCTGCAGTTTCAATTAGATAGAGTACTCTTTTGCCTGAAACTGCTGCAGAGCATTGTAACATTTTGGTCTATAGCTACTACTCTTCAACCTCCAAGTGGCCACAGTCCCGCGGCAGAGTAAATTACCCCTCAGCATAGCTGAGGCCACACTGGCAAATATGCTTTTTGCAACTGAAAGGTGATATCCAAAAGTTGAAAGGTTAAAACTCTGACACATCTGGTTGTACTAGGTAACATATCCTAACACATTTGGCAATAAAAACAGCACAGACTAAAAAGTGGCTAATATGAAGGACAATGCTGCCTATACCCAATTCCTAAGTTTTGTCTGGCTGGCCAACAACTTCAGCTTCTATGAACTTCTTTCCATTGTCCTTTGCTTAAGCCCCTGTGGGGCCAAAACGTGCAGAACCTCACTGTATCCGCAAGCCCGGAGACCCAAGCAGGAGCGAGGGGCCAAGGCAAGTGAGGCCAAGGACTGATGCTCACAGCCTCTGGTGAGACAGCAGTTTGCTGATCCAGGAGGGACCCCTACTTTTGTCACTTCACAGACTACGTATCTGCTCCCACATCAACCAAATACAAAAATGGGTAACTAGGTGGGGATGTACTTATGTACTAACCAAAATTATTTTAAAAGCAAAAATTCCCAGAGGATAGAGAGCAGACCTTACATTTCTAATGGGCTATTTTGTGCAAAGCAGAAGGTATGAAATGTATGCAAGTAGTTACTCATTATGAGCACATGTGCCAGGTAAAATCCTGATGCTAATGAGCAGCTGCTCACCCAAGTTTTGAAGGGCTCATTTTGCTCTGTGGCAGTCTGAATCCCCCATCTACCACAAAATGCATGTGGCACTGTGCTTAAGTAATTTGTTTAGTTATTTTTTGAAACTGTACTTTTAAATAAAGTTACTATTTCAAGATACCTCAAAAGGCTAATCTATGTCTTGTGAGCAGATCACCTCAGCTCAAGCACAATTTTTGAGGTGCTTAAAAAATTAGGTTCAGAAATACCAAATTTGATCATAAAATTAGATACAAGAACATCTGCAGACTGTTAATGGCAGGAGCAAGCACATTTTTAGCATGAAAACATCCATCAATCCTGCTTCTGACTGTGGTGTTACAGCAAAACTGTTTACCCTGTGCTGTCTAGGCTGCACTTTTTCAACTCTATTGTGCCATTCGTTCTATTATAGGTCTATATCACAAAGCTCATGTGTATGATCACATAAAAACCCATGCCATACTTTTGTCTAAAAACACTCAAGTGCAGTACTTAAGACCAAAATTAACTTGTTGGCCCATTAAGCATTTGCCACTGACTATCAAAAATTCCTGCTGCTAAGTGCTAATTTCTCTCTCATCAACGCCCAGAGTTGGCAAACCACAAACAATGCCACTGGTTAATTACTGCTGCCTTAATTTGAAAAGACACTTAACCTTCTTGTGTAAGGGGATGAGGTAGGGAAATGTAACCTAGAAGTAATAACCATACTTTTTAATTTGACTCCTTCCCAAGTGGAGATATGACACCCTGAGGAACGGAAGCCAGTGCAATTACGAAGGAAAGCTACAAACTGATTTCTTGTATCAGTTGTAACATTGAACAAGTTAGTGACTGACCTTGGTTTACACAAGAGAATGAACTAAACGGAGAGAATGCATACTTAGTTTTGCTACGGAAAGGGGATGCATTCAGTAGCTCCGAGGAGCGCAGACAAACTTTGAATGTACCAATTGGTTCTAAAACTATATAGATACAAGATAGGCCAAGTCATCTTATTTCATATGAAAGACACACTGGAGAAAGTTTAGTTAAACTGATAATCAACCATAGGATGTAACAAACTACTGGACTCCTATGGATTTTCTTCTTCCTGGGAAAAACTGTATAAATCTCTGAAAATATGCTTCTATTTCTTCTCCCCTGTCTTTAGTTCTTAGGTGTGAAAAGCTTAGGTGTGAAGGAACGTGTCCAAAAGCTATACAAAACTGTAGTTTTAGCTATTCCAGTGAAAGTACTGCTTTTAGAACTTCACCTTTTTAAGGAGTTTATTTTTAAAGCTGAAAAGAAATCCAAGTAACTAAGCTTTGGTTAATTCCATGAAGTAAAAATAGAATAAACAGGAAATATAGATGCAAGCTTTCTTCAGAAAACAATGAACATAGCAAGTGAAAATTGTCCACACAGGTTGCATCAGTTTACTTAAAAATCAACTGATAAATAGGTAGCTACCATTATATAAATCCCGGTTTAGTCATTGTCCAATACTGACATTAGAAGTTGTGATTACAAGGCAGCCAAAGCCAACTCAGCTGCATTTGGGGTATGAGTCCCAGAAGTGCCAAAAGGGAGGCAGACAGGCTCATGACCACAAGGCATGGCAAGATGAGAGCAGCATTACAAAAGCTCGTGGATTACTTTAGGCCTAATTTAGGCTTGATATAGATGACTAAATTTAGTCTAAGTACTAAAGGCAGCAGATGGTGTCTTTCAAAGAATCAACTTCTTTGCAAAGAAGCATTTGAGATAGAAAAATACTGTTTGAGCATAGTTAACTATACTTGCAGTCTCAACAAGTTCTTTAGACAAAACTTACATCTGACAGTAGTATTTGCTTTAAGTAAATCAGGTTTGCACTAATTTCAAATTGTTCAGAGGAATGCTTGTGTTGGTTTAATCAACAAATCTTGAAAGAAACCCATAACTAAAGTAGTATACTGATAATCTTGGGACACTGAGTTTTGTCTTGAAAAGGAGTTTCACAGAGATATACTGTAAAGCCAGAAGGCAAAATTCAGATAACCCAAAGCCAAATGGTTCTTTGTCTTAAGAAAAGAAACCCCAACAACAACAAACTAAGGGATCACTTTAAAAAAGGGAAAGAAAACAACTAAGTAAAATATGAATATGGATTTTACTTGCCCTCCAGTTGAACCAGTTTTGTGCTAGAACAAAAAAAGACTTTTATTTATTTATCCAAGTGGCTTAGTAGGGTCACACATATTCTACTTCAGTTCAAGAGAAACTACTTTCTAGTAATGTCTTTTCTTCTGGAATGTCTGTGTGAGGTCCATACCAGCTTCTAAGGATTTGCCTAGACATGTGGCTGTTGTGAGGTGATTTTTTCACCATCACAAAGCCTTGCATGTGGTTATAGGAAAAATGCATTTTAAACACACTGCTTGATACTGAACAGAAATGTAAAACAACTTGGAATTGTTTTTATCTAAATGTTCACTTCATATATTCTTAGTCTATTTGTTATAGATGTGCTATATGCATCTCAGCATAATGTAAATAATTTGAATTCCAAAAGATTCTCATAATAAAATGCTGGCATATGAATTATTATTTCTAACATGCATGCATGTAAACAAATATTTTATCAAATGGATTCAGCCAAGTATTCCTGTTATGAAAGTTGGTGATTTTAATCATGAAGGTCACACCTGAATGTGTCTTTTAAGGACTGCATTCTGGTCCTTCACTTTTCAATGCTAGCTAAAAAGCTGGCTTTGTCTCCTTCCTTTTAAATATGAAGCAAACCAGAGCATTACCATATGTACATCATTATTTATTTTCTTTGAAAGAGGAATTACAAAAGTTCACAAATAAATTATTACAGTCTAAGTCAATTTAACATTGTTCTTCAGAATAACACTTGTGAGTAAACAGGTTTTACTTGGAGTACTAATAAACCTTGAAGATAAAATAATTAATCCCCCCTATAATAATACATAATAATTTTACTGTTTAAGGACTCTCAGCATTATTTTAGTGTACTTGTAGAAGTCTCATTTGTGTCAGTGGAGGAAATTTAGAAATTAGCAGAGCTAGGCTAGTAGGCAACAACTACAAGACCACGTTTTCAAATAAGGTCAGTTGGCATCAGTCAGCCAACTCCTTATGTCTAGACTAGTTTACTACTGCTGATGACACAGCATTATATATCTTGGCAAACATTTAAGAGCCACTGCTCAGAAATGTACTTCGATTAGCAAGAAACTTTCCACTTAAACAGCTACTGCAGTCCTAATTCAGAATAGTTCATAACTAGGTATTTTCTTCTACCGTTAATTTACAACAAGTTTAAAAATCAAATAAACTTGTGCATGAAGACAGAGCATTTTAAAAACTCTGAATGCAATTTAAAGATAATGGTGGGGTTTTATTATTCCTGTCAGGTTCCAAATCCTCCACAGAATTTTGTGATCCAGTGACACACACAGTGACACAGCACCTTATTACTTTGACTTCACCAAATCTGGTTGAAAGAAAGGAATAAAAAATCCAGTACTTAGCAAAATCAAGTAACTGAATGATAACTTTTGCTTTAAAAATCTGATCCTTAACCTGTAATCCGTAAGGCTGCAATATTTTTGTGCCCAAGTCCCATAAGACACTTAACACTGACTTCCTACAGTAGCAACTGCAAAAAAATAAATAAATTTGCTTGCAAAAGTGGCTCAAGAAAGTTTAACAAGTTCTGATCACATACTTTTAAAGATAATAGGAAACGTGTCCATGGCATGAACGAGTACTACATCATGCCTCACACACAGACGTTAGCAGCATAATATGTCTCAAGGATCCAGCCATCCAGTTCATGCTTCTTAAGGTAAAATTAAGCAAGTAAAACTTAATCTGCTTTAAGCTTTGATGTTACCACAGTAGTTGTGGGAAGTCTTATTTTTACTTAAGACAAGGAAAAGTAGACAAAGTTTACTAATATTTTTTGATACTCCCATTTCCAAGGTTTTGACGCAAAAGTGGGAATTTCTTTGGGCTGAGAAAGGTAGGCATTTCCATGAATGCCAGAAACTGATACTATATGCAGTTGATGTGGAATTTAGAGTTGTCAGGTGAAAAAAGGTGGATGGGAACTGATATCAGGCCTCTGTCTCTACAGTTACACCTCACTCAGATGTGATTAAATCTTAATGAGCTTTTTTCTACACTAGTTGTCTTTTTACCTCTGCAACGAGACTGTTAAAGCTTCAATCAAATAGCAGCATTTCATCAAGCTTATAATATGATTTAATTGTTTTTGGCATTTTGAGAAATAAAACCAAATCAAGTGATATTTATGTGGCCATAAGGGAACATTTAAAATATTTTAGAATTTTCCATAGCAGTTTTAAATGCATATTAATAGAGTGAACCAGAAACTGTGCAAGTCACTGTCATTAAAATATTATAAATACAATATAACTTTTAGCTGCATAATACATTTTTAATAAACAAACTGTCGAAACACATTCTTCACTTACACTTATTCATTCAGATCTGAGTACTGCTCTCCAGGCAAATAAAGGATTTTTATAATCCTCAATGACAAGTTAGGCTTTTTTTTAAAAATACAGTTCTCATGGAAATTAACTTTTAAAAACTATGATTAAATAACATTAGGGTTACAGTGATTTACAAGGATCAAGGCTTTCTAAGTGAAGACTGATGCAGTGAGTGAGAAAGAAAACACATACTGGCTTCAAGGCAGCTTGTCACTAAGAGGAGAGAGCCTTGAGTGAACTTTGAATTTCTCAATTCCTGTTGGTTCATGTCCTAACATCTACTAAAATATACTTTTTTGTTGTTGTTGTTTATTAGCAGTATTCCAGATGCTCAACTCTCAAGTGGTTGTGTGTACTCAAGGTACAACATTTTTTTCTTTCAGTCTCAGCATGTTCAAAAATCGGGTAGATGCTTTCTTTGTACATCAGACTGTAAGGTTTTGTGCTCTAAAGACACACTACAAGGTGACCCTGTGCCTGCACTGCAGGATGTACTGAAAATTAACATGATACTCACATTAACATTTTAGAAAAGAAATTTTTAACCCTTATACTGCTAAACTGTTTTATGGAAATAATGGCCACAGCTTTTTCACAGAATCATAGAATGGTTTGGGTTGCACGGGACCTTAAAGATCACCTGGTTCCAAGCCCCCTGCTGTAGGCAGGGGTGCCACCCACTGAGATCAGGTTGCTCAGGGCCCCATCCAACCCGGCCTTGAACACTCTCAGGGATGGGGCATCCACAATCTCTCTTGGCAACCTGTTCCACTGCCTCACCACCCTTTAATGCAGTCCACAAGGTACGTGGCCTTCTGGGCTGTGAGTGCACACTGGTGGCTTTTTCTGGCTCTAGTGTGGATCACCTGGGTATGCATATTGGAAAAAAATATATTTGGGCTGCATGGGAAGACAGTTCCAGTATCTGGCTAAAAGAGGTAATAGATAGTGTTTCCAGGTAGGTTATTCGGTAATTTGGAGATAAATGCAATATTCTGGGAAATGCAAGGATGCTACATCAGTTAACCATTTCAATACAGAGCAAAATGACTTCAGGCACCCTGGATGAGGGACATAACTAAACAAGAGAAGCTCAACCAAAAAACCCAAAAATCCAAAAGGCACAATACAAGAAAAAAATTCTACATCTTCTTTTTCAGAAGCTTCAAAATTTCAATTCCGGTGGAGAAAGTCCAATATTCTATTCTATATTAGGTGTGGCATCTATTTGTCTTTCATAATTCAGGGTTTTAGCACATTGTTTCACTGTCCACTGTTTTGCAAGTCCATTCATGTGTTCCTGTTCAAAACAGCAACACCCTTCCAATCCTACAACATGCAATTTGAGGACTAGTTTACTAAAGCAGTGCTGCTTCTATTTTAAGTTATGCTATCGTATTTACCAGTTAAGACACTGCAAGAATGGTGGTATTCTTTGAATAAACAGGGAACAGAGGTGGTTGCTCACACTGCAGAACTATTCCATATATCATTACTGAAAGCATCACTTTCTGATTAAATCCAGGCAAGGAATTTTGCTTCTTGAGGTACTTGCTTGTTACTCACTTTCCCTTAGAAAACCTTATGCCATTAGTTCGCTCTCCAGAGACTGTTGATGCAAGGCCACTATTGTTTGATTCTGCACATTTGACGCTGTGGATCAGCGTTGAGTGGAGTTACTGAGGTTATTTCAAACATTTTGCCAAACTCACAGCAGCTTTCCCAAAGGAATGCTTGGCTGCAAACTACCTCTTATCCTGGGTGACAGAAAACATGAGAATAGCCTTTGAGTACTGTTAGATTGAAGTCCAGACAGCTAGAAGGGCTGGTCAACTCATGTTGCCACAAGGTGATTAACAGTTGTTTATTCTTAGGGCTGGAAGTAACAGGCCATCCTAAGGACACTGCAAGATGACATCTGAATAATCTGTGAGTGCCTCACAGTTTGCAGCAATCCTTTCTTTCTGTGCAGCTGTTTAGCTGGTGTCAGTGCTCACCAGAATGACAGGATTTGCCAAAAGTGCATTTAACCAAGGAGGCAGAACTGCTCTTAACAACATTAGATTTTTGTTTAATAATTATTGTAAAACAGAACCAAACTAATCAGAAAAGTTGCTCAGCAAATTTTGATAGCAGAAACCTTGATAAATAAAGGCACTATATACCTGCATGTTTAGTATTTGCTGAGCATAAATCTTGGAGCCAGCATTAAAGCTACCGCAAGACATTTTGAATGAATTATTAGACAATTCTGCATCTTCAAATCCTTATACACAAATATGCAATAAAACAAACAATGTAACAGATGAATTAACAAATGGAGGACAGCTCATCTATGCTTCCAAGTTCCCAGACCAGAGAATTAGAAGACCGCACAGTAAATCATACTGAGTATCTCCACACAACGCTGCTTAGCAGTTAACTACCAAACACACTATTGCCCATAATTGACAGGCAGAAGCATTTTATGTGTGATGCTGTACTTAAATTTACTGTCTCTCAAAATGTAAGTCACCTATCCGTATTAAGCAGCGAACAGATGAAAAAAGAAGTGGTATGTCTGCTGCCCATTACTGTGGCACCTGATGCCCCACCAGAAGGAAGGCAAACACCTCCTCTGACCTTGAATATTCCCACTGCCTTTGGAATCTGCTGGCAAACTTTAATTGTGCCTGGCACACACTTATTTTTAATGCCTGAGGTTCCTCAGCTTGTATCTCAGTTGATTCATATATCCAGTGTCTGTTCAATCCAAACTGGTCCTGCCCCACTTCATATTTGAAAATAATTTGGGATTTAGTTGTTATTGAGAAAGGAGTGCATCCTGAGATACACAAGTCTTATGTATCACCTGCAAAATATCCAGTCTCCCAGAAGAGATATTTTCACACGGTGAAAGTTGCAGACTGTTCCAGAGACTCGAAGAGACACCAAGGCCATCTGTAGTTGAGTGTTACATTCATTATTAGGTGAAGTAAGTGCATAACTGGGAATGAGCAAAGAAATCTACCTTCCCTTTCTGCCTTCTCTCTCCTTAACTATTTATACACCTACATACAGAGCTCTACTGCATGCACCGTCTGAAAAATTCATGTTACTTAGATTTATTTACAAGTTACTTGTTCCTTCTCAGTATATAACAACACTAAAGCCAATTGCGTTTCAGCTTTCTTTGCTTACTATGAACCAAATTTTTCTGGGCTCACCATCAACGTACAGAATTCTGTTCAAAAGGAAGCCATAAAAATATACATGGCAATGTAAGTGAGCCTAGAAGGAGCGAGAGGAAGAATCAGAGGAAAATGCTATCACTTGTGAACTTTTAAAAGCAACGGCAAATTAGTTGAGTTAGCCAGTGACATATTACAATCCATGCCTGATGAGAACTGAGGCGGAAGTCTGCAACACAATAAAATCACATAGTATTAACATTTTCCTTCATACAATTACATGTTGAAAACAGTGGAAGACAGCTGGACTACATATTCTTTTCCTTCCTTCGTTCCTTCCTTCGTTCCCTTCCCTTCCTTCCATCCGATTACTTTCTGTGTTTTTTTCTTTGTCATGCAATTGCTAGATTGCTGGACAAATGAACACTGTTGGTTGGAAGACTTCTAACGGCATTAAAGACGGCACCAGCAGTCTCATTTTAAACAAACCAGAAAAAGCGTGACCTATTGAGCTGCTAGTCCTGTTCAATTTCTGTTCCCTTTAAGACAAAAGCAAAAGTAATAGAAAATAAAAGCAACAACAAGAAGAAAAACAAACACCACTTTTCCCTTCAAAGATAAATTAAGCTTGAGTAAACAGCTTGAAACATCACGAACAGTGAGTTTTACCAAACCTTCTGAGACTCGGCTAACTTCCACCTGAGCACGGCCACTTTATTTTTTGGTTCTTACATTGCTCAGAGTAAGTAAATTAAGTGATTAGTATCTGTTCTGACCAGCTGTCTTTCCCTCTCCCTTGTTAGCCAAAAATTGCAAGTTTTTTTGTTTTTTAAAGTGCTTATTTTCCAGTCTTCTCCCTGTATTTGTGATTGCAATATCAAAGCACACCATGTGTTGAAAAAGTAAGGAAGCATAGTAGTTAAAAATGGTTCCTGAATTCCACAGGAACCTCTCAAGAAAGCTGTCTCTCACAGAAATCCACTTGTCAGGAACAGCCATAATGCAGCTTAAGGAGAGGTGCTGACATAAGGCTTCCATCTGCTCCGACCTCAGTACAGATTAATGAGTATGTTGAAGACACCTTCAACTTGAACTGAGTAATGGAAGACCAGCATAGACAGTAAAAAACTCTTGTCAGTCCCATCAGTTTATAGCACTCTTGCAAAAGAGGTGGGGGTCTTCCTGTCTGTTCAAGCTAGACCATCATTAGCTGGAAGGCAGAAAAAAACTCCAACTAAACCCCAAAAACACTCATAAAAAAGAGGAAAATAGAGTCAGTAAGAGGGAAGAGAGAACAACTGCACCTCATTAAACAGTCAGTGAACATTTATCCAATTTCAACTACTTCAACTTCTAGGATCTCTGCATACCAACTGCTGACTTTTGCCAAAGATTTCAAAATGTCTTTCTGTACCTTTGAGGTATCACATTTATTACAAATCAATATTTCTGCACTGGAGGTGCAGGTGTAGTTTGTAGGTATGTGCACAGCAAACTAGTATAGTTCAGGCAGATATTACATATTACTACACACATATACAAATATATCCAGCAAGTCTGGCACCATCTTCCTGAAGTATGAGATGAATCCTCAATGGTATTTGGAGCTTTTAAGTACCAAGTCTTTGTTACACAGAATTACCCAGTGACAAAGTTATTTCCATCAGGCTGCAGTGATGTAAACTGATTATCACTTGAAATAGTGTGGTATATTCTGCCTCGGTTACAAAAACAAGCTGCCCAGTCACAAAAACCAGCTGCTCTGAAGTCCTCCCCTGCTCAGAAGTACCTGATGTCAAAATTATGCAGGTTTACATTTTTTTCCCTCAAGCCTCCCTAGGCCTAAAGCACTAGGATGAACTGCTAAAGGAAAACTTGCACAGGTATTGCATTTTTACTGAAGGCAAATAGGACTTTCAGTTTGAGATCAGAGTATCTCTCTTTCCATAGCTGCTAAATCCACATTAATATTTATAAAAGCTATTTTCTAAAGCCATACCAATAGATTAACTATTATTTTTAGTTAAGTTCAAAGAGAAGAAGTACAGCTTTGCCGGATCTACCTGATTTTGCTATGGCAACAGCAGGAAAATGGTAAATTCAGGAGATTAAGAGAACTATAATTCCAGCTGAACCAGCAAAAATAAGAATTAAAAAATAATTTATAATTTCTTGATTACCTACAGGCACTTTTGAATCATTCTTTCATTTAAAAAAAAAATCAAGTCAGACCACATAGAAAATGATAGAAATGGTACAGAACAGCTTCTCTTTGCTTAAGTAATGTTTCCACTTTAATGTACTTATTTGCTCTCATTTGCTTAACACTGCCAATATTTAGCACTGTGCAAATTTATGGAAATCTGACTTTAAAGAGCTTTGTGGTACTGAGTAATTTTTAATTTTTTGATATACTTATGCTGAAGTGCCTTGATGAGATTCTGGAATAAATGAAATAAAACTCAGTAGCATGTAATGATGTCTTGTGACATGCTGTGAGGTAATGCAGGCAGTAACATGTCATGACTGTGGGTAAAATATTCCAAATGCTTTTACTCTGTTTTACTTTGCACAGAAGTCTGTCCTATGACTAGAAAAAACTATGAAAAAAACCTGATAGATTTTTTTCCCCATGGGCATTTAAGGACAATTGTGCAATTGCAGACTACCTTACTTACATATTGCAGGAGTTGCAAGATTTATGTTAGAGGAACCCAAACTGCATTCCACTTTTTAAAAAAACAAAACAAACCCAAACCAGATACTATATTTAGATTGCTATTGTGTAAATAAATAATTAAAAAAAAAAATCACAGAGTAGGTCAGATTGGAAGGGACCATAGTGGTCCAACCACTGGACATCTGGTCCAATCTCCCTGCTCAAGCAGGGTCATCCTAGAGCACATGGCACAGGTTTATGTTCAGGCAGTTCTTGAGTATCTCCAGTGAGGGAGATTCCACAACCTCTCTGGACAATCTGTTCCAGTGCTCGGTTACTCACACAGTAAAGAAGCTCTTCCTCATGTTCAGGTGGAACTTTCTGTAACTCAGTTTCTGCCCATTGTCTCTTGTCCTGTTGCTTGGTACCACCAAGAAGAGCCTGGATCCATCCTCTGACACCCTCCCTTCAGATACTGATAGACGTTGATGAGGTTGCCTCTCAGTCACCTCTTCTCAAGGCTGAACAGGCCGAGCTCCCTCAGCCTTTCCTTGTAAGAGAGATGTTCCAGTCCGCTCATCATCTTCGTTGCCCTCCATTGGACCTGCTCCAGGAGCTCCATGTCTCTCTTGTACTGAGGAGCCCAGAATTGGATACAGCATTCCAGATGTGGCCTTACCAGGGCTGAGTAGAGGGGCAGGATCACCTCCCTCAACCTGCTGGCCATGCTCTTCCTAAGGCATCCCAGGATCCCACTGGCCTTCTTGGCCACAAGGATTATGGACAGCTTGTTGTCCCCAGGACCCCCAGGTCCTTCTCCACAGGGCTGCTTTCCAGCAGGTCAGCCACCAGCCTGTGCTGGTACATGGGGTTATTCTTATTCAGGTCTAATGAAAAAAAATCTAATAAATCTAAATTAAAAAAAAAAATCTAATAAAAGAGCAGATGTGGTGACAGTAATGGAACAGTTTTAAATTTTTCCTATCACTGTCTGGAAGCCATAACCAATCTAACAACATTTGTTGTCTTAAACAGCAAAGATTCAGAAACTAAATCAAACATTTTTTAGTAATTGCTTAAATTACCCACTTTTTTTTTACTGCAGGTAACTAATCTGACTTTTGTACATGATCTGCAATTTAACAGGAACATGCTCAAAATATTGCTACAGTTGGGTTCAAACCTACACAGATATAAAGCCTGCAATAAAGAAATTATATTTCCATTTGCTTTCCCAGAGGAAGAAGGAACCAATCCATCTAACAGTTGATCAGTAAAGGGACACAAAGCAATGCAGCTAAAGAAAGAGAAAAATAATCATATGAAGTGTTGGGAGAGAAATTTTCAGTACAAATCTAGAAATACTGTATTTTCTTGAAGACTTGCTTAGTCCTCATCTGGAAACTGTAGACAGGTCATTCAAGAAAAACATGTACTAAATAGCCAGATACGGAGCAAGGCTACTGCACTGTCCAGGAAAAAGAACAGTTGTTCATAGGAAAGACTAAATAAGTTTGGTCTTTCCAGCCTAGGAGAGCAAAGGCTGAGGACAGGGTACTGTCCTCCACCAACACATTAGGAAGACTAATGCACTGGGTCTAGAAAAAACTTCCAGTGAGAGCAGTGGGACCAAAATACTTTAAATTATTTTAAAATTACACTTGGTATGTTTAACAAACAAGTTATAAGTTATGGTGTTTATCATAGCCAGGGATTAGACACAGTGACAAAATCGTAGACATTTCTGAATGTAGTACATAAAACTAGTAATGCAAAATGCTCTCTCAAGCAATCTGGAATGATATCACCACTGCTAACAAAACTAAACAGACTCAAATGTCTTCTCTACCTGAGCAAAAAAGACAAATATCTGTATAATATGACATATATTTATAAAATGAGATACCAGAATCCATCCAGAATGCAGGAAAAGAAAGAGTTTAAAAAACATAAGATTAAAAGAAATGTCCTTCTGAAATGAAAAATATTAATTTGAACCATGCTTATTTGCCCAAAGACATAGCTTAATAATTTACTTTTCATAAATAATAATGGCTTGTCTGATTTTTATCAAAGTTAACATCTGCAAATTGCAAAGGCTCTCTACACTTGGAAGTTAAATACATAAAGACAGGCAAAATTTTCTAATTGAAGAAGTATATTCAACTTCTCTAATTTCACTTTTTGTTTTTACAACACATACCACTACCTCAAGCTCTTCTGGTTCGCTGTTATCCAGATTACTCCTGCCTAATCCTCAGGCCTAAAGCAAATAGAACAATTAAGGTATGCTGAAAGAAATGAAACAACCACAAAACCTCTGAAATCTGTAATGGCTTCATCACTAGTTCCTTGTCCTAGCTCTCAGGGAGAAAAAAAAAAATATTATCTTTAAGCAATACCCATGCCAATCCCACA
>VZTE01005847.1:160974-218281 GCA_013397775.1 Eulacestoma nigropectus | reverse complement strand
CCCCCCTTTTTTTTTAAATTTAATTTATGAATTCTTCTTAAGGCCCTGGTTGTAAAGTACATAGCTCATAAAAAGGTTCCTGGGACCAGGTGACCATCTCATCACCCCTGTCCCACCTGGAGAAGGGGACTCATTGTGGATACCGCAGTTCATAAAGCACACAGCAAATCCAATAGTAAGTAAAGGCACAAAATTCTCAGTGGAGAGGCTGTGCCTGTAAACCAACTTCCTGGCAGAGGCAAAGTGTGACAGGTGGACTATAACACAATCCCTGCCACCCCCAAGAAGCTTGCCTGCAGCAAAAATAGCTGAGTAGGGCTGAACATTTTTTGCTTACAAATTGAGCTAAATTTAACAGTAAAACTGAACAAAGCAATAGCAACTGAATCAAATGTGACAGCAAAAACCCCATTTTATGCACACACTTTATTACAGTTCTTAACTTTGTGTTTGTATAGTGAGTGAATTTATGCTTCAGCATGTCTAAAACTGAATTACAGAGACACATACAGTGGTAATTTTCTTTACAGTCACCTACCAACTGAATGAGAAAAAAGAGAGCAACTATTCTAGAAGAAGTGAACACTCAATTCCTTTCTTTACCTGTCCAGTCACTTACAGAACAAAAATATGTATCATAAGGATGAGCTATAAAGTGTCAGAAAACAGATTCAAAGTGTGAAGAAAGAACCATCTCTAACTACTTTCATATATTGCTTCTAGAAAGAATCCTTTTCATTACACTGTTTCTGGGATAATTAAAAAATAAGAGGCATGAGAGATGAAAGAGACATATTCTCACTACCGATTTTCTCTTTGTAAAGACAAAAGATATGTGAACCAGAAGTGTGGTGTGAAACAACTGGACAATAATTGAAATAAAGGTCCCAAATGCTCTATGTTAGAAAAGCAGAGTTAAACCATTATCCTCACTCAGCATTAATTTGCACTTGCCAACAAACTTGCAACAAAGGCTGATGATAAATAGATACTAAATGATGGCACTCATATTTTCACACAGTTTCAGAAATACAAATGATCTAAGGCAAGTTATGAAAGGAGCAAGCAACCACCTTTCCTGATTTTGTATCCAGAGCTTAGTGAAATAGTGCGTATTTTAAAGATTTTCCTGAAAAAGAAGAGAAACAAACTCAACAATTCTAGTGTACTATCAAAAAGGTGAGTTTAAATATGAAGCTCTCAATTTACAATAAATATCTTTAACATTAAAATGGCTTTGAAAATCCTTTACCTTCTGTGAATTCCACGATTTCCAGATGAATCTGAAAAAATCAGTAATTCTCATGTTGGACTAACTTATAGTTAAATGATCTATGTAGTTTTAAATTTTACGTATTTTTACCACTTCTATTCTGTTAGAATCTATTCACTGGATTCTAACAAATAATTTTAAGAGACTGTCAGGAAGGCATGCTTGATAGTTTAGAGTTTTTTAATTACTAAAATGAAAACAATTGATGAATTGAAGAATTAAATGCCAATTTTAAGAACAGTACTTCAAAGTAGAGACCAAACTTGTTTTGGGATATTTCTGACTCTATGTTAACAGAGTCATCTTTAAACATATCTTTTTTGTTGTCTTGACCACAGAGTAGTTGTTATAATCATGGAATTATACTATGGTCTAGTTGGAAGGGACCTCAAAGGTCATGCAGTTCCAATTCCCCTGCCATAGGCAGGGACACCTTCCACTAGATCAGGTTGCTCCAGGCCCCATCGAGCCTGGCCTTGAACACTTCCAGGGATGGGGCATCCACAACTTCTCTGGGCAACCTGTTTCAATGCCTAAGCACACTCACCACACTCACAGCAAACAACTCTTTAATACCTAATGTAAACCTACTCTCAGCTTGAAGCCATTCCCTCTTGTCCTGTCATTTCATGCTCTTGTAAAAAATTGCTCTCCATCTTTCTTGTAGGCTCCCTTCAGGTACTGGAAGGCTCCAATTATGTCACCCTGAAGCCTTCTCTTTTCCAGGCTGCACAATCTCAATTCTCTCAGCCTTTTCTCACAGGAGAGGTTCTCTATCCCTCTGATCATCTTCAAGACTCTCCTCTGGACTCATTCTAACAGGTCCATGTCCTTCCTGTGCTGGGACCCCAGAGCTGGATGCAGCACTGCAGGTGGGGTCTCACCAGAGCAGAGCAGAGGGGCAGAATCCCCTCCCTCTCCCTGCTGCCCGCACTGCTTTGGATACAGCCCCGGACACACTTGGCTCTCTGGGCTGGGAGTGCCCATGGCTGGGTCATGTCCAGCCTCTCACCCACAAATGCTACCTTTAGAATAAGTGAGGGGTAAATATTTGGGGGCTCTCACGAATGCTCTTATGGGAAATGTGTATTATGTTTACTGTTATTTGACGATGAAATGTCAACAGACTAAAATATTTCTTTAATATATTACTCAATTCAATAAAAGCATCAATAGTTTGCCTGGTTTTAAAATAAAATTTCACTACAACACATTGAAAGAAATAATACTAATGTAAAAGCCCTGCCATGTGCATTAGTCCATATTAAACCACAGCCTCCTGGCCCCTGGCATTAGGCTATTGTTAAAGGTCTGACAAACCCACAGCTTCAAGGAAATGCAGAGATCAGAATGAAAATCTTTACTTACACCTTTGTGCCTAGATGTAATTCACTGACTGTATTAAGGATAGGCCAATAACTCTGTAGGTTTAATATAAAACCATTAAAATAGATGGTATCTTAAAAAAATAGTAAGTAAACATTAAGGATGTTGTGAATACACACACATACATTACACTGAACTGTTTATATTATGTGGTATTTTTTCACAAGATGGTGGGGGGCAAAATGGTTTTGATTACCTCACTAAAACACAAACGAAGAACTATTGACCATTCAATCAGGAGTTGCAGGCATTGGACTGTATGATACGGACCTTCCAAATACAATTGAAGAAAATGTACCTCATAAATAATGCTCTGCCCATTAAGGCAAAGACAGTCAACTGACACTTCACAGGATGCAATATGAAAAAACAAGGTGGCCTGCATGATGACAAGGAAATTATTGTAATAGCTCAAAATGGAGAGAAAACATTAATGAACAAAAAGTTTTCTTTTCTCAAGATATAATATTGTTTAATATTTCAGATTTTTCCTCCTGTTCTGAAGAATTCCATCTCATTCATGATTCCCTTACATGAATGGAAGGTAAACGAATGTACTGAAAACTCTCATGACATTACAGCATCTCACAGTCGTTTATTTTAATTTCTGGCATACATTATGATCTGTACTTAATGGATCCTCTGTTTTTATGCCATTTTGTTTATATCAGCATGTATTTTAGTCAGTGATCAGCAACTCCATTTGTCTTTTATATCACAATTTGACATCAACGCAAATAACGGGATGAGATGCAAACAAAATTATACAGAATTACTAAATAATAGTTGATCAAGAATTATATTTGCAATGCATGACTTGTCAGAATAAGATTTAACAGTAGGTAATGAATGATTCTTTGTACTTCCATAAATTTGATAGAAGAAAAGGTTGCTTTCAAAGTTAAAAAAATTGCAATTACCAGTTGCTAATCGCATCTGAGGATTTTTGGTCTTTTCGACTAGAAGTCAGGGATGACATTAGATGCATGCCTCTTTATAGTTACTGTTATCAGTGACTTGGTGATCTCAGGTGGATCTCTAGTAAAGAGTACTTCTAACAAAACCCTGCTGTAATGCTCTCAAAGCTCAGCTTGGTGGCAGGGAGTTACTTTTGCAGTTGTTATTCCCAACTCTACAGACACCAGAGAAGCGATGCAGAATGAGCTGTACCACTCACTACTTGGCTGAGCAAAATCTAGAAACTCACCCTACAACATTCCATTTGACATCAGACTCAAAATGAAGAGTTTTAGTGCAGAAGTTACCACAACAAAAGAACTCAAATATGTTTTGATTTAGCAACATTAAAATTCAGTCATTTTTGACCAAAATGAAGAAATTTTTGAAGAAATTTTTCAGTTTAGTCTGCTGAAATGTATTTCAGCATTAAATAGCATTCCCCCTGATCCCCCTCCCCTTTCTTTTAACATGTTGGCATGTGGTTAGACTCCTTCAACTCTAATGAAGTACTAAAAAAGAGTGAAGGAGGGAATATGATTCTCCAGAGCCACAACAGCTATCCACATTGAATACAGAGCATTGCAAGACTGCAGTTGTTGCTTTATTAAAAATTACAGGAAAGAAAACATTTCAAGTTCACCCAAATAATTGATATATTCTCAGCTGGACTGTAGCAGACATTTCACTTTGACTTTTAGAGCAGAGATGTTGAAACTTAGGAAAACTTTGTTCTCTGTCCAAAATTGCCCCCAACAGCCAACAAAAAAATTCCTCAACCAATTTTCTGGAGTGACAAAGATTATTTTTAAATAAAGGAAAGAAAAGTACTATAAGAAATCAAAGAAACAGGTCATTTGGATATCCAATAACCAAAAGGAATGTTTTGGTAGAAATGAACTTATCTCCATCACAGTCTGAAGAAGCTTTTCAGATTTTTAGTACTTGCTTATCTTTGTTAATACACTCAAGCATGCATATATATCTTCTGAGAGTTCTGCTTTAATGGCTGAGCTTTAATGGCTCAGCTGACAGGATATGTTAAAAGACACCAAAAAATTAGTACCAAGTTTGATTCCCATGAACAATGCTATCCACTTTTAGACTCCAGAACGTGCAAGACTGATCCATATAACAAAACAACTCCAACTAAAAACACGGAAAACAGATAAATCATTAAACCGCCCACCCCAAAACACCCCCAAATTGGAGGCAAGCTTCATAATAAATGAAACATTTTCAGACAGACAACTTCAACTCAATACTTAATTTCCAGTTCTCTATCCTGCCTTTTAACTTAAAAGTTGTTTATAAATTATATATTAAAAGATTCCCAGGGAATACAGTCAGAACAACACTAATCTGATGATTTATATATTGCTGTGGTAACATGAAAAATGGGCACAGTTATAGATATGCTTACATATACATGAATAAATGTATATGAAGGTGGAAGAGAGTATGCTTTTGATGGGATGCCCTATACTAAAGTAATCTTGGCTAAATTTTGTTTTTCCTCATGACAAGACAAATGTACTGAGACTTGAGTAACATTACAACCCATTCTGTGCACCACCTCTGCTTTCTAATCCAAACATTTTACTTTCTGGACAGTCTGTTTCAAAAGAAATACAGTTTGTTTTTCCACTCCTGCACACCCCTCTCACTAAATTTAAAGTGTAAATTTATTAAACTGATTAAGGAAAAGCACAGGATAAATAGGAGTAATTTTCCCTTTTCAGAGCAAAGTGTGACTGCTTTTCATTATAGTTTCATGACATTTACCTGAATTCCATGAGGGTAAATACTTTCTTTTTAGAATTAGCTTCATTAGGAATTCAAAACAATATATAAAAGAAATGTGAATATTTGTTCTGGGGTACTTTTTTACTTATTTTGTGAACTGAACAGATCATGTAAGTTATTTTCAGTATAGCAGTTGATTCTACATGTGCAGAATCAATATGAATATTGTAGTACAACTTTTATTACAGAACAAACTGACTTTGGCAAGACATTGAATTGTGTAAAAAGAAAGTTGTAAATTTTCTGAATGACTGACTTTTAAGAAAAAAAAATACAGAAAGCACTGTTAAAATGGGCATTTTTGTAATACATTTATAACTTGGCAAAAAACCAACCATGTGTCACTTCTGCTACATTGACTGAAGTTCATTGTGAAACAGTTTTTTGCTCTCACTAAACAGTTTGGAGTTTAGGAGTTTATTACTCTCCTGGCCAAAAGTTTTAATTTGTTAGTCTGATTTAATCAGTGATTAGAAACATTTCTTATGTGCTATTACTCTCTTTAAGCTTAAAGAGCTTTCTCCCAGCTGTTTAACTACCAACGTACTTTGAGAAAACCAATGTATTTGCTCATATTTAGCCCACTTGCTCTCGGCTACATTAGCACAAACTCAACACGATGTACTGCAGACTGCACTTCTTTTTCTTCTACTGAAAGTCCCTGATCACACAACGTGTTTGATTTGGAGGATAATACTTTAGTTGCTTTAAGGAGGAAAGTGTAAGATTGTTTATCTAAATAATATACATTTTAACAACGGTCACATCACGTGCCTGAGAGCATTGTCCAAATACTTCTTGAACTCTGTCAGGCTCAGTGCTGTGACCACTTCTCTGGGGAGCCTGTTCCAGTGTCAAAACACCCTCTGGGTGAAAAACCTTTTCCGAATATCCAACCCAAACCTCCTCTGACACAGCTTCCTGCCATTCCCTTGGGTCCTGTCAGTGGTCACCACAGAGATCAGTGCCTGTCCCTCCTCTTCCCCTCATGAGGAAGTTGCAGACTGCAATGAGGTCTCCCCTCAGTCTCCTCTCCTCCAGGCTGAACAGATCAAGCGATCTCAGCCACTCCTCATATGGCTTTCTCTCTAGACCGTTCACCTTCAGCAGTATTAGCTTATAGAAGCCAATTATTATTATTTTTTTTTACCATTTTACCATTATATTTGTGTTTTGGAACTACACTGGATAGCTCCAGTTACAAGAGTGAAGATCCACCATTTTTTCTGAGCTACAGAATACATCCATGTTTTCTGTACTATGTTATTCATACAACAGGATTATTGATTTCCAGGACCTGGGAAGCTTCAAAGTACTTCAATTTATTTAGAATGCAGTATATTAATTTCCAGTAACCACAGTGTGACTAAACCTAAACATTTTGTCTGTTCTGCATTTTACTTGCTAACAATAAAATAATCACTTTCAATTATAATAAATTAAATTCAAATTGACTTTGTAATCTACAGTGAGACTGAAGTAAGTGCTAAGACTGAACATCTACAGAGCATGTAATTAAATTTTAGGAAACAATGTTTTAGGAAACTATGTTTGCTTTGAATAACTCAACTGATTGAAAACAATTCTACTTTGAAGTCATCTGGCTATATCAAAGGGTTAATTTAAGCAGGAAAATAAATTTTTGACATACGACTAGATAACATGAGACTCAGTAATAAAAAATGCAAGTCTTTCTTCTGCTGTTTCTTTTCCAGATTAATGAAACTTTTATGTTTGGTATTAAGTTGTGTCTTGGTTCGTTCCACCAGTGCTGTCAGGCTACTCTTCCATCCCCAGATGTTGGAATACTGCTCTAATTTTACTGCTCTGATTTTACTAGTGGGACCATAACAAGAACATTTTGCTTACACATATACAGATATGGTAGTCTGCCATGAAATACTCAGGCTAGAGCTAGGGCATGGAGCTGAAGTACACAGACTAAGGGCAAGTGAAGACCAGACTGAAAATACTGCTACTTCTCAAAGCTGGTTTTAAGAAATCAGGAGCACATAAACAGGAATTTCTCCCTATCTCTCCACTTTTTTTTTACTTTTCAGGAAACATTAGTGTTCTCTGTCGTGTTTACAAACTCAGTTTTTCAAAAGAGAAACCATAAGTAAATTTTCTAGTTCAATTTCATGAGTCTGACTCTTTCTTTACTGACATCACATTAACATAGGAAGGAGGTAAGAATGTTGCTAGTAATGAAAAAGACCTATGTCCCAAACCAACCTTTTACAAAATTTGGCCTCTGTAGAAATTCTCATTTCAGATATTTAGAGGGTAATGAGAGACAGTAATTGTTCAGATTGGAGCTTTTATGCTTCTTTATATGTAGGAGAAGCAGCAGACATTATTCTAGCCCACTGATGGTCCTCCTTATTGCTAACAGTGCACTTTAGTACATGGTATATTAATATGCTCACACACCCCCATGTGCTAATCAAGTTCCTCATACCTAACTCAGACCCTTGATGGGGGGTCCTATGGAAATCTGTGTCTACCTATAGTTTGCAACACAAACTAGCAGTAATAGGTTCTGTGTTCCAGCTGCTCAATAACTTGTTGTCAGCATTTACAGAACTAAACCATAGTGGGCTAAAGTTAGTTAATGCTACTACTTAATAGAAACGTTCCTAGGTAGAAGCGGTACGGAAAAACTTTCTGTGACCTATTGCTTTTACTTCCTCTTGTTGACCTTATACTATTTGTAAACACTCTACTAGAGAACACTCACAATGTTATTTCAGGCTTTTTTATACCTAGGTTATCGATACCCCAAGTATTAGATCACGGTTTGCCACTGCTGTAATCTGTTCCAGCCATTCCTGGGACTTGAAAGATCCCAACAGAGATCCGTAGTGACTACAGTCCCCTGCTGCCTGCAGCTCACCTCAGTATGGAACTGAGATCTTCTTGTTGCCTATGCAGAAATTGTATAATCCTGCATTTACCATGATCACGGTAGTTTGTTACCTGCCTGTTGCTTTCTCACAGCAAGAGCTGCAACTCTTCCAATCAATCTGTAAATTCGGGATTAGTTTAGCTCTCTGGTGTGATGATCACACTAGTAACTGACAAAATGTATCACTTACAGGCCTCAAATTCCAACATAGAAGGAAAACCTTGAATCCAGATAGCAAGATGTGGAATCATGGGCAACTTTTTTCCTTGTAAAAATGTGAATTAGTTTTCAAAACTCAGATGATTAGGCCCCAATACAAATACCAGGTAACAGGTAAACCCATAGTAGTAAGTTACTGCATATTTTCTAACAAGAACTCCTATTGTAAATATTTCTCAGTTAATGATTTAGAATAAAAAACCAACTAGCATTCAAGCTGACTATAAATTACATCTTGAAATCTAGGTAAATGGAACAGATACAAGCAAAATCTTAGACTTGAATAGATAAAATAATAGTTAGAAAAACATTGTTCCAGGGCAAAATTACTCAACCTCTACCCTCAAAACAAAGCACAATTATAAACACCACACTTTGAATTATAAAGCGTTTAAAGCCTGTTAGTCAGTTAAATGGGAGAAAAAATCTGCACTAAAGCTTTAAGGGACACTTTCGGACAATAACATCCCCATTAAAAAATAAGGATACATCAAAATTCTTCAGTTAAAAGGTTAAGTGTGTAGTTGATAAATGTTGGGCTAATCTAATAGGTGGCTGTAAGAGGCAATGCCATCAGTTAGCTGCCCTGACCCATGCTTCTTACGTTTTTACAAAAGTCAGATCTAAGAAAGATGTAAACTTCAGGCCTTTGACCTAGCAAAGACCTTGCTCATGCCAGCCTGGTGTTCTGCTAAACAGACTGAGAACTTTCAGCTGAAATCAGGAACATGTGCACTTCACTAATACAACACATGACTTGGAAATTAAAATGCAACATGATCAAGTGCTTTAGGATATTTTAACAGTTAAGAATGCAGCTAGGAAAAATAAAAGCTTGTATCTGTGTTTTGGTTTGGGGAGGGGGAAAAGGACAAATTAAATTGCATTGGTTTTCTTAAAAAACGTGGCGAAACAAAAATTCAGTTCATTAGTTCATGCATGACTGACCTAGAGGAAATAAGGAGGTTGTATGTGTCTTTATGACATGTGCCACTTATTAGGTAAGTAGGTTTTACTACTTCCAATTGAAGTAAGTTAAAACCAATTAGATGGTAGTTAAATTACAATCTAAAGACAATAAACCCAAATAAAAATAGCAAATGGCATTTTAGTTATCAATATTGTTTCTAAATGCAGTTGATTATTTCCAACAGTAGGTGTATTGGTAATACCAAGTATTAGAGTAACAAGCTTTGCCAGCTGCTAGAATGGCAGTTTAATGCTACATACAATAACTAGGACAGACTTCTGACATATGCCATATTTAATCAGATTAATTTATTTCATTCCATCTTCTACTGATACTTACGTGTGTCTCCAGACATTACATATGAATCTGGACTCTGTATGAAACATAATCCATCCACCCTTTTTGACTATTATGGAATGATAGTAGAGTAAAATTGACAGGGAGATCTAGTGATCCAGTTTCTAATTACTACCAGCATTTCAGGTCAGTGTTGAGATTTTACACTTGATAGTAGAAGAAAGATGCTTGTAGTACCCATGCAGATTTTCACTTACAAATGTGAAGATTATGTATCATTATTTCACAGATTATATATCACTATTTTACAATGATGTACTATCAATAAATGTATCTACATACATACACATATTTCTTCCATCTCAACTACCTATAAAATAACTGCCTAAATACATTTTTGGCACACATATGCTTATCTCTTGCATTCCCAGGTTTTAGACTTACGTGGAAACTTGAGTAGGAAATAAACTCTTAAACCTGGATTAGCCAAGATGACAGTGCTGGGTTAAAGAAACTAAACAGAGGAAAAATCAGTTACACTACCTTCCATTAAAAAAATACTATCTCTTTTTGATACTTGAGCATAGAACACACTAACTTATAGATCTCCATCTTGTACTAGAGGACCAACCAGAAAAAGTGACTTTTGTTGTTTTTTCCTTCTATCTGGAAGATGCTTCTCCTGATTTTAGAGTACCAGTGTCTATTTAATTCATGGTCAACCTACTTCCTAGTTTTCAGAGAAAGAGAAGCACATACTGAGAAAGCAAATGAATTATTATATTATACTTACTGGATTGGAAGGTCTAGAGGATTATTAAGACTGCATATTGGGGAAGTGCAGTTCACATAATTTGTATTTCTTTTGCAATTAATATTGTTAGCAAAAAACATACAAAGTCTTGGTTATATGTAGTTTAACCACATCTAAATACATTTACTTCCTCTCTGTGTAAAGCTGTTTATATTTCAACCTATATACTGCCCCAGATTTTCCATCACTTATTTATACCTGCTAATACACAGGCAGTGACAGCTTCTTTGAAATAAAATAAATAAATACGTTGCAAGAATGTAGAATGGTCAGTTAGCATTACACAGTATAAAAGGTCTTAAACACTTTTTTTTTGGATGAGGGAGCTCTGCATTTACAAACTGAACATGATATATTGTACTCCTGTAAAAACATTTCTTTCTACAATTTAATAAAGAAATAGGACAGAGCAAGACATTTTCCTAATGGCTGTGAACTTAAAAAAAAATCTGATTTAATAACCATGAGAACTAAAATGTGTTATTATCTACTTTGATTTCATTAATTCAAAGTAATGGGCAGAGTATAGGCAGAAAGGGTTTTGTATTTGCTGATGACTTTACACTTAAGGAAACCCAGAACTATGACATACACATCCCGTAAACCCATGTTGCAGTATCTGCTGTAACAGAAATAAAATTGATATGCACAGATCTGTTTCCAGTTTTGGTATAAATTATTTTGTTCTGCATGTCTATTCCAGTGATACTCAGTGCAGAATTGAGACTGTCATTGGCTGTATTGGTTATACTTTAGTCAGACTGAGACAGAATTTAAAAAACAGATTTGTACTCTTCCTGCATAACTTTCCATGTAAAAAAAGTGTTTTCTTCGCCGATTTTATATTACATTTTTGAATATACTAATATAGACCCATGAGTGATTATATAACAACAATATTTATAAAAAGTCCTAAGTATATAGCAATACAGAATACTGACAAGTATTCAAAGGTCTGATAATGAAAAAAAGTCTCCATTATTTCACTCAAATTCAATGTAAACCCTTACATATCTATTTAACACCTTCAGAATTTAATCAGCATTTTCCCTTTTACTTTCATTGAAGAGTACAATTACTTGATTCAACTTGCTACAAATACTATCTACTTGAGGTAAAACTTTTATAAAAAATAACTTGTCATGACATTTTTGATCCTGAGAATTTTATATTTAGCTAAATTAAACCACTGCATAATGAAATATTCTCCTATGTCCTCAATTAGAACTAAATTGTCCTCATTCTTTCTCAAATAGGTGCTTCTTGCCACAAGGCATAATTTCTGTCAGTCCTTTTAAGTTCTAATATCTTTTGTGAGAAACTAAATAGGCAATGGCCTTCAAAAAACTATTAAAAAAATGAAGAAATCCTCTAATTCCTTTAAGACCAGTAACTAAATGTGATGAAAGCACTGAAAATACCTCCTAAATCAAACTTAGTAATGAAATCTCTTATTGAAGATAGAAAAGGTATTATGAGGGATACTTTTTAGCCAGCATGTTAGAAGATCAAGGTATTACCACTCCATTGAGAAAAAAGTCTCCCAAACTCCTGGTACCATTGAAATACAATCCATACTTTTACAAGACACACTTTCTTTGACCTTTACTTCCCAACTGACCTACCTGTGGCAGCCCTTCTTGTTAACCTTTGTATCCTTTGCAAAGTTCCAGCTCCTTGGCTTTCCTAGCCCTATCCCTACACAACCATGCGGTATCCCTGTGCTCTTCCCAGGATTCCTGTACCTGCTTCCACTGCCTGTGCATTTGCTTTTTGCCCCTTAGTTTGACCAGCAGGTCCTCACTCAGCCATGCTAGTCTTGCATTCCTTGCTCGATTTCTCAGGCCCGGGGATGGAGAGCTCTTGCGCTCTATGGAAAGAGTCTTTTAAAGATCTGCCAACTCCATTCTGCTCTGTTCAACTCCTGTCCTGTCCCCTAGGGCAGTTTCCCTGAGAGTCCTGTTGACTTAACTCCTTAAAGAGCTGAAGTTTGATTTCCTAAAAATTCAGGGTCGTGACTTAACGCTTTGCCTGACACATATTCCTCAGGACTGCAAACTTCACCACTGCACTATCACGTTACCCCAGGCTGCGCTTTATCCCACTCCAATCTTTATGTTCCTGATTAGCTTGCTTGCATTGGTGACCATCAATATTGCATCCCGTCTGGTAAGGGCTGTCTATCACCTGGCTCAAGAAGTTATGCATTCCAGGAATCTCCTGGATTGCCTACAGCTCACTGTGCTACTTTTCTAGATGTTGGAGTGGTTGAACTCCCCAGCAGGACAAGAGCCTGTGAGTATAATGCCTTCTGTAGCTGGAGCAACAAGGGTCAGTCAACAGCCTCCCCTTGATTGGACAGCCTGTAGTAGACATCAACCACAACATTCCCTTTGCTGCCTTGGTCTTTGATTCTTACCCATAAGCTTTCAACCTGCTTGTGGCTGTTCTTCAGAGAGAGTTCTTCACACTCAATCCATCTCTGATTTAGAGGGCAACTTCTCTTGTGCAGGGCAAGCACCCCATCCATCTAACCTTGGCATGTCATTCCACAGCTTATCACAGGTGAGCCTGATTTTATCCCCTTTCTCCACCATAAGAGGGGGAAGGTCTGTCCATGAGCCCCATTAACCCAAAGACCCTCTTCTCTCCTAGAGAAAGATGAATTCCATCTGATGCCAGCAAGCCTGGTGCTGTGTAGACCATCCCATTATCAAACATCCCAAAATCTTGGCAGTGACACCAACCATGGACCCATGTGCTAACAGATGCTTTAGCGTATGTTCGTAATTTCCTCAGTTCTGTTGGAGAGACTTCTTAGAAAATAACTAGGCAGAATACTTGGCAAACTTAGATAAAAGTGTGTAGGGCAAGCAACCATAATAAAGGAGATTCAGGTGTGGACATACTATGTTTAAATGATCACCTCATATGGGTGAGGTTTGTTTGTTTTCTGGAGAGGAGAAATACATTTATAACCTCTGACTCAATGACCCATCTTGCAGAATGACAAGACCCTTCAATTTACCAGCATATTTCCTCAGCAAAACCGCTACAAAACAAGAAATGTTCACATACTGGCAATCAAGGGCCAAGTTCCTGGCTGGTCTAAATTAAGTTTCCATCAAATCAAAGTGAGGAAACTCAAAGAGCAAGAGTACAACTCTGGAAAAAATGAGGAAAGGGTGATGGATACGAGCGGGGGAACAGGACTTGTGTCAATAAAGCAGTCTTACTTTTTAAATATGGCACAGAAAGGATCTGTTCTAAGACCTTTATGCAAGAGAGAAAACAAAACAGCTCTGCACTAGCTTTAAAATCTCCAAGAAACAGGACATTTGGTAAAATGAAGGAATCAGAATCTAAGAAAAACAGTAAAATGAATATATTCAATCCTATTTACTAAAAAAACAATCCCTGCCAAAAAGGACAAGTTGATACTTCTCACTAAATCTGTGCTCAATCCATAAACACATTGAAAGAATTCAGGAGCCTGCATCAGGAATTCAAAAAGCACAGTGTGGTACTGAAACAATGCTTAATCATACTTTGACTTTTTATCTCAATGAAAATAACCAGGTAAGAACCATTGACATGAAAAAAAACCCCAACCAACAACACCAACCCAACAGACTCCTGAAACCATAGACAGAAAGACCTCCTATCAGTGGGACACAGAACTGGTATTTAATTCTGAAAGGTTGCGATTTTTTAAAAAACACTTTAGAAAATCACCTCCTGCTGAGCAGTCAAAAAAAAATATTCACAATTCTTTTGTGTCATCAGTAATAGTGTCTCAATAGATGTCAAAACTGTGAAACCAGAATACATTTCAAGAACAAGCATCAGGAAATGAACCTTAAGAAATTTTAATTGTACAGTAGGGAGAAAGGATAGGAAGAGAGGCTTATGTTTTATTGGTTTTGTCCATGAGAAATAAAGTACTTTACTTATCCATAAAAAGGATGCAGGCCAAAATAATAAAGAACATGTTAACACCGCTAGCTTGTAATTGATGCAATCACAGCATTACTATCTAAATTTTTGTTTACTTTTCAACAGATTGCTGTCTGCAGATCATGCTGTCTTACACTGCCGTTCCTCTGTAACCTTAACCATTATTCCTACTGTGAAAAGTGAAGCAGAAATTTAAGGTGACAAAGCACCAGTTGGCTGATGTGAAGTATGCTACGAAAGCAGAAACCTCTGAAAGCTTCACAGCCATTATGAAATAACTGACCTATATGAAACTGCTACCATGGTTCACAAATTTATTGTCAGGTTCCAGCCTCTAGCTGTTCTCTGATTGTTCTAAATACTTGACAAACTGAAGCCTTTTCACTTTCCGTTGAAATTGCCTCATCTCCCTGTCAGAGCGCCATGGGGGACTCCATTACTTTTCTGACTTCTTTCCCCTACTGACAAGTCATTTAGCTGGCTTCTTGTTGTGAAGGCTGTCCATGTCAAATTAGCCAGGGCCCCTATTGTCCTTATTACCACTCGAAAAGCCATCATGAGTAATGCTACGGGGTCCCTCAGTTGTCATCATTTGTCAGAAAGAAAGGGAGTGTGGTTACATATAGCTGACAGGTAATTTCAGTGTCTACAATTACCCCAATTAGTCTTGTCATAAACAATTCGATAAATGCACACCAATACAAACAGATAAACACACCAAGGTTTCTCACTATTAATGTCATGTAATGGATAAATCAGTGATATAACACTATATTTTATTTATTTCTTTAAACTATCCTCAGCTGCAAGCTGGCAGTTGCTACTTGGTCAGCACAAATTATACTATCTACTTGCATTAGCTCATCATCACAGAAGAATATGAAAGGCTGTGACAAAATTCATTTAGAGAGAGTGCAAAAGAGCACATTGCCTAAAGCAGGTGTTATAACAAAGATAAAACAAAGGTTTTCTTTTGTCAGTTCAGTGCTGCAACGAGCTTTAAAAGAGACTATTTTGTCCTTAAAAACAAACATAAAATAGGAGAGTAACAGAAAGAGAAAGCAGTGAAATACATTCCTTGCTTCCCACCATTTCCCAAGTCAATCAGCAGGTGGGTCTTCTAACAATATATGCATCAAAGCCTCATCTGCCTAGGTGGTCACAATAGTAACCAAATTATTTCCACATATTTTTCTACTTTTTTAAAAATATACATCTTGCAATGCCATACAGCTCCTGAAAGATCTGATAATTATTCCACATAATACAGAACATAATCCCTGATGTTCCTATACAGAATTATCTGAGAACAGGTTTAGTAATTCCAACTCCCTGGACAGTCTGTAGCACTGTGCTAAAGTCTTTTGGGGCATAAAATACTGATGATGTTGACTGCTCTTCTAAAATGCAAGGTAGACCTGTTACAAACACAACACTGAAAAAGGCAGCTTTAATAACATTTATATTAAGCACTGAATTACACATTGCTAAGCTTATCCTTGTGATCCACCTAAATAAAAATCTTGACATCTCTAGAGTCCACAGCACCCTATCTGTTTGCTGACCGCAGGCTGAAGTGATGGCTGGAAAACCGAACACAGACATGTTGTTGTAGGAAATTGCTTTTGGCAACTATTTGTTCAAACTCAAGATTTTTTTTAAACCAATACTAAGAACCCACCAGAAAACAGGACAGGTCTCCCTAATGAGTAATCTATTTTAGCAGTCTTGTCTAGGCATGACAGTTTACTGAGAGGCTTGAAAAACTCGTAATTACCAGTGTTACAGGGCAATTAATGTATATTACACTGCACTACTCGTGGCAGCAACTGTCATTTTCTCAATAAAAATGAGTACTCTTCAGCTAAAGGTGACATTAATTGGGACTTTAATGACTATGCAGAGGAGCTGAAGCCAAATATGAACAAAACAGCGATTCAATGAGCGACTTCAGAAACGAGAAAATTGTACTAAAATGAGATTAATTGCTGTTTAGAAAAAGGAAAGAACCTAAAAAGCTATTAAATTGCAGGGTTTGGGTGCCCGGGTGATGGTTGTGATGTTAATCTTGCATTCTCACAGCAGGCAAATATTCACTAAATTCAGAGCCTTTTGACAGCAGGAAAAATCATGTATGCTTAACTTCAATCCATCAAAAATATATTTCAGCTTTTATCAGTGTTCTAAATACTTCTGCAATTTCAAAAATTACTGCTCCATTCCTTGGCTGTCATCATGCAAATGCGAACACTGTCAATATTGCTATGAAAAATTCCCTGGCTTCAAAAGGCCTGCTTCGGTGATAAAGAAAGAAAAACGTGAAGATTAGAATTGCAAAACACACACTACTAATATAACAGAAAGCAACAATAAGAATTTAATGTTTAAGTTGTGAAAACTGCTAAAATAGAAAATGATGGGGTATTGTTTTAGTGTGTGTGTGGGGGGGAAAAAAATCAAAGAACTCCCCTACTCTCTCATAAAATCTTTAAAGCTTACAACTTTATAGATAATAACTCATTGCAAATAATTAGGACATAATTTTGCAGCTTGACTTCAGATGATATAATTATTAAAACCGCTCTGTAGTTTCTAAAAGCCTTTATCTGTGCTACTTAATTCTTTAAAGCAATTATATAATCGCTTTTCTTTATAGCCTTTTTAACTGTCATGATGACTGTATACATAAAACATTGCACTTAAACTCTGACATATAAGAGGGATAAACATAGCTCTGATTCACTATTCACTTTGAAGTTATATCTCCTGTAACTTCAGATTTTAAAATAGAAAATCAGTTTATCCTGTCAGGTTAAAAACTGCATATGGAGCATTCACATATCTTAAGAAGCAAAACTTCTCCTCCACCCAAACCCACAACAGTTGCACCCTGGAAGAGCCAAAAATAGAGCTCTTAGTTTCTTACAATTTCCTGTTCTGTAATTGATTCTGTTCATTCTGCATCTTCAGAATTAAATATTTGTCTCATTCACATTTAAAAAACCCCTAGATGCATTAAAACATGCATCCCCAAGTGCTGCATCCACTAGGTAATAAAATATATAGGTTTCAAAGACAATTAATAACATTACATCTACAAAAACTTCTGAAATATTCATTCAGAAATTCCAGTATATGTATATAAATGTCTTAAGTACAAAAATCATGGGCAAGCAAGGCAGGTAGTTAAGTTAGGCACTTAAACCAATCACTGTGTGCTGAATAGTGTCCACAAATTGTCGTAACAGTAATTTACCTCCTTCACATACCGCACTTTGATGATTAGTCATCTCTTTATTACATAGTTCTTTCCTAAAGTAATGAAAAATACACGGCAACATTACCGTAGTAACCTTTAAGTTACACATACAATTAATGAAATTAATTGTATTTCAAATGTAAAATCTGATGATGCAATTTTTTGCATGAAACATCCATTTTTTTGCAAAGGACAAACAGAATAAAGCAATGCATGGGTACTTCCTGCTTGAGTGTTTGTAGTTTGCAGAATAACGTTCCTTCCGGTTTTGATGGTTCCTTCAGCATCAATGTCACCAAAATTTGGATTTATGAAACCATACTTTGGTCAGCTGGTTTACAAGACAGTGTAACTCCCAAGAAACAGTTCTTGTAAAACTTCTAAAACAAAGTTTAGAATTTGACTCTGAAACATAAGATCATTAGGTTGAATTTATTTTGCAATACAAAGCTTTGACAATAACAGTCAATCCCACAGTACACAAATATATTATTAGCACCTATGATACTTCTAGAATTTTGTGTTAAAAGATTTCTTGTGAACTTTTCAATTACGAGACTCCTAGTCATCCCTAAAGAACAAAATGATGTACCTCTGAAGCCAAGCCTTACAAACCACATGTCACAAAGGAGGAAAAATTCCATTAGGAAGCATTGACACAAGGAGGTAAAATTCCAGCCCAATGCAATTAGTGGCTAAGTACTCACTGTCTCTAGAACAGCAATTATTTCATCTAGAGAATGCTATAAAAATTTTAATTTTCCACACTATTTATTGTTCTAGCTCAGGCACCCTGCACAGGGTGCTGAGCAAGTAACAATTATGTGTGTTTTATTGTGTTAATATTTTATTTTGGAAGTGGAGAAAAAATGTTATTTTTCATGTGGAAACTGTATTTCTTCTTCCTCTCATAATCAAATGAAATACTAACAGTAGTATTGTTCTTTAAATAAAGGGCCTTAAACTCAGACTGTGGAAAGCATCACCTCAAAGCATGAGAAGAGAGGTAACTACTGAAAAAAATCTCCGTTTTTTCTCTTCTGCAGAGACTAACACACATAAAATAGTCAGATTGCAGTATATACAGATCAAAGGAGTCGATTACATTGAATTTAAAGAGACTGGCTCTGCTTTCACAACACACACATACTCTAAGTTTTGTAATGGAATGGCTTAAAAATTCATGTGAACAACAGAAATAGGAATTCATATACTCACTATCCTAATACTTTGCTTTTTCTCCTCCTTCTTATCTTTCCCCAGATTTGTCCTGATTTAATTTTCATTATTTACACAAAATAATTTCATATGTTCTAAGTTTTTAAGAATGCAAAACCTGTAAGCATTTTCGCAAGCCATTTTTCTCTTCCATTTTATTCAAAGCATGAGCTTTTTAGAATGTCATGTCCAGCTGAAGCTTGTCATAAAATTAGAATGCATATTTTTCCCTCTTAAAAAGTGGCAACTTCCCCCCTCATTGTACGTATTTAGAAAGAGAAATTTAAGAACTGAAGCTCTAAAGTACATTTAAAAGCTGCAAATTTAAAGTACTATTTAAAAACTGCAAATAGTTCTAAAAACTCCAAGTGAAAAATTACAGTGATAGTCTACATGACAGAGCCCACACGTACTTTACATTTTAAAAAATATTTTAAGTATCTTCTTGACCTGAGAAACAAGTTAATATGGCTTCTTGGTAAAAGTAGTAAACCTACAGAGTTAGTATTACCAAGATGTGTGTCATGTTGAGTTAAAAAATTCTATCAAAGCCCAAAGAGAACTGAGAAACCACATTAATCTGAGCGTGTTAGTAAGACAAACAAAGGCATCATACATCTTTTGCGAAGGCAACAATGAAAATCCATGACACTCTCTGTGAGACTATGCCTGATACACTCTTATACAGAATTTGATGAAGTCAACGAAATTTGCGTTGTCCTGTAACATCATATACTAACTACTGATATGGAAAGGATCATAATCCAGAGGAGTGCACTGCGATACCAGAAAAATTGTTTCCATATGCAGAAATGCAGCTTCATAAAGTCCGTAAGTCCTAAGCTTTGGACAGTCTATGCTATGAATGCAGAAAACAAAGGGCGAGTAACAGCTGTAATGTAACATAAAGCTCCTTTTACTGTCTTCACTGCCTTTCTTAAATTTTTTTTAGGGTTTCATGAGTTTCTGAAATCAGGTTTATCTCATTAAATCTCAAAATGAGTGTTTTCTTAGCTATTTTCTATTTCAGTTCTGAAACACTGCAGAGTCTCATTCTATCTTCAGGCCTAAGAGTCGAACGGTAACACAATTTAGATCGAAAATATCCGAGTAAAAACAAAATCCCTAGAACCCTGTCAAATGGCAGCACTAGTGTTTTCCTCTCAAACAAATAATATGATCTTCTAATACTGCCACTGTCAGCATGGGGAAAAGAACAAGAAAAATTATTTGTAAGGTAGGACGGTAGACACAAAAACTTGTTATCTGCAGATCAGGCCTCTAACAGTGAGAAGATGATTACCTTCCAAATCTGGCTACAGTTGGTATGGTTTCAGTAGAATATTTCTCTTGCTATTCTTGCATCTTCTATGTCCAACATAACCTCTAGGCTCAAATTTATCAACCAGCAGGTTGCAGTTTAGGATGGTATCAGCTAAAGTTTGGATACGCCACAGAAGAAAGAGCTGCTCCAAAATAAGAAACAACTAGAACATTAAATTATCTCATTAACAAAGGTACACAGTTTAATTATTTTTGTCTGAGTTTTCCACCACCAAATTTCTCTGACTTTAATTAAAAAAAGTTAGTATCGCTTGTATTGGAAGCAGAAGGATATGCAAACCTCTCCTGGACTTGATGTACTGCTTTAGTCTAGGTTTCACAGGCCCAGTGTTTCTGAATGGCTTCAGTCTGAAAATGGGTTCACTGCTGCTGGTTTTGTTTCAGATTTGCAATTGCATATCTTAAAGATTATTTTCTAGAACTCTTCTACAGCTGTTCAAGGAAGTTCCCAAGGGCTTTGAGATTAGCCTCTTTAAATCTTACACAGGAGAATCTTATTTAGAAACTCTAACTTAAGCGCAACTTCAGTGAGTACATCTACCTTATTTCTTCAGTGCATTTCCACAGGCCTTGTGAAATGCAGATAGGCATTGCATTTATCGGTAGAATCGTGCAATATGAACTTGAGAAAATCACAAGAGGGCTTGAAGAGGTGTCTCTCTGCTGATACACTCCACTTAGAATATTGGTCCCAGATCCTCTGGGACTTAACTCATAATGAGCATGTGGTGTGCAGTATGAAACCAACAGTGGTGGAAATTTCATTGCTGGTAAAGGTACAACAAGGACATTTTGACCCAGAATTGTAATGGATCTCTCAAAGTCACACCTGAGTCCTTCCCTTTTCATGGTGCACTAGTCTATAACATATGGGATGACAGATGAGATCCACTTCTCCTTGGTATATCTCATGACAGGTCAAACTAATGCCAGGGCTTGTACCCTGACAACTTATTCTATGTATTTCATAACTAGTTAATTACCAACATAAAGCTAAATGGAGCTTTATTCTTCTCACTTCTTTCTTGATCATTATAGTCAAAATGATAATTTTCATCTATTAAAAATACCTATAGCCCTCTCATCAGTCTCCATTTGGAGTTCTCTCTGAAGCTCCTCATATCTGAAATGTTCAAATCTGGCTAATTCTTTCTCCAGGCTACCGTTACATTATTTACTACTTTCTCATTTCATCTACACAGATGAGAAGCAAAGTACCTTTCTATGAATTTGATCAGTGCAGTCTGCTCTGTTTATCTCCATCTAAAACAACTCTGCAAAAAAATCGTGTGACTATTTAAGTATGTAATTTCTTTCTTTGTATCTGGAAAGTATAAAACCGTTACAGAGGAAGACCTACATGCCTTTCACGTTTCCATCATCTCTCCCCATTCGCTAGCAAGCTGTCAAAATTCACACTGAATTGGCAAACCACCTTTATTCTTTATCCCAAATTGCCTCTCAAGGTTAGAAATAATTCTCAAAAAGCATTAACAAAAGCAATCTGTTATTTTCCTCTAAATATCTCAGCTGTCAAAACATGAAAAATTTAGCAGGCTTCTGATGTACTCAGATCAGTGAATATTTTGCTGACCAATAATATCTTACCGCCTCTTTGCACTGCACTGTAAACATTTGTTGACTCGTGTATCATGCTTGAACATTAAACTCTGTACAACAAAGTATCTCTTGCTCTGTTCTACAGCAATTTCTAGCATATTTTACTAGGATTTCTAGGTGCAGTTTCAACACACATAGTAAACACTAACAAAGATGATGTGTAATAGAGGAGGGAAATAGCTCATCCCTAAGCCACTTCCTACACTAACAAAACATCTCCAAACATGACATATAAAAACCAGGTTGAGAATTTACTCTCCATCCATATTGCTGAGAGGAATGACATATTTTTAAAACACATACTCACATAATAAAAACGATATATTCATATTTAAGGAGAATAATGACATAAAATATCAAATTAACTGTTCCAAATTGTGTCTTTCATTCTGGATAGTAACTAGTCTGCTTCAAAAGAACAAAAATGTAATGAAACAGAAATCCCAAAATACCATCTTCAATATATCTTGTCCATATCCTTTTTATGCAAGGCAAGTAAAGAGTTCTTTGAAAAGTCTTTCATATCTTCTAAGTGCTTATAGTTCACCTCATGTAACACTGAAGTCTTTTTTGTAATCATTAATAGCTGTATTTTGTTTAAGTACTCTTCTTGTTTTTTGAAAACTTTGAGAGTAAGTAACACAATCACAGTGAGTTCCATAGTTCAATTATGTATCATGTAAAACTACACTAGAGGTGCTGTATTTCAAAAGTCATCACTAGGTAATAGCACAAAAAGGAATTTTTAGAAATCACATTATAAAGGCTTTCTTCATAATTATTTCTATTTCCTTCTCTGCACACTTGCCCTTTAAGAAACTGGATTACTTAGGAGTAAGGACAATATTTGAATGTGGGGTTTCTTTGCCTCAAAAAGGGCACTAAAAACTCAGTTAAACTACTCCTTCTGCCATTAACCATAGGCGGAAAAAGTGTGAGATGCGAAAACTATGAATGTGTGAGGATAATTTTGCATTTTTATCCCCTTATTTCTGTGATTTTATCCTATGGCCTACAGGCTACAAGTTGCTTTTTGCTTTTGAATTAAGGAGACAAAGAGAATTTAAATCTTTCATGGTAAACACTAATATGTTATCCTTATTTGAATAAAATATTTTAAGCCAAAAAACAATGTTTGCATGTTTTTAGCATATAAGTTAGTACAGTTACTCATTGCTATACATGTATAACATGTTTGTACTTTGGAAACAATTACGTTGAAAGACTGAAATTTGATCCTTGTATGGTGTTTGTCCTAGGTAAAAAGAAGATGGGTACACCTGCAAAAGGCAGAAGAATTATTGCCTGAATTTTTTTCCATGAAAATGGCAGATATGACACCAACTTACCTCACAAAATGACTATTAGCTAGTTCGGTTAAACCTTACGAAAACTTACATAATGAATACTGGACCATATTAAGTTTCAGTAGATAGAGATTTCCTTATAATTATAATATAAAGGAGGGAAGCTGTAAAGTTGATTCCCATTCCAATTTCTTGTCAAACTTCTTTAAGAACACTAAAGAATTCCTTTTCTTTACTAATTTTAGGACATGAAACAGCAACTCAAATCTTTAGTTCCCACTCAAGTTTTATTTCAAGTTTTCAGCTTGTCATCATTTTACATTCTAATTGGACCAAGCACTTATGTGGCACTAATGTTCAGGGATTATATACTGACAGTCTAAAACAAAGGCTATCTCCTTTGAACATCCAACTTGGTATTCACATCTAGAGGAAAATACCAGCAACTAAATGGTGATGTTTTAAATTATACAGCATATTATATTTTTGTCATTCCCATACAAACAACATATAATAAGATTTACGGAGTCAATGCTGGAAACTATGATTCGAAAGAAAAAATACATAGGATACATAGAAGAAATGTGAGAAGTGTTTATATATTGTCTAGTATTCCAAGGTATATTTACAGCATTTACTTTTGTTAAAAGTTTTTTTCATAGGGAAATATAGAACAGCATTTCTATGAAAGAGTAGATGGAAATGGCATAAACATTTTAAAAAATAAGAAAATTTGCAATCCTGACGTGTGTGTTTCATGTAGAAACATTTACAGACATTATGTGCAATAGCTGCCTTTATGTTCTACTTATCTATTACCAGGGTTCTAATCAGCACCAGACTAAATTATGCTCACATTTCTTGAATCACAAACTTTTTTGAATCACTAAAATTCACTGTAAAAACTGAAAAAAATTCAATGTGACTACTTTCATATTTTTAAACTGTTAAAATTTGCATTTTTAAAAGGCAAGGATAATTACTGACCTACTGTGATGAGTAACTGAGATTATTCTTTTTACTATTTGCTTCGTCTGATCTTCATTCCTAAGTCATGCAAACAAAATGAAAAAAAAAAGGCAAGCATTTCTAGAAAATGTCTTAATCTGGTCAATTTAAGCCTCTATGGCTTTGGTCCACAGAAGCTTTATTAGTTTCCTGGGCTCCATAGTGGGATAAACTATTTCATGCATGAAGGGATCAGCATTCCTTCTTCTAATCATTGCTATTGTGCCCATTACAAAGCTCTCTGAACACCTCCTATGGATATCACATGGTATCTTAATCACTCCTCAATTAATAACTTCATACTCGTATTTTGGTTCTGCCACTTCTATATACATTACTTGAGGATGATCCTGAAGCCATAACTGAGTATGGTGAGATTATAGTAATTTTCCCACTGCAAATACATTCTTACACTGAAAGTGTCCAGACAGCAGTTTCCAGTGAGGAAATGTAACAGCTTAATACAACAGGCAATCCCTTCACAGTGCCATGACAGATGTTGGTGTCCTGTCTATTGTGACCACCCTGTAACTTTAGAGAAGCAGGAAACACTTTCCTATGTGCTTTGATACACAATGTGGTAGCTGACACTGTTTACATGAGAAGCATCAGAAATCTCTGCTATCACCAGCTATACCTTTAATACCTGAAAGCTATTTTTTTAAACTCTGTGTTTGCTAGTCTACTATATAACAGTCTTCTGAATGTTAATATAGGAGGACTCAAAGTGGAAAGTAAGCCAACAATTTTTGCTTTAATGTATTAATATTTTAACTCCTTTGCTACCTCATCTTACCTTTCTCCTCAAGTAGTAGTCACCTGTAGCTTTCTAGTCAGCTTCCTGCCTCACTTTTTGAAGATGGTGGACATTAAATGTTAAGGGGAATACTAAAGGAACACAGACTGATATCATGCTGATTTTTCTCAACTGCAGAGGAAAATACAAGTAATAAGTGAAGATTCTCTCAGGGGGAAAGGCATGGTGTGACCAAATTCTCTCACAATGCATTTTCAGTTAAATTATACTCCTCTTAATATTATATTAACTCATGCAATCTAAAATCCTGCTGGGAGAAAGAAATAACTATATTTAGCTTTTTAAAAGCTTCCCCTTAACTCCACTCAATCAGTCCTCAATCTTCCAGGAATATCTAAATTCCAAAATTTACATACCATATGGTTTGATAAACAGCATCCACTGCCGGGTACAGGCAGCACCAGAAATCTACATGAAGTTTGCTACGCATTCCACCAGAACAAGTGTGTGGATTAATATTTGTCTTTCCCAATATCTGAATGCCAAGCAGGTTTCCTATATGTAATATATTCCTACATAGATAATGAATGCAAACTGACATACAAAAGGCTTATTTTCCTTCGCTACCTTCTATGGATCACTTAGTCACAGTCCAAGTGCAGATGAAAAACACAAGTCCAGATAACAGACAACACCATATTGCATCTACAACAGCAAAGCATTTATATAATAAGCTTATATTCAACAAATGAAAGATGAAAACCAATTATTTTAGCAAAGTGGAATCATCCGAAAGGCAAGATGCAGGACGTACTGAGACCTGCCTCGTGCACCACAAACTATTTAAGAAAAGAAAAAAGAAGTGCTGCCCAGTATCTGCTAGTTATGTTCAAGAAGGAAGCCTAAAAACACATAGAAAGCATAACCAAGGATGGAAGATGTATGTACCTCATCAAATACAGAGTGGTACCTTCCTAATCATGGAAAGTGGACTTTGACAAAGAGATGAACTTGTGAGTGGCTCATACAAGGAACAGAACTTGGGCACAGAAAGGAAGTATTTCAGAAGGAAGAGACTGCTTTTACAGCCCTTAAAGTGCGTGCTCTGAAAAAAACCATGTAAGTGAAGAAGATGACAATCTACAAGCAACAAAAAGCATGAAAAGAATTATTATACATCACCATAAAATTTGTCATGCAAATAACAGACTACAAAAGAGAAATCCTAACTTTGAACTGGTATGGTTTTGAACTGGGAAGAAATACAATTTTAGGATCGTAATATAGTTTCAGTAAAGTGCAGTCTATGTTCAGAGATCAGATGCTTATAAGAATAGGGAATCCACAAGAATTAATACCATTAGTGATGGTATATATCAATAAGGCCCATTTTCTGATTTTGTGACACAGTAATACCATGGATGGCAGCTCTGGCAAAATGAAAACACTACAAGCAGCTTGCAGGAGTGGAATAATTATGAAAAACTTTCAGTAGTTATGGCCTGCACAATGTCTAGGTTGTTAAAAGGGATTATGTAAAGTCACACAAACTACTACAGAGAAAGAAAAGCCAACATCATAATAGGTGACTACAGATATAAAGATTATTATTCTGACATGGGTAAATACAAACATTTAAGTTACTTTTGTCATCTGGTTTGCCTTAATCAAGAGCTAAAAATTCATTTATAACACCGTACACAAATGCCATGTTTATATCAACAACATATGCAGCTTGCATGAAAAAGTATACATTAAAATGAAGAACAGCAATTCACATAACAATCAAAGAACCAGTAACAAAACCACGAAATTCCAGTTGTCAAACATAATTTACTATGTATATTTCTTCTCTTCTCTGTTAAAACAATAATTATTAAAACTAAAGTGATATGAGTGAATGTTTATGACTTCTTATTAAAACCCCTGACTTGAAGCAGTGTTCATTTAAGCTTTAGGTTAAAGAAAATCATGTAGAGATTTCTGTGCGATGGCCTGGTGACTTTATATCCTCTTGTCAAACCTCAGCAGTTTTATTTGTAGTGATACATGCTGGAGAAGGTTGGAGGTTAAAGTTGATAGGAGGGCCAACAGGAAAGCCAACCAACTTCTTTCAAAAGATTACAACCTTTAACATATTAGGATCTGTCGGCTAACTTTGTAAGTCTACATTTGTGTACTCTTCTGTGAACTGATCCCCAAACTCCAGACCAATAGGGTTTATAAATACCTCCCTCTTACTACTTTCCTTACATTATCCCTTCATAATGCTCCTACTGGTTAAGTTATTATTTTAGTTTTTGGTATTGTATTGATGTTCAGTGCTTATGGTTAGATTTCAGAAGAATATATAAAGGTAGATAAAGTATCTAATTTTCTTCAACCTAGTTTTCTCTTTCATCCTTAAAACTTAAGGTAAGTTTTTCTTAATCTAGGAAAACTAACATTAAATGTAAAACCAGCAGTGTACTGGAATAAAGCTATGTAGATTTCCCTTTCTCCCATTTATTTCGACATCGATTCCTCTGTGTCTTCAAAAAAAAAAAGTAATACAGATAAGAATAATGATAAATAACGTAACACAGAAACAAAAAAGGTAAAAAAGGACCTTTAGAGGTTGTCTAGTCCTGCTAGACAGGGTGAACTACAGATGGTTGCTCAGGGCTTTGTCCAGTTGGGATTTTAATATCTCCAGGGATGGAGACTGCATAACCTCTCCGAAGAGACTGCTCCAGTCTCACACAATGAAAAAAGATTGTTCCAACATTTCAGTAAATTTTCCTGTATCTCAGTCTGTGTCCAGTACCTCCTATCCCCTCAGTGGGCACCACTGAGAAGATCCTGGCTTCCATATTTTCACTTCTTCCCTTCAGATATTTTTGGATCTTACTAAGATTCTCCCTGATCCTGCTCTTCTCCACACTAAACAGCTGGAGGTCTCCCAGCCTCTCTTCATATGAAAGATACTCCAATCCCTTCTTCATCTTTGAAGTCCTTCTTCGGATTTGCTACAAGTTACTCTCAGTACAATCATGCATCTTATGCTCTATCTAATCACCTAAATCAAAGGATCAAACCATGACAGAGATCGAAACTAGTACAGATGGCAGCTTTATTCTTACTTGCACTGAGGACAGCACAAGTTTTTCCACTGACTTCAAACAGGACTAGATCTCTGCTAGTTAGATTAATTCTACGTAAAAGAGGATGTGTATTTACTGTAGATGCCCACGATGGCCACATGATGCACAAATGCGATGATAATTTTTTTCAGTTATATGCATTTGGTGAACAACTTTTCTCCCAATATATCTGAAACATTTAACTTGCAGGTGTACAGAAACCAGACTACAGTGACGCATTACTGCAATCCTACAACTTTGCATTTTAAAATGAGCAACTACTGCAGACTGCATGTAATACTATTGCTGCTGCATGAGATCAACGTAACAGAAAAATCTATTATGCTTAACTTCTATTTTTTATAAAAAGGTAAATACAGATCTAAATAAAATTTAGAAATTTTTAAGCCTCAGACTTGACTTTCAAGCTTTTCCCACTTCTCCCTGCTCCTTCTTTGAAACCCTGGAGAAGAACATCTGGCATTGCAAAGATACTGCATTCCACAATTAACACCATTTAGCTATTGCTACAATTTTAATTATGCAAAACTCAGTGGGCTCTAATAAAATCTGACTGATACTCTAAAACAGACAGTGTGAGCTACTGAAAGCAGTGTTGTACACAAATTCCCTCGTCATAGAAAAGACTCATGCAGCACAGTGTACTTCTTCATAGGTAAAACAATATCCTACGATGTTAACACCTTTTGTTTGTCTTCTCTGCAACTAACTAAAGAATCTTCGTATTTTCTGTTCTTAAAAAAAGTCAATTTTTCTTGTAGTTTCAGTTCAGACACACTCGTGTATCATAGCAAAACCAGAGAGAGAATACTATAGATGAGATACAAGAAATGTATCAACAGCAAGGCACAATTTTGAACCACTGTTAGCTCAAATATGAACTATATGCATACTGATAGGCACAAAAAGGACTATTATAAGATTGCATTATATTTATACTTCATATTTTAGTTACATTTACGTAATTCAGACATATATATACATATGTACTCGGACGTAAGACCTACCTTATGGTGCAGACATTTTCCTGAGACTTGCACACGAATGGGATTCTCCCACCATGCCAATTCCACAGACCCAGGCTAAATTTGAGGTCTATTCAAGCCAAGGAGAGAGCAGAGGCTCAGCAGGTTAAGAGCTGCAGTGCTATTACATCTTATTGGTCTTGTGGTGATTAAATTTAAAAAAAAAATCTACGAGCAAGGGTATTAATTTTCATAGCTGCAGACAGTGATTATACAGAGAAGGTGCAGAAAAACACAGGACACAAAAGACAGTATAGTGAGCTTTTACAAATGGGGAAGTTTTATCCATAATAGTGAGAACACAGACCATTCTCTCTGAACTTGTACGCTTGGACATTTTGCAGAGAAGAATGATTTGAGTGGTAGTTTGACATGATTTGTGTTTTTCCTAGAATCCTATCCTTAATCTTCTTAACACAAGCCAAAAAATATCTGGAACTTTGTATTGTTTTTATAACGCTTTATGCCAAAGCACAGACAGTACTTCTGGATTCTTTTTCTCTTCCTTAACACCCTGTAAATGGTGCTAAGAAAATTAAAGTTATGAGAAGGTCTGTGCTTAGGTTTATACTTCTGCTACAACAACAGAGATTTTTCATAACAGAGTATATTTTTATGTCTCTATCTGTAGTGTCTTTTACCTTGAGTTTTAAGAAAACCAGTTTAACCTTGCAATATTTTTATGCAATATCGGGCTTCTACAGGTGGTGAATTTTAAATAGAGAAGCAACAAGTAATTTGCTTGAGAGTACAAACAAGATCAATGACAGAACAGATTCAAAGCTACATTTACAGCTGTTATAGCTTACTCTGTTCATTGTCCCGAGGCAAATGCCTGAGAATCAGTTACTAAGAATCATTACGCATAACAGTATAGAAGACCATTATTCTATCTTGATCATTTTACTATTTCCATCATGAAACCCTTAGCTTGTATTGAGGCTAGATGTGCTAACTATTGGGCAAACACATAAGGAACCAGAGTCTGCCCTAGAAGAAGATGAGGCTTTCAGCCCTCCAATAATGCACACGCCTCTCTTGAATGTTCCATTTTGATGCAGTGAAATGATACAGAAAGTTTACTGGTTTTAATGAAGTCTTACCAGTAAGGAGAGGTCTTTAAATATAGGAAATGTGACTTTTAACAAAAGAAAAAACTACTGTATGATAGTAAGTTTTATTCAGTGAGAGCTTAGTGTGTCTCCTAAAGTTTACAGAAGTCAGTACAGAAAAACAGTCATCTCTGGTATGAATCATGGCAACAAAGTCATAAAGACCCAACTACACAAAACTTTGGCAAGCAGTAACAAATCACTAATAAAAAGGCAAAGGAAGCAGATTCTGCATTTGACCTGAGCTTCTACTGAACTTACAAACCCAACAGAAGTGATCATGATTCTGCAGGAGCCCACCACTTCAGATTAGAGAATATAGTACACATATTCAGATGGTAGAGCATATTCTACAGAAACATTATCACACTTAATAGTCCTACCACACCAGGAGGGATGAGTGGAAAGAAAGAGACAAACCAGCTGAAAACAGAAAGGACTTTGATAACAGGATGATGTCAGGCACTTCTTCGTCAAAAATATGCCAAAGCTAACCACGTATGTGTCTGTTGTAGTTCGGGTTCTGAGTCCTCAAGCCTCAAAAAACCAAGCAATGAAGAAAACAGTGAGGCATTTTTGTGCAGAACAGTGCCAGACATTTTTACATTTTTAGCTATCTTTCTCACATGCCCAGTGTATTTTACAGAGGCATTTGTGCTCCAGGTCAAGGTACATAACCAAGCAGAAAACAAACCCTTACTTTTCTTAAAAGAAAAATCACCAACTCCAAGAATAGAGATGTTTTCCATTTTTATGATCAGTCAGTGAACACTGATATGAATTAACAATCCAAACTAAATTTACTAGAGGATATAACCAGACCCTAAATATTGAACTCACATTTTCATTATGAAAAAGTTTGATAATGTACTTGGGCCAGCAATTGCAACTAAAAAACAAACCAAGTTTTAGCATTTGCTGAAAATGCACTTTGATAAAGTTGGTTTATCTGTAAAACACCTTGCTACACAAAGACAACTTTCTTACAGATTCATTTGGTACTTGACTATAACAAATCAACTGGTTAAAAGCAATTAAAGCGTATGCACCAGAGTGAGAGAAAAAACTTACTAGAATTTCCTTAGGAATGCACGAGGCTCTTGCATAGTAAGGGTGCAAACTACTTTAAAAAGACAGCAGTCAATGCTGTTTATAAACCACTGCTGATCACATGTAAGTTAAGTTGCTCTTAGTTTCCCAGAAGTGGTAAAACTCGATAATGCAGAACAAGTGCTTGAATAAACTTTTCAACACACTGCACAGCCAAAAACATTACTAGCAAATGTAATTTTTGATTCTGTGAGAAGAAAAAAATCAGAAATATACTTCAAAATGTATTTCCACAGTATATGAGACAGGCAACTATGATGAATAGCAACCTACAGACTCTGAAATAGGCAACTGAACTTCTGCCAGTATAGGAATTGTATTGTTCTAAGGGTAATTGTGAGAACATAATTTTACATTAAGAAGCTAAGTGTTCACCCTATATTTTTTTTAAAAAACGCCCTCGTTAAAAGCTAAAACTAAAAGAACCCAAACAGGTAAAATCACACAGTTCACAAAACATGAAATATCTCTAGTGTGCAATTCATAGTCTGTGTTTTAAAAGCTGAAGGACATACATTTACACACACAAAATAAAGCTATCACTGCTTTGTGGTCTACAGAGTATTTTCGGTTATTTTTCCTTATCCTTGGAAACATATATTACTCTTAATACAGTAGCATCCTGAAATTTTATAACATTTTGGATTTCTTTGAAATGAAAAGTCGATTTTATTGTTTTTTAATTAAATCTGTTTCCCCGAAAGGTCTTTAAAGGCTCTACAAACTACCTTGCATTTTATTATTGCTGACAGTTATCTAAACCACGCTTGAATGCCTTCTTTATCCTTTAGTGAGCAATTGAAAGATCGTATGCTAAAAAGACTTGTGCTTTCTCTTCTTCTAGCCCTATAATTAAGGCATTTTAATACATTTCTTCATAGTCATTAAGAGAGCACAATGTTAAAAATTAATGAAATGAGACAATTTTGAGTTTAACAACCATAAATACACACAACATAAATTTGTCTCAATTGTAGATATGAAAAAAAGCCTTCTTGAAATCACATGATGAGATTACTGAATTGTCAAGATTTTGCCTTTGCTGTCTAAAGGTATTTAAATGATGTATGGTAGCCTGACAGTACTCCAGTGTTGTTACATACCATACAAGAGAGGTAAACATTTCTGTCAAACATTCAAATTCCACTGGGTTTTTGTTTACCTTATATAGATGTCTATAAAAATAGTGGTATTGCTGGATGATGCTGAAATGGGGGAGGAAAGAGAAAAGAGGAAGCAAGACAAAAGCATATGAAGGGAAAAATGATCATAAATCAACTGCAAAAAACCTGACATATAATGAAAAATACCACTATAATACCACTCACAGCAGTATGTTAATAATGTTTATAATAGAATAAATAGGATTTTCTTAATTTGGATTTTTTTCCTAAGAAACAGAGATCACCATATTAATGTATCACATATTTTTGCATTTTATTCAGTAATAAGTGGGTTTCTTTTGTTAGACGGTGAAAGGAATTCAGTGCTTCTAAGTACATCATCATCACTTTGATATACACCAATTAAATATAGGGTGCAACTATATTATAGAGACATTATTACTAAGTATTTCCAAAAGACATTACAAATGAGCAAATTTTACAGCTTATCTTTTAAAACTAAGTTAAGTTTTTCAAGGCTTAAGTTCTTTATGCTTTCTCACCTGAATTTAAAAAGATGCAGTGCAACACAGAGCAAGAAGGTAAGAGATTTTTTTCTTCCCTTGAGAAAGACAAAATAAAAAAAAAAAGAGAACCTGCTCTCCAGAAGATTTTTTAGGGTTGTCAGACTGTTATATTATAAACAACCTTATTAGTCCTTTATAATTACAATAGGTATCTCTGGACAAGATCGAGCAGACATGACAAATGCTTCTGACTTCTTTTTAAATCGAACCTGGAAGGTCATCGCTGAACAAACAGAATGCTATACAACTGGGGCCATAAATTGTGAAAGCTAACAAAAAGGTAAGTTTTTTGATATTAAAAAATTAAAATTATTCTGTTTGGAATTTTCTTTGTAAGATCTAGAAATAGGAGGATGAAATAGTTTAAAAAGGATACGTAGGTAAAGAAAAATAAATCTTTAGAAACTATTATCTAATTTTTTTTTGGCAGCTGAACCTGTACTTTAATATTAATACAATGTCTTTAGAGTAGTTGCTTTATTTTACAAATACTGTCTTATAGAGAACTCCTCAATAAGTATCTATCCATGTTTACATTTACTTTTTTTACAGCACTATGATGAAACTGTGGACAGTTAAAATAAAACCAGACAGTCTCAAATCTATGGGATTTGCTTGTTGTTATCCTCACATCAAGTCAGTAAAAGAATAGCATACTACTGTGCATTTTTCTTAACATTTTTATTTTGTTTTAAGATCATTTAACAGTACTGGTAGTTTTGGATTAAATTTAATTCGCATGGCGATAAATAGTAACTTAAGTGACTGGAACTGGAAACCAGTTGATGGATTCACTTTTAAATCTCGTATTTCAGTTTGGAGAGGAAATGTAAGGATTGAATTAGAAAGCTGTAAACTCTTGATGAGAATTAGTGGAATAGAACAGAGGAAAACGAAACCTTCACTTATTTTCCCTACAGTTAGGCTGAATAAAATTGTAAATCAACAAAAGATTTGGACAGCATTCAAATCAACAGCTTTACATAATAAAAGTTCTAACAGAGCACTGAGCATACCATTTGAAACAAATATGAAATAAATATGAAATATGAATGACTTTAAAAAGAACCATATGAGAAGCAAAACAGTAAAATCACCAAAATTCAAGCAAAGGAAATTTGAACTGAAATGTACGATGGGCAATTAAGTACCTATTTTGACAATTCTAAGTGGTCAGATTTTTAAAGTATGACACAGAAACCTTAACCTATCTATATATGAGTGATAAATGAGGCATTTTGTGTCATTACATTCCCATAAATCACCTTCTTTAACTGCTGATGGCTTTTATCAGCTCTAACCTTTTCAAGCTTCTACCAGAGTGCTAACATTTTCAACTTTGACACATATGCAGTTTACAAATTCTGCAGCTGATTAACTCTGGACAGAAGCTCACTGCCATCACTGTCTTCTTCAAGTTTGGTTACAGCTTCAGCATCTCAAAAACTTACAGGCATCCTTCGTATGCCAGAAAATACCACTTCACTTTGTTGGGCTGTGTTGCAAAGGATCCAAAATATTTCTCCTTTTGAAACAAGTAAATGAGAATATACTTTCAAAAGTAGTCTTCTACAGAAAGACTGAAATAGGTGTAATTTTCCTTATTTCAAAACAAATAGCACTTTCCAGATAAAGAGATAAAAATAATATGACCAATTTTACATGACTTTATAATTTAAACAAGATTGGAATAAAAAAAAATTGACTACACAAGAAATGTTGCTGTAAAAGTCTCTGAGGAAAGCAACAATAAGAAGTTAAAAAAATTCTAATTACTGAAGCGTATTGTATATCTGACATTACAAAATACTGCAATTATAAACAAAATATTGCAATTATTAAACATGATTATGGGCCCTTAAATCATTTTATGGGATCTCTCACTAAATTCCTCTCCCAACTATTTTGTAAATTTTAAAGATTATAAATAGCAATATCTTGAAACTATAAATTTCAAAGATTCAATTTCAGCATTTCAGCACTGAGAACATGAAATGAATTCAACCATGATATACTCAGAATATAATAAATGAAAGAGCAGAAAAAATAGAGGAAAAAGTGTTTTATCCTGTGTAAGTAAACCCAGAGATTACAAGGAACACTAGCTTTCTGTAGGAACTAAAATTAAATTACCTATTTGCCTGACACATTCAAATTTTGCTATAAATAGATGATAAAATAGTTGATAAAATCCCATCTAGGTGTCTGTCTTATAAAACATTTTAACTTACTGTACTATTCCAACAATGAGAAGCCAGTCGTATAGTAGCTCTTTCTGCCTTAGTAGCATCAAGACCCAGTAAAAATGGTACCAAAGCTTTAAACTCTTGTATTTTTGCTATTTTTAAAATTTAAAAATGTGCAGAATATAATTTCAGATGTATTTCATCTATTGAAACAAGTAGTGACTCATTCACTGAAATGAATTTCCAAGATATAATTGATCTAGACACTGAAACAAAGCCCAGGTTTAAAGAGATACTGTCTTTAATAATATTAGTCAGACTGAAATTTGTATGTTGGTTGTGTGACCACCGGAAGCCTGGTACTTCAGATGGTATTAGTTTTGATAAGAGCTAACTAGACATCAGATCTAAATAATGAAACATGAAGAGACAGGCTTGGAACATGCAAATAAGAATGTCTGCAGAGATTCTCATGCAGCTGATTGTCTCTTGTTGATAAACAACACATCCTAGAAAAATAGTAGATAAAAGAAAAATTTTTGCAGCATCACAACTAAATTAGCCTTGCAGTGTCAATATTTAAGGCCTATCCATAAAAAATTAAAAGTTCTTTATTTCACTAATAACGTCACACATCAGAGAAGCTGTGCAGTTACACTTTGACAATTCAGATGTAAATCTTGGAATGTCTGTAAGTATTCATGACACAGGCACATCTATCATTTAAAACAAAAGGACATGATTTCTTGATGTTCATATCAAAGACTAGTGATGGATGAGAGCATGCTAATCAAATGAAAAGAAGGAACACAGATGCTTACTATTTTGACTAGGAGAGGGAAATGAAGACCTCTTTCCTAAATAAAGATCTAAACATTCATAAAGTAGACACACAAACATATATGTAAGTGTGTATAATACACTGTGCATTCTTAGGAGCTTGATATGTTCTCTAGCAGAAACACTACGAACGCTAACTAGAATAACTGCCAATTTACTTAAGTTCAGAAGAAGCCACATAACACTGACTTTGATAAATTCCAGTTAGTTGCTAATGAATTTATACATTCAGAAGCAATTTTAGCTTTCTTCCATTAAAATTCAACAAGTAAAAAAAGAGAATAATTTAAGCTTTTTTTTTGTAATTTGTTTCCTATTGCTTTAGTTCTAGGTTTAAATTATATTTCTGTAACATCATCCTTATGAAACTTAAAATTGCATAAAATCAATGTAAATATTACTGAAGACAAAAATGTAGACTGTTCAAATGGGATGTAATATTGCAAGATAAATGTGGAACTTCAGAGCCAAATTTTATTGTAAACTTTTACATTTTTGATACTCAAGTCACCTTACCTCAGTGTTTTGCTTTACGTGTACACAAATTTTATCGAACTAATTATGCACGCTTAGCAAGAACTAATAAACATCAAGAATTCTGCTTCCTCATCATAAGAGTCACAATCACTGCCAGCGAGCCAGCCAAAAGTTTGTTCAACTTGTAGATCCATGTGCAGTGGCAAGGTCCCATGAGGTTCAATGGTACTTTCACAAAGCATTGTCAAATCATGATAACATGCAAGTCTTTAAAATCCATCTTTCTCATTCTCCTTTAAGCAGGTAGTAACAATCAGAAATGCATTTGAAGTTAAGAATAATATAACGTAGTGTTTAAAAAAACACACCAACATCAACAACCATTTTGCTCTGCCACTCAGAAGCTTTAGAAAGACACATCTGATAATGTGCTTAATGCAACTTATTCAAATATCTGCAATGCCTCCATTAATGCAAGATTAGTGTTCTAGGGAAGCAGATTCTTGTGCTCTGGAAACAGAAATCCATATTGTACAATTGGTCAGAATAAAAAAAATGTAGGAAGTTTCAACATATACATTTCACTCTCATCTTTAATCAAAAGAAACTCAGAGCTCTCACAGAGGCTGAACGGAAACGTGGTACACCATATTGACACTGTATTTCTTTTTGCCTAAGCCAAGATTGAGGCACAAGGAATTTGTGCAACTGTGTGGAAATGTGATTCCTGTCCATTAACTGTCCAGAGACTACTGAATCTACTCAGCTTGTACTGCAAATTACTCTTAGATTGTGCATTAACCTCACCAGTCTTATGCTTTTAAATGCTTTATTTACTGAGTCTTATCTGTAATCAGCTACTGACGTTATTTATTTTTTCCTTATATTAGTACATATAGTTTTGTATTCTATACATAGTAATTTATCATTTAATATATTAAAGGCTGCTTAAGACAAACAAAATTCCTCCACCTCTTGGACCTTTTTTGAAAAATTTACTGGATGCTCAATATATATAATATTCAATAGCATGTGAGAATAATTTTTATGCAACTCTGATAGTTAGAAAGATAGATAACTCAATTATTAGATCATCTATCAAAATATTCAGATGTGTAAGAGGCTACTAAAAAGATTGATGACTGAGAAAGTCCACTGATTCTCTAGCCATCATATCCACACATTTGGCTAGACAACATTTTTCGCTGCCTTCACAAGCAAGCTTCATTACCCATCACTCCACTGAAAAGAGTTTATTATGAGGCTGCCATCTTGGCAAGACTATTATTTAGATGATAAATGTTGGGGAAAAAAGTGTGACTAGATTTTTTTTTTAACATGAGCTTTTTGACAGATAAAACAAACAGCATCTACATTTCTAATTAACTTAAATTTGGCATATACAAATACAGGTCAGTAAAGCTATGATATGCTACTAGATTATCTTCTGTCTGAATCTTGCCCTTAATTTGCAAAATGTAAATTAACTAATTAGAAGAAAAGCAGCATTATTTGTGACAAAATGCTGCTTCTACTTTTTTTGCTTTGTGACATTTATGATTAACTGTAGTCCTTCATTCTAACTTCTAGTAGATGGGTAATTACGCTCAAACTAATTTATTAGGCTTTCAGCATTGTAACCCAAATAAAAATTTGAGATTTCTGAAGGCAAAGAAGCCCAACAACTGCGACATGTAGCTAAATGACATACTTGCCAGTTTTACTTCATTGATAATATTATGCTGGTAACATACCTCGCATGAATACAGGTACGAATATTTTCACTTTCAATATTCAAGTATCTGACTCAAAGGAAAGTCTGTATTAGTATTAAAATTTCCTTGAAATCTCTGTATCCCTTCTGTACATGATGCACAATAACAATAATATACTTATGCTTTGTTCACTAATACTAAGAGTTAAATTTCAATTTATATGCCTACTACCCTCCTCAACTGTAATTTGAAATGGACTAGACTAGCATCTACAGAGTTACAAAAAGGAAGAGGGAGTTGATCATTTTTGAGTTTCAGCTCAGCAACTTGACCTTGTTAAATAAAAAATATATGATACCATAGTTTACAGGAAGGGATTCTTTTTGCTTTGGTTTGGTTTGAACTATTAGCAGGTAGATAAAGAACCAACACTAAAAAATACATTGAAAATGTCAGATGTAAATGTCAATTAAAAATTACAACGAATTCTGAAAGGTAAGATCTGTGGGGGGTTGACATTCTTTGACATAGCGGAGTCTCTGCAACCAGGCCTTTGGCAAGAATAGCAGGATCTATGCTGTCAGCTCTTATCATACATAAACTTAGATGCTTGTCTCATCTGAATGAGAAATACCAGGAAAACTGGAGCTGAAGCCTTGCAGTAGTATGGTAGAAGGCTGAAAATGCTCTACACTACATGAATCTCGTGTAACAAGAAAATATTTAAGACAGTTCAGAAAAATATAAGGGAAAAACAATGCAAAGATATTTACTGCTTCATTTACTATTTTTTAAGCTCAGGATGTAACAATCTAGCAGTGAAAGAGGCCTACATAAGAGAATTAAATTATAATGAAAATCCCAGTTTCATGTCTGTATTAAATACAGTATCTAAGGAGAACAATGCATGAAAATAGATACTTAATATCAACCATTCAAATATAAATGATAATATGAATAAAATATGGTTTGTTCTTTCTTTACTTTGACAAAAATTAGTTTTGATACAAAATCAAACAATCTACAATGCTCAGCAAAACAATTAACATTATAGCAATGCTATGCATAAGCCATGGTCTCAGTGAAAATGGCTTCATGCTCTGTTATTCAACCATATTGTTGAAGAGAGCATGACAGGTAAAATCTAAAAACATTACTTTTGAGCTGGAGCAAAAAAATATATTTTTCATATGCTACATGTTGATTTCTATACTGTTAATTTGTCATTGAATAAAGACAAAAATAATTAATATCAAATGCTATTGGAAATAGGCTAAATGTATCTAGGACATTTGTGAAGTGCAGACATATGCCTCTCTACGTGTTTGTGTATGCATGTATATTTGAATGCACACACGCATCTGTTTATCTTGCAGAAGAACACAGAATTTTATCATCTTCCCAAGTAAACTACCGCATTTTCCACTAGTAAACTAGTAGAAAATGGCATTTTTCAGTGCTTTTGGTTCTCTTGTCTATAAACAAATGTATCTTACTCAGTGCTACTAAGGTTAGCAAGTTGGCATAGTAATTCACTTTAAAAAAGTTAATTAGTTTTGAAGAAACTTACTATATAAAGTCCTAAGCGGTAAAAATCACCATAAACTCCCTCTTCTATCTACATCCATTTTTGTTTAAGATGAATTTAGTAATTCAAGTGGAGCCAGAAGGGAGAGAAAAAAGGAGCACAGCAAAACCCAGCACGTGTGAAAATCTACAAGCATTAGAGAGCTAAACAAACTCTAAGTCCCTCAGTGTCGCAGTAAGGTCAAAACCTTTCAGCATTGTACCAGCGTGTCAAAATATGTCAACAAACCATCATACTGCAAGAAGAAGAATGACCTTTCAGTTCTCTGTGTTTGGGCTGCTTTAGTTACTGGGTATGCATGAACAGTTTTCCTAGCCATTTGACAAATGTAACTCCCAAGGTTTCTTCCAAATCGTTACAATGACTTTCAACTCAGCAATACAATTTTTTAAACCATCTGCAATTGAAGAATACTGAACTTGTTAACAGAACAGACATCCATAAACCCAAAAGAGATCTCCCTCTTCCCCTACCACCTACAACCAGACAACAATTATTACTTCAGCAGTCTTCACAGTAACCTGTTAAACCAATTTAAAGAGATGAATAGCAAGAAATGTCTATAATTCCCATATCCTGATTCAGACTTTGCTAACATATCATTCATCCTCACAATCAACTGTAAATGCATTTGAACAGAACACTATTCTCATAAAACCCTAGGAACACATTATCTGTGTTTGTGCTGTGAAACACAATCCTTTGCATCATTTGTGTTCGCATTTACCTGAAATAAATACCCTTTTATTAATCAACGGGGCTGTATGATAATTTGATAATTTTACTATGACTGATAGTTATGAACTGAAGTCTCAAGACCAGGCATAATAGACGAATTAACAGCACACTGAATCATGAATTTAGGCTTCCAAAAAGTGTAATTACTATTTTAAAATTACTTATGGGAAACTTTCTTTTATTATTCTGTCAAAAAAGCAGAAGCACAGCACTAACAACATTTAGAACACAAACAAATAGTGGAAGAAATTTAGTACAGAGATGACTTACCATTTTTATTCAAAGAGAAGATGAAATGTTTCTTTTTCACTACGTGAAATTGCCTTTAGTTTAATAACAGTGTCAAATACGACACCTTCCTATGGTCTTCCTCACATATAGCAAAATTTCTTTAGCTAACAATGATGTCAAGCTTTCTCCTGGGACTCTCTAGAAACTACATTCCAGACTGTACATATGCCTTAGCCATGCTTGCAGAAGATAGAAAATGTAAATTGCTGTATTTGAGTTTATATCTTCTTACAGCAAGTCACTGACAGTGCACCCACTAATTACTGGATGAACCATGCGTTGCTGATCTGTATATCCTTAGAAAACAGTGGTCATGCCTGTCAGCTCTTACTAACAGACTTTTACAGCTAGGACTGCAGTTTTTATTTTAAATTAGAAAAAAGTTATAAAATCAGACACTATGGAGGGAAAAAAAAAGAAACAGAAACATTCATCTAAACCGTAAAATAATTTACAACAGGTTCATACACCCCATTTTAAAGTGCAATCTGTGTAACTTCCTGTTCATGCTCTCCAAACTACCTTTGGTCACACTGACTATTCAACAGCTTTTATTCTCATGGTTACAATAAATACACCAATGTAGACCAGTGAAAAATGAAAAGTGTGGTATCTACTACATGTGGACAAAGCAACTACATTTTGTTTTTTTGTTTACCCAGTGGCAGCGTAAGCTACAGTCTGCTCAGTGGATGCCACCACTGTGAAGGAACAAACATACTGAGAGAAGTATACGAATCACTTTATACTAGTTCGTCCAGTACATAAAATAGCTTTTTTTCCCTAAAACATCTCTGCAAAATCAGTCTGGGAATATGCAAGACCAAACTTGCCTTTTCCTATTTCTTTATTATTGAAAAATCTCAAAATCTACACAACATCCTAAATTATAACTCTGCAAATTCACTGACAAGGTACACTTTGTACATTTTTAATGTGAAGCTTAATTTGAAGATGAGGTTGCAGTGCACCACTGCAATTGAAAATTGCTTAACAATACCATTGATGTATGAGCCATAAAAAACCTTGCTAAGCTGTCCCCGCAGAACTCAAGAGTAATAAAAAGGTGTTCCTCTGCACTGAGGTGAACAGACATGGTTGACTGCATCTAGGGAGCTGTTCTGTTAAATGAGAAAGTACCATTTCTTTCCTGTCAGTACAGACTAATTTAAGACACTCACAGATTTAGTTAGCACTAAGTACAGGATTTAATGAAATACACACGTAACAGCAAACAAACCCCAGCTATGTTCAAAGATTTCAGTCAGATTCTGAGTAGAATTCATCTTACATCTGTAACGTGACAAGAGTGCAGAAACTTCTCCAGTTTGACTCCTAAGTTTTAGAGAAGCAATAAAAAAGCTGAATGGAAAAGGACTAAAACCTCTCACTTCCATTCCTTTCAAGGTATCTAGATTTGTATTTCTATCCACATCTAACAGGTGATACAGATTTTCTCTTGAATTTCATTTCTGTTTTAAGTTCAATCAACAGGTCAGGTTTACAAAACCCTAAACTATTAACTGAGTGTTGTACCACCTCTATTGTGAACTCATGTTTGTTCTCCAAATAATTTATCTTTCAAGAGGAAGGGAGACACAAAGGTGGGGTGAATTTACTGAGAATCTGGTTCTGAGAGACCTCTGCATAGACTGATTAAATAATACAAAATTGATTCACAGTTTGTGCAGCTACACCTGTGTCCTTTCATATAAATAGTTTCAGAGACCAATGAAAGTTAACTGCCTAACCTACATGCAACCTAATCTGTCAACACGTGTTCATTAACCCAACTGTCATTATATTAGAAGCTACAGTAACTCAGAACTCATTTCAGAAGATGCGGCACTGTCAGCTTGGCCAAACAGTACCAAAATAAAAACCAACAGGATTTATTCTTTAAAAAAAACGCATAGAAAACTGCCTAATTTCCATAATTAAACTAGATTTTGGATTTAGGGTGTAACAAATCTTACTATGGAGATTTCTACTTTCCTTCATATGAATGTAAATTCACTATATTTAAGAATCAACCATTTTTGTAGTTGTTTTCAATACAAACAGCTATAACAGCAGATTTGGCAAAATCTCAAAACTACTTCCAAAATATTTTATTGATCCACGTATCATCCCAGTCTAGCTTGTAACATTAAAGATACTTGACTAACAGCTCAGTGAGAGATGTTATTCCATTTCTGAAGTTGAATTATTAATTGGTACATGTTAAAATTAAAATGAAGTTAGCTACGTCTTGGTTTCTTGATAAAAGGATAAGAGAATTTTCCTTTGGAAATGTCAGATGCAAATGGTACACACTATTCTCAAACGTTTTACACTAAAATGTTGATAGACACTTTGTAGCACAAAAAAAAGACAGAAACTGCAATGGCAATTTTATTACAAACAACAACTGGATCAGTTGTTCATCCTACCTGCCTATGCAACTTTCACCTCATTTCAACTTAGTATCTTTATGCCCATGCTACCTGTTTAAAATTCACTTCTTGGAGCTGCTTTTCTTGGATACCATCATGGATCCCTTCAAACACACCCTTTATACTCAGAAAGTATTCCAGCCACTACATCTGATGGCCTTCTCCCAGCCTGAGCTGCTCCATTTCTTTTACACTGATGTGCAGTTCAGCACTGTTTGCATCACAACCTTTCCTGCCATTCTCACCATTTGCCTAGATACTGCATATACTCAGGTTTCTCTCTAAGTTTTATATTCTGTATTTCACAATATATTTTCTACAATTTTCTTAGAGTATAATATCTTCATCCAACAATTGACAGCCTTCCAAGTTTCCCATTACCTTGATTCAAGTTTTCCAATTCTCTGCTTTCTGGGATTGTCAAATAAGAGCAGCTCCTTTTCAAATCAACCAAGAATGTTACTGCAGAGCATAATTCTGAACTTTGATGATATTATCAAGATCTCATTTCCCTTTCTCTGCTGCCTTTTACTGAACCTGCTTTTAAGGTATTTTCAAAGGTAATGCTAGCTATTTTCACATTCAGCTGAAATACTAATGGTCACCAGACTACTCTCTGATATTGGCACACAGCCCCTTCTTATTGCATGTTCACACACATGTGCCATGTTCTCCACTACCCCTCTGATGTTCTCTTGTGGACACTGAGAAGACTTCTAAAATTATGCTTTAAAAAATCCTTTATTAAAACTTTAATTTACCTCACTATCCTGCTTAGGGTTCTACCACATACAAAAATGGCATTGAAGATGAAGCATTGTGTTTAGCATCTTTTTGGGAAAAAAAATCCTCCAGTGAGGAGGTGTCTAGTACCATGGAAAGATTTATAAATACACACAATAATGACTTTTAGAACAATAAAGCAGAAGTATTTTAACCATATTTAAAAGAAAATACCTTTATACCATCAACATGGCACAAAAGTCTGTCTAGCACAATTTATTTCCCCCCTTACGTTCCTGCAAATACTTGCTACATTTTCAGCTTGAAGATAATTGTAATTATTGCTTCAAATGTAAAAAATGTACAAAGAAAAACTTTATTAAAAAAAACCACTGTGAAACAGTACTGTCCTACTTACAACGACAATGAGCAATAACATCCTTTATACACAAAACCCACTTGGTTAGACTGTGAAGAATTTTTAACAAATTTGTCACCTTGTACGTATTCCAAAATGTTGCAGCAAAATCTCCTTTCAAAATCGGGTACTAAAAAAACTGACATATAACTTTTGTTCCAAAATAACTTACTCTGTCATTTAGCATTACTGTAAAAAACACCATATAGATCTCCTGCATGTTAATGATTAAGATCTCAATTTTTCACAAATATTTCACCACACCAGCTTGAAATGCTAATTTATTGACATTCAAAATGGCAGATTAGTAACATGTAGAGTCACTAGTGTTTTATCCAATAACTTCTTTTTAAAAGGAAGTCCTATTTATCTATAAGGAAAAATAACAGAAATATACCTGTTCCAGTAGCTCCAAAACTGGTCCTGCAAGTAGGCTTGGTGGCTACTTTCATCACCAAATGAGGCTTTGCTTTCAATCCAGTGAATTATGTGTCCTTCCACAGCTAGGGTGATAGCAGAAAATAAAGTGAACTCTGAAAATCACACTCAAAAGCCTGTAAGACTGTGTTAGGGAACATTCTATTTACTCCACAATCTACCACATAATTCATTCTTGCAACTGAGTTACACATTTGGTAAAAATTATCTTTCAAATATGCACATAGGGCATTTAAAAAAAAAATCAGAAAATACTTTAACAGATAATCACATCAATTTCAGTTTAATTACACCCTGTTCCACATATCTGCATCTATTCTAACACAAACAGAATGCAAAGAAAAAGAGATTAGATTAAGAAGCAGTTGTATTCTTCTATCACCCTTACTTTGCTGGAAGGCAGTTGTCACGTAAGGAATTGGAAACTTCTGCTGAATGATAAAACCAGTTAGCTAAGCTGCTAAAGACAGACACACTTGCCATCAATCCAGAACGGAGATGTAAGAAAGGGAAGGAAACTTATCCTGGACATGTGTCTGCTACCCTTCTTTTGCAAAATCAGTAATGCTTCATCAGAAAGAAGCTGGGAATAAGAAGGCTTCTGTGAAAAAATGTGATTTTGAATTTCTGTTTCTTTCAATGCTTTGGTATTTGCTTTGGTTCATGTCTTTCCTCATTTCTTGCAGGAGTGAATGACTAATATTCATAAAATCATCTTTTTTTTTGACAAAGGAATGTCCTCTCTGAAGTTGACAACATAATTTTGCAGAAGAAATCATGAGCATCACTCTGAGAGACCATTCTTTCTTCAAAAAGATGTTCTTGGGTATCATTTTTAAGATCTTTAAAAATGCTACCTTTGAGTCACCTACAATATCCACAACCATGATGCCTTAGCCTAAATTTGACTTGGAAGGAGGTTTTCAAAGAATATTCAAACCCAGAAGCACAATACAGAAAGATTACAAGAGGCTATGGCAGCAAATGATTCACCATAGACTGCAGTATTACTCAGGACATCTGAGAAAATAACTCATGAAGTCACCACATTAAGCTCTATGTGCCACCACTACCCTGCTATCAGTAACACAGTTAACTTGTGTAGGCCTGTACTACTACATCCTTCCCCCACCCCCAACACCTTTAGATCCCAGGAGATATAACAGCTGAGGTATAATCAGCTCAGAAGCAATTTCTAAGAAACATCTGCCTTTCCTAGTTATGTACTGAGTCAGGAAGAGAATCCAAGGACTGCTATACATTTGTTCAGATCAGACAACAGGTAGAACATTATTTCCTGTAAGTCTCAAGTGACTACAATAATTTGAAAAAAGCAACGTACTATTCCTATTTGAATTGTTTTGAGACAAATCTATGCACATCAATTAATGGCTAATTTTAACCTTCTTTCTAATAAGGTAATATCACAAAAAGAATTCTTTTGGGTGTTTCCCCGTTTCCCTTCTCAAGAATTAAAAAAAATAGTTGCTTTTCTAGTTTCCTTTTAATCAGGCTCCTGAACAGGTGGGTCACAATCTTATGTTTCTAATATAGAAGTGGGTACCTTAATACCAAGTATGTACTGTGTTTATTGTGGTCCACATTACTGGGGAATCTTTCTAATGCATAGAACTTTCTGAAGAGCAGGTGGTAAAGAGGGAGACAGGCTCTTTTCAGTGTGTCCAGTCACAGGACAGAGGCAATGCGTACAAACTTAAACACAGGAGTTTCCACCTGAACATCAGCAACCACTTTTTCACTGAGAGTGTGCCTGAGCACAAGCACATGTTACCTAGAAAGGTTGTGGACTCTCCCTCCCTGCTGATACTCAAGAGCTGGCACATGGTCTCAAGACCAGAAAAGGTAGATGAACTTTAACATAACCTTTATACTTACTTTTATTCCTTATTCTTTCTTGATATTCAGGCTTTTAAAAACAGTAAAGAACTTCAGAGTTGTATTTGGATGCAAAGTGATGGCAAAAGAATAACTGCACAATGACGAACCTTGATGCAATGACCTACAGGTGTAATGTAATACTCTTAAGACTACTTTGAACTGATTTGGTCTAGAAGTAAAAGATAACCATAGGTATTTCAGAGTTTAGTTTAGAAGGACAGTGGGTAGAGAACATTAGAGAGAGCAGGGATTTGGGGGATCCTACTGTTGCTTTTCCCCCCCTTTTTTTTGATAATGAGATAAAAACATGCAGAGACTAAAGAAGAAACACTGGTAACACTATATAGGATCAAATCTCTCTGACTCAAACTACAAGTTCTTAAAATTATTGGGTAACTCCTGAAGAGACTTATTTGTGGTATCCTAGAATATGCTTCACTTAAGTAGCCATAATATTTTAGCATGAACACCTCTACACAAAATAATAAAAATTCTTTTAAAAGACTTACCTACCGGCACTTCTAAAATAAAGTCTGGTGTTTTGTCATAACCCTTTGCACGAAGCTGATCTTCAGCTGTACATAGAAAATAAAAACTACTGTTTATAAAACTATTCCATTAAGTAGACAGCAGCATAATTAATTTCATTTTAAATAAGAGTGCAAGAATTACTAATGCAGTCATACATATCTTTCTTATGCATGCAATGCTGTGTCAGATTAAATGAACCTTTGTAGAAAACCTGCAGCATGGATATAAAAATGCTTCTTTGTCATCCCTGCATTTTTATGTCTTCATTATAAACATCATTAATTCAAGCTGTCATACAGTATTTTATAACCTCCAAATATTCAAAATAAAGAGGTATATTCACTGATTGAAAGAAGAGTCTCTCCACCTTCGTACATGTTAAGGTTAATCCTACCACCACCACAAATGTAGATATACTGTCGCTGCTGCCTTGGTTTTATTTTTAATGCTAGCGTAAAGTTGTTAAAAAAAAGAGCAAGAAAATCCTTCTCTCCCAGAAATTTAGTAAAGTAGAGAAGAGCCATAATTTTAGTTTCTCTTGCATTCTGGATTCTGTAGAATTTATCCAATTTCTGAACATAAAAAGATTTAGACATTCTGCTAACATTAAGTCTACATCTTTATTGCTTACAAATATTAGAGCTGAATATTTCAAGAAATAATAATGAGTGAGCAAGACAAAACTGCAAAAGGCAAAAGATGCTCCCTTTAAAAAAAATGGAAAAAAAAAAAAAGAAAGAAAGCAAGCCCAAGCCATCCCTTAATATTTTTAAACTATTGTCCTTGATTTCTGATATCATTACATTGGTATTTCTGAAACACCATTTCTCCATTAGAATTTGGAGTGACCTGGTCATTCAATTCCAGGCATGGCTTTCTGTCTTCACCCAAGCTCAACTAATGGCACTACCTAGTAACAAGTAAGGCTGCGTAGCCCCTTAACACCTACTGGGCTGTTGACATTGTCACGCATCCCATTCGCCTTTCTACATCACCTTTGATTAAAATTAATGGTCCATTCTCACTGTTGGGTGGCTTATTTCCAATCCATTTATCAGGTTAGGACAGTAGTTTCACGGCCAATGTTTAGAACTCAGTTTTTGAATACTTTGTGCAAATCCTGAAAGGTCAGCAGTTTGAGTCCAAGTAACATTTTAATGACAAGAAAAACATATAAACTTAGAAATCAAAATACTGTAATAGCGCCAAAAGCAACCTCCTCCCATTCTTTTTCACTGAAGAATGTAAGTCTGAAATACTTTATATAGTGAACTAACTCTGAAAGTGGGACAGAAGTAAATTTGGAAAGCTGAACATTTGTATCAGTGTAAACTGCAATAGCTGTTTATTCTTTTTGAGTGGTATCATATATTTTTTTTAATTTTGAGAGCATTTCTTCCCTATAAACAGACTATGCTGTAAATAGACACTTCATTACATCATCTGATCAGATGATCAGGTAATGAAAAACATTTCTAGGATTTGGAGACAGACTTGGTTTTTGGCTATTTCTGAAACTTAAGATTGTCATGTATACAGATAAATGATGTTAAGATTAAGAAGGTTCTAATTTAACAGAACCTATGAATAGTTTTATGCCATAACATAAAAACAAATTAATGTTCTAAGTAATCTTTTAATCCTTATTTAAAAAAAAACCAACATAACAACAAAACAGTTTTATCCAAATCTAGTTAACGGCAACCTGCTCTTAATTGTTTAAAACAATCTAAGATAGACAATATGATGTCCCAGCTGAAATTTTGTTCATTTAAGAGCAATAGCAATGGAAAGGTCAGTTTTTTCTTTCACATCTAACAGAAGCTAGTACCACAAAATAAGGGAAATGCACCTTAAAAAAACTTACTGAAAAAAACCCAGATGTAAACACATTTCAATAGGTCAACATGGCAGGTCTCTGAACTGGAATCTGCATCAGCATTACTTCTAATATTCTTCAGCAGATTATTTTTTCAAGGGTGCCCAATTACTTTTAAAATCTTTTCATACTAATCATGGCTTGAAAAAGAACGTTTTTCGTTTTAAATCTGGTTCTGAATGTCTTTATCTGGTTTCTCCCAGCATTCTGTACTGTGATTAACATTGGAAAACGTATTAAAAAGCATGTCTATTATTGGTGTGTCTATCGTGAAGAAACATAACTTCACATTTCTATTTCTGCAAGTGTTTCGAAGCTTTATAACTCTGGAAAAAATAATTACCAGAACTCCCCATAATCACCATTAAATTTTTGTTTTAAACCATAACCTCATCAAAAAGAAGTTCTAGCTTTTCAGCCCAGGTATGTTTCACATTGGTCCAGAAACTACAGAGGCAGCATTCTGCACCTCAAAAGATCTTTAAGCTCTAGCATGGATTAAGAGAATAATTTAATAACTGCTTGAAAGCCAGCACACAGCAGTTTTGACAGCTACATTTATAAATCCTCAGGTTTGGAAATTATGTGACAACAGCACTAATAAGTAGTTTGTCAACAGATACCCCATTAATTTAGATTTTCAACCAAACTGCAGCTTCATCTTTACCATAATGCCACACTTGATCATAACCATTTAACACATCGTTTTTGTTATACTACTAACCTTCTTCTGTTGGTGCATGAATGAGCTACAACTGCAAATTTAAGATTACAGTAGAAAACACTGATCAGATTTCATTATTTATATCCATTGGTGGGAACCAAAGGAGGATAAAGTTCAGTACCTCCCCATACACCTAAAAGCTTTCCTAATATATTAATGGTAAAGATACAAAAAAAAAAAAAAAATCCTATATAGAACGTAGAAATTCCTGGCATTTCAGTATGGTGTGTGAAGCTGTGAGCCTGTTTTGATAGAATCTTCATTTGATCACTTTAATCTCAGGCCAAGTGATAAAGACTTGAGAGCTGTGTTTTTGCTGAGGAGAGGACATGGTATATGAAGCACTTCTCATGAACAGTGGATTAATAAAATATAACCCCTGTCAGTGTGTATAGGTTTCCAGTCAATTCCAGGGTGAGTCTGAAGGTGTTACTTCTGATCTATAGGCTTTGAAAGCTAACTGCTCTAGAAATATGTGGGAAGAAACGGGATGGAGTTTGAGTTAGAGGCTGTGGGACAAAGAAGCACATGGCAGCACAAAGGAGCACATGGAGGCACAGAGAGGCTTGTCTCTGCCGGAGCCTGGGGGGAGGAGGTGTCACACGGCAGAGCCCTACGGAGAGGAGCTGCTGGAAGCTGACAGATGGGTGAACAGCGCGTGATCACCCCATAGAAGGACAGTCAGAAAGCGTGTTGCTGATGTGGCAGCATGGGATAGGTCACGTAGTGAGTACTGCCATGTAAAGAAATACTGTGCCTTGAAGAAGTGCATAAAAGCAGCTCGTTTCTTTGAATGAACGATTCAGATTCCCTGCTGGTCTGGGTCCGTGTCCCAGTCGCTACAAATGGTGCCCTGCATCAGGGACTGGAGCTGCAGGTGAGCCACAGAGGACATGAGGGCTGGACAGTCCTCATCGGACCCGGCAAGGTCCGTGTCGCAATCACCGACAGAAATAGACAAATTCTGTCCTGAACCTGAAAAGCTGCTTCATGCTCTAAGACTATGGGGGCACTTCATATTCACTGTGTCCTTCAACTGTACTTTCGTCTCCTGCACTAGACTCTCCATTCCCCAGGTGAACACATTTGATACAAACCCCCTGACTATTCTTGAAGAACAGTACAGTGGAACAGCACAGTAATACGGGAACTGCAAAAAGTCTGTTTCTTTAAAACATGTTAAAAAGTAATGGAATTACAAGTCATAAGCCATGCAAATCATAAGCCATATTCAAAACTGGAATGAAGTATTAGGCAACAAAGACTGCATTTGTAGACCTATGGGAAATACTGTCATCTCTTCTGTTTTCCTGATGTTTTCTTCAAGCAGTTTTGGAACTAGTTTTTCAGAAAGGAAAGGTTGTATTTCAAGGAACTTGGTAGGGTTCATCTTGCAGATACTTAGGGAAAGCTTTTTTTTAAAAATACCTCAAACTCCAAACACATGTAGAACCTGAAAACATATGTGATCACAGACATAATAAATACAAATCTTAACACATCTTAAATCATGATTAAAAAACACTTCACTGTACATAAAATGTGAACAACAAATTAAGCTCTCTCATTTCTATCTTCATATTTTAACAAGTTAACCCATTCTAGATGTTGTAATTTGATAGCACAAATTTCTTGGAGCTAATTTCTAAAGACAAAATTAATGCTTATCCAAGGTCATGAAACATTACAATTTAAACATGATTTTTATACTGCAAAAGCTTACATAAGCCAAATAAAATGATAATTGTTGGGTTGAGGATCCCTTAATGAGTCATCCAGTCCACTCCCTTGTACTGGTGACAGGATTGATTTCATTACCCACTTTGACAGATGAGTGTCATATGTAGCCTTGAATTCTTCATTGAAGGTGATTCCATAACCTTTCCTGGCAGTTTGTTTTATACTTATTGTTCCTAGAACTGTTTGGTATTTTAACTCACCATCACCTCTGCAATTACAGCTTAAGCCTATTACCTGTATCTGTGCTCTTAAATAAGAAAATCTGCCTCTTCATATTTTCATAGCGTCACTTGCAAGCTTGCATGTGATAGTTAATCCTGTCCTTTTTTCACTTTTCTCTAAAATAAAAGAGCACACTAAGTCTGTTCCTTAATCATATGGACAAATCTTTTAAAAAGCTTAATAACGCTTTCTAACTTCTTAAATTTGTTTAAAGTTTCCAAAATCTTAACCTGATACAGCTTCAGGAGAGACCAGGCAAACCCAGCAAAATTCCCTGTTCACACAAATTTAGTACAATGCTCAACCATTAACAGAAGAGAGCATTTCACTTTGCCGTTGTCTCATCACATAAGGAATCCAAGATTTAAGAAGTCATTGTTTACTATCACCTTTAGAGAATGCATACTTTAAACACTAGTCTTTGTTTCAATGGCACTCATGTAAAAGAAACATACTGCAGGCTAAAAGAAAAAAATGAAAGTAACTTCCTAACTAATTAATCCCTAAAATGACTTTAAAAATAGGGAGTGTAAAAAAGAGTAATTGCATTGATTGGGGGCAAAAATTCAGCAGAAACTGCACAGCAAGGTAAATGAGTGCATCTTCTAGCAGTTCTTTAATACATAAAGCATTCTGAAGCTAATATTTCTTATGCTTCTCCTAAATCTCATAAGGCCTATATTATGGCTAATATCTTATAACACCAAAAGTAATACTGCAGCAGATATTAAAGCATTTTTTCAGCTACTTATTCTATAAAATATTAATTGCAAGCCTGTGCATGTGCTGTATATATAGGGTATTAGGTAACTGAGTTCCTGCTCAGTTTGAAATCAATAGAAGGTAACACATAGACCATCAATCATATTTTACTCTTCCTTTACTACCTAATATAGGAGCATTTGGGCTGATTTTTGTCTTAGGTAAACAGTCACCAACATCTCTTTAGTTAAGATTCACTGGCTAGCCTCTACTACAGACTCTTACCTATGAAAGAGAGATTTTTTTCCAAAAGCATTTCTCGCAGCAAGACTTCATGCTCATGCCCAATAGCGCTGATAGCTTTAGGTTAAGAAATGGAAGATTACTTTATAAAAGATGCAACTTCAGAAAAACATCATAGGTAAAATAATTATTCATAGAATTTATTTGCCTTCATCTGCATTTCAGAAGTGATCAGTGATTTGAACTCTGAGTTTTGAAAATCCTTATAGGAATTTTCAGAAGCATACACGACTTTGTGAAAATCAGACTATTGTATCAACAGCATACATTTTACAGAATGAAGACCCATTTGACCATATTTGTTCAGTATAACAAAGGGCAGTATTTCCATTTTTTCTTTATTCTCCTTCAAAATATAAAAGGAAGTGTGATCCTAAAACATGCAGTTAAATACCTTTAAAGTTGCTCTTTACTGACTAGTAATCAATTCTCAATCCAGCAAAGGATGAAACAAACTGGTTTTCTTTCTTTTTATTCTGAAATTGATAGGTACTACATCCAGCTGAAACATCTTTCTGCAAAAAACTATCCTTTTAATTGATTTTTCAGAAGCATGAACTAATGTCAGGGAAGGATGAAATCATATTTTACAGTGAAGTTCTTTTCACTTCACTGACAGCCTGTTGATCCAATATGCTACTCTTAGCAATACGTAAAAAAGTCACCATATTAAATATTTTTATGTATCCTCCTGGAGGTCACAGATCTATTCTGGAAGCTTTTAAGAAGAATCCTATGGAAGAGTATGATAAAAGTTCTTATGTTAAAAGCAGTTAAGCTCCAAATTCTGTTTAAAATAACTTCTGAGAACTTAAACTACAGATCACCTTACCATTACAGTTAATTACTTAACTTATATGAACACTTCATGCTGAACAGCAAAAAAATAGTTCTATGCAATCATTTACTATGTACATACAGCTTATATCAATAAACTATGTATTTCGTTAAACTCTACTAGCAGTTTCAGAACAAAATGGACAAATGAAGAACAGCAAAAAGGTCAGAAAAATACTGCAAACAGAATTTATAGTGCACGATAAGCAGAAACACTTAGTCTATAATAATATCTGTTATTGATGTATGGCAATGACCACGGGGTAAAACTTGTAAATAACCTCACAAGCCATCTTCTACTCACGCAATCTAGCAGCCTAGTTTCCCGTAAGCATCTGAACTATTACTGAAAAATAGCCTCTTGGCATTTACAAAGAGGTTGACTTCATACTTTAGTCCATGCATATACAATTAGATAGTTATATTTAAAATCAATATGCAATCCTTCAGAAGACATTATGCTTTTAAAACCTTAACTTTAAATTGATTTTTAACTATTTTATGCACCTCAAAATTAACATCTAATTCAGCAACATACTTGCAGTAATGCATTCACGCAGCTTAGTATTAAACTTTTCTGTACCAAAATGGAATTGAAAAACTCCTCATTACTCTCATTGATGTCACTGCACATTCAGCAACTGATTTGAGCCAGAATCTGAAGAGGATATAAAAGTCTCTTCTAGACTGAAGGCAAGTAAGTCTTAAAAACAGCTCATAATTCTACATATATGTCGTTACTACTTTTAAACGTGACACTTTCAGAAGACTACAGCCAGATTGCTCATCCACAAAATAATAATCCAAATGTTCTGGATATGAAAATCAGTGATCAACAGACATTTAAAATGTGTGGCTTATTAGATTAATCCACTTTCAGAGTGCTTTGTTTTATAGTGAAGATAATCTCAATGAATATTTAAAACCACAATTAAAAGCACAAAATACAAAGACACTTAGAACTCTCTCCTGCTGCTGTTAAAGTTAATGGGAGCAGGGCTGAGGCTGTAGTACACTCCAGACAAGTATTTCCAGTGTAAAGTTAAGTATTTTTAAGGAGTCACATGTACCACAACTACAAGAAGTACTATTTTTCATGCATAACTAAACATTGCTGTAGCTTTCCTATCCTGCACCTGTACAGCAAAATCAAGATTTTCTCCCAAACTGCACGCAGAGATTCATACAAGGATTCTCTAGGAGTTGGGAGGGAACTGCCTTACTAGCCTGCTCAGTGATAGTAGGCCATGATTTTGAAACTGTTCCTTTGACTGCAGACCAAAACAGAAGTGCTACTCCTGCAGGATTTTATTAAAATAGATTTGGGTTCTCAGTGATCATTCCTAACAAATTCTAATCCTAGTCTGGAATACTCAGTGCCATGTGGAGTTCCCTCAGTGTACTCACTGTCTGGCTCTCTAACTATTTCAACACTACAAAAAAAATATCCCTGAAAATTCAGAATATGTAGGGTTTTTACTACAGCTAGTATAATCTCCTTTAAGAAGAAGAGAAAATAAAAGAACTGCACTGGAATGTCAGATAGGAGTTTAAAAATACTAATCAGTCAATCACACCTGAATTGCACTTCAAAAAATTTCAGTTAAAAGTTTTATTTGTAACAAAGCAAAGCCATAATGTTGATCACTAGCTATGAAACTTACTAATTTAATCACAAAATAGCTGATATTGGAAGGTAGCTCCAGAGATCATCTAGTCCAACTTCACCACTCAAAGCATGGTCACCTAGTCTTAAGAGAAAACCAGATATGCATTTCAACTAATCAAAAGCAAAGAGGTTCAGTCAGGCATATGAATGTGTAACCACCAAACTGACATCTTCCCATGGTCCACCTCATTTTTGTTAGTGTAAGAGAAAGCTCTGCAGTGACCCTCCAGCTGACTGAATGTAAAAGAGAGGAGTATGAAACGTGTTTTGTGAAGCAGAACTTTATGTCAGATTAAAGCTAGACACATCTCTTCCACACAGTCTAAGCTCATCAATTGTGCACCTAAAATTTTATGAGAAAGGATACTGTTTGATGCAGTCCACCAGTGGTCCATAACAACAGTCATTCACAGTACACTGCAGACAAATAAGAGAAGTAGTATACTGATGGGCAACTACAAAACCATTATAGTTAAAAAGTATCTTAAAAACAGTAATTACTTTTCCTCAAAAAGGCTATCAGATGCTGTTCAGATTTAATCACAGAAAACAAAAACTGCATGCTTTTATTCACTATAAAGGCAAGCTATTAAAAAGTGAAATGCCCCCCTCACAAATATTGCACTGCCATTTATAGTGCACTCTGACCTCAATGATAGTTTATGATGACAGTAATTAAATGAGGTTTAAAATCTTATACTCTGCTAAGCAGATAACAAAACTGCCACTGGGAAAAAAAAAAAACAAACCAAAGAGAACAAGTGTGATTAATACCTGATAGATTTGATTTGCTAGAACTCCATCTGGAATCTGAGAAGGGTCCCGTAGCATACTATTTATAAGAGTTTTGGAGGCTAGAGAAACAAAAATAAAAACCATACAAAAAACCTGTTAGCTCAGTTACACTTTTCTAATAAAAACATTGATTATATCAGTAATTTTGAAAATTATCCACCCAGCAACTACAAACTTACAAATTCATAACTACTTGCCCATTCTGATACAATTAACTCTAAAGTCTTGAAATGCCAAAGGATTTTATTAGCCCAAGGTGAAAGCAGGCCCTTATTTACTTAGGTCCACTGTTTGTGCTTTAGAAGCATCATGCAGCTTCTAAGGAAACTGCTTAGTATACAGTACATGTAACTCAAAATAACCGTCATATCCCTGTTAGAACTTTAGGAAGGAGATATTTAAAAATTCAAAACAGCCTTTAAAAAGAACTTTAAAGACTTCATGATTCCAATTTATTAGTTTTAAAATTTAAGAATTTACTTATTCAGTGTTGACACATTTTTCTGACTGTATTTAAGAGCTGGGAAGAGGCTTTCTTTGCTTTTTTCAAATGTACAGATGTAAGTCAAAAGAAATCAGAAGTTAATTTTAGCATTATCACTTTTTTACTCACTGATATTGATCCTACAATGAGAAGATAACATAAAACAGGAGATACCTTTTGTATATTTTCAAATACAGTCTTTGTGATCCTTGGCATTGTTTTCTCTCCATGTGCTTAGTCTGGGTAGTTGCAAATACCACTTAATTACTAATTGTAGTGGACAGACTTTATTCTAGAAAAATCTTTTCTAAAACCATAAAATATTTCATTTTACAATTTCTCAGAGAAAAGTTAACACTGCTGCACATGTTGCCTCTGTCCTGGGAACAACCTCTGATGGAGCTCAGCTGATGCTGTACTTATACCATTGAATCCTTAAGTGTAGATCAGGTTTGAGACTAGCAAAGGTCCCCCACTTTGCCAAAGATTTCCT
>VZTE01005847.1:145974-155974 GCA_013397775.1 Eulacestoma nigropectus | reverse complement strand
GCTCCAATTCCAAATTTATTAGTCCTATTGTTACACATGAACTGCTACCTTCAAGTGGTTGCACAGGGACATTCTCCCAGGTTAAAGAAGTTGCACCAGCCACTCCATACTGGGCCAGGAATGAGAAAACAGATAGGTAATTTCACAGTAACCAGTTTCCTTTTATTGTTCTTAAGGAACACATCTTTTACTTCTATCACACACCAAAATTCTACCAGGAGACAAGAGCTCACAGGATATCTGCCCAATAACAACAGTTCACTCAGCACTATCATCCCCTCGCTAGATGATGAAGTAGAAAGCTCATTTTGCAGAAAAGCCACTTGTTAAAAAATTCATAAATTCATAAAGACATTAAAAACATTCTAACACAGTTTATAAACTAACATGTTATTCAAACATAACAAACAAAAGGCACTGAGAACGCAAAGCCAATAGCAATTCTTCTGCATCCACAAATCACTATTGGCATACCACAGTTAAACATCTTGGACATGATTTTTCACTAAGGTGTAATGATTTTCCATTAATAGGAAAATAAGCTTCTCTAGGCAAGGATTCAATTTTTAATTTATGCTATCCACCTACTTTGCAAAATAACACACCAACAAATTGTAGAGAAAACTTGAAAGGGGGTAAATACTAGTGCCAATTATATGCTAAGGTAAGTTAGTAGTGATTAGGGAATAATACAATAAAGTCTATATCCACTACATTATGTTTTTAATGATCACTCTAACAAGCACTTAAGTGACTGTGATACACTAAGGAATGACCAATACCACTGCATAAAGTTGAAACATCACTAAACTCTTGCAATTTTTGAACATGTCATAAGAAAGAAAATTAAAGAAAAAGAATTATCTTACAAAATCTTTGTTAAAGTTCATTAGTAGCAGCTAAGGAAACAAACGAGTCACACAGACACAACCACAGAAAAATTCCAAAGCGCCGTCAAGGGTCAGACTCTGTGAACAAGAGAAATACATGTCCATTTCCTCACAATAAAAGTTAACAGTGGTGTGACATAAGCTGACATATACTAAATCAGGCTGGTTAAAATGTTTTGTAAGAACCCAACAAAAGTTAAGTGATGAGGTTATAGAGGATTCAAATGTGTCAAACTCAGGTTACAATCCTGAAGATGAATCTGAGTAAACTGGCACCTATTGAAAAGCTGCAGCTCCACATAGCTGCAAGCTTCAGGTCAAACACATGATGGCCTTGCATAAGTATTTTCAGGGCCGGGCTGTCATTAATTTATAGAAAGAAAAGCAAAGAAATTTCAGAGAAAAGACGAAACGAATACATGCTTCAACAGCAGACTGAGAAAAAGGATTTTATAAATGAAATGTGTGCCTGTTCATTCTGTCTACTGAATTGTTTTACTAATCCGAAAAAAACCATAAAATTAAATGTAAATCAAGCAAATCTTGATACTGAATGCAAGTAAACAGTTCTGTCATGTGAGGTCAGCAGAAAATTTGAAAAAAGAGAATCAGCCCTGAAGCAGGAAGAAGAAAGTTCTTCAGAAAAGTAAATGGAATTCTGATTTGGGAACTTGAGAAAGGCAAAAAGTTCTACAGTCTTGTAAATAAGCTCAGGATTAATTATATTGCTAAGGAATCAAAATTATTTTTAAAAGCTGTTTCTATTAGTTCAATTTTCAGTTGTTCCTAACTTTCCTAAAGAAAACAACAGTAGGGAATAGACAGAATTGCATTTCCCAAAGAGATACTTGAGACTGCAACTCCGAATGTAAATTTAAACTGAATTACGAGACTCCACTGTTTGAAAGGTGAAGAAATTGGGTCTTAGTATTTGGAGGTTTTGTCTTCCGAGACACTAGAGTCCAAGACAAAAAATATTCCCAAATCATAGTATCCATGGTGCATGGTGGAAGAAACAGGTCAGTTATTCTTACATTTTACTAGTCTCTAAATTGGCTGAAACAAGCCCGTGCATTCCCTAACAACTGATTTTAATTAGGTTGAATAAGAAGAAATTGACTTGGAAATATTACCAAACTTCTCATAATGGATAACTCCTGCTTAGACTCACCTGGAACTATTGCACTAATTTCTGTCATCCTATCTCAAAAATGTCCACTGGAAACACTAGGGGTTCAAAGACAGGAAAGAATCAGTGGTGGCCTAAGGAAACATATAAAATTTGGGAAATGAAACATTTATTTTAGAAGACACAAAAAAAAGCGATACCAAAACAGACAATGCCTGCTTACCATTTCTGCTGAGTGTCAGAACACCCATAGACATTCAAGTTATTCTGAAGAAAGCATTTAGATTTAAACCTTTTTTCTATGCAAAAACACATTTATGAAACTCATAACCACAAAACATCAGGGCCAAAGACATCACAGGATTTTAAAATGCTGAATATTTAGCATTGTGAGTATTCGAAATAAAAAGAAAACCAAGCAATTCTCAGAAACAGGATCAGCATTTTGGAAGTGATACAAAACAAAAGCAATACTTCTTCCAAAATTTCTTTGAGAGACAAAAGATAGGAGGGTAAAGGTTATCTGTAGGTGCCTGCTGGGGGGCAGAGTTGGGACAAACACATTGTCAGTGAGTTTTTTGAAACCAATCATGACTAGCCGCTCCTTCACTACCACACCAGCAAGATCAGAGAGAGAATTGGAAGGGTAAAAGTGCGAAAACTCATGGGCTGAAATGAGAGAGTTTAATATGGAAAGCAAAACACAGAGAAAGCAAAACAAAGAAGTAATTCAGTGTTTTGGGCAGGCAGGTGTTCAGCCATCCCCAGGAGAGCAGGGCCCCATGATGGATAACAGTGACTTGGGAAGACAAATCATCACTCCATCACTCCAAATGTACCCCCCTCCTCCTTCTTCCTCTCACTTTACTGACCATGATGTCCTATGGTCTGGAATATCCCTGTGGTCAGTTGGGGTCACCTCTCTCTGCTGTGTCTCCTCCCAACCTTCCATGCACCCTCAGCCTCCTCACCAGCCTGGCAGTATGAGAAGCAGAAAAGGCCTTGGCTCTGTGTAAGCCCTACTCAGCAATAACAAAACATCTCTATATTATCAACTCTGCGTTCAACACAAGTCCAAAACACAGCCCCATATCATCCACTGTGAAAAAAGTTAGTGCTACCTCAGCAAAGCTAGCATACCTACTCAATCAAACACTGTCTCCTTTGGAGAAAAGAAGAGAAAAACAAGAGATGTAGCCATACAGCTTAACACCTTAACACGCAACTGGAAGGCATTCAGATATTGTAGAATATATGGATGACAGCTCCCACACAGAATGGAAAATAAAGTAAATTGCATGGAAAAAAAGCAAAATTTGTGCACATGAAGAATGGATCGATGCCAAATAATAATTCCTTAAAAAGAGTAAGCAGTAAGTAAAATAATACACACACCATGTGGACAAAAAACATTCCCTGCTTCACTGGAAAAAAAAATTGGGAACAATTATAATTTTTAATTAAGAAAAAGTATTATAACCCATTTATTAAATATGTTTTGAATGGCTCTATTGTGAACTAAGGTTAAAATACAATTTCTAAATTCTCAAGCTATGACGTAAGATTAGCTTTATTGATCTTCTGCATGACTTGTTAGAGCTCTCAATCATTATTTTGACAGTTTTATCATACCATAATAGACTTCCTTTTAGATAATTACAGTTACTATGTTCAATTTCAATCTCCTGTAGGACTTCTCCTCTAGATAATAACATCTAGATCTTGTTTCTTTCTTTTGTCGTATATATGCAATAAAATTTCAATAACATTCTTAATTATTTTCACAGCATAACTTTAAGGCTTACCAAAACAAGTTCAATAGTCAATTATACCAGAAAACCTTCATCCTTAAAATCTCTCACAAAATTCATTTTATAAGTACTGAATATCTACCTTAGCCAAACAAAAAGCAGAACACGCAACATTTATGGACCACAAAAGTTACTGAACGTTGTTAAGTTGTGTACATCTTGTATTTTAATTTATACCTATTTCTAATCTTACCACCATGTCACTACTGTCAACAGCCTGCATTTATCTTCCTAATAACATCCCCACACGTACCAGCAGGCTGCTCTTCTTTCTCTGTGAAACCATCTTTTCTCCCAGCTAAACAATCCCCAGTTCCCACAGCCTTTGCTCTGAGGGGAAGTGCTCCATCCCCTTTACCATCCCAGTGGCTCTCCAGTGAACTCTCCTTAGTCCATCAAGATCTCCCTTTTACAGCTGTGGTTTACTGCAGAAGTAGTCCAGAGTTTTGCTGCCCAGCTGAATCAGTCTCAAATGCATCAAAAAGAACAGTGCTGACTGTGCTGCAACCACAAAATAATGTGACTGAGTAAAGCTGGGACGACATGTCTTCCCCTTCTACCTAAATGTTCTGCCTGAAGGTATTTTTTGCATGGTCTAGACCACCTAAACTATTCCTTTAAAAATCAGAAGCGATCTCAGCTCACAGCACTATATTTTGTTGACCTGCTTACTTTCTTCTGATTTTCAAATAGTGGTTTCCAATCTCCTTAGTCAAAGATGTGATTAAACTTAGGTAATTTTATTCCTTGAAGGCTCTATATCTTTTGGATTAAGGAGACCTAAAACAAAAAGAAAAAAGGGAGTTTTATTTTATTTTAACTAAAAGGCTAGAACATATAACCTAAAGAGAGTTTTCAGGGTCACGGATCCTACATGGGGAAAAAAAAATCCTAACATCAGCCTTCAGCAAATTGTTCTTCATTGGGTTTTAAATATATTTTTCAAATGCTTTTTACTGTTTTCTTTGGTGTTTTTCATTGTCTTCTTAAGATAGTCCTGAGGATGTCAAATATTTGGATCACCCTTTCAGATAACTCTTTTGGTATTTAGTTGTACAATCAGCTTTTTAACTGAGATGTGTAGTACCTGGATGCTGTAGTTACTTGAGACAAAACTGATGGCAAGATGTTCCAGGGATTTAATACTCATGCTTCAGCACAGTGCTGCATATATGCTAGGGGAAGGTCTGAAGAAAAGTTCAAATTGAATTATTTGCAATGAAAGGCATTTTTAGAGCAGACAGCAAGGCCCATTCCCACTGCTATTGATAACCTAACGCTGAAGATGCAATATTTATACAGATTTTATTGACTCTGCTATGGAAGTAACCCATCTCATGCTGAAGAATGCTTACCTCCTGTATGTTCAAAGATATGCAATTCTACAAACAGAACCAACTTAATTTAGTTGAGAGCTGTGATCTTAAAACTGAGGTGACATTGCTCAAGGAGCACACCAATGTGGAATGCTTAATGCCAAGCATGTTTCCTGCCTACTCAAGACATGGGCTTGCTCTAGTATATTCTAGAAAGAGAAGCTGGAATAGTTCAAAGAAAGGAAACTTCTAGGATTTGAAGGCAAACAGCTTTTCTCAGCAATACTGTCTCATGAAAAATTCTCTCCAGCACCAATTTATTCGTGCACTACTGAGGCTAAATTCATCAGACATTTATATAGAAATGAGAAGACAGAACCTTGCTCAGCGTTACGGAAAAGCAGAATTTTCTCTGAAAAAGTGGACAACAGACCTAGGTTAAAAAGAAAAATTGCCTTTCATTTTGTGTTCATCCAATTTTCCCTTTCTAGCTTAAAGAGGAAGCAAGGAACAAGGATGTGTGGATTCAGAAGTGTCTAGCCCTCATAAATCCACACCTGTCAATGAATCTTTGTCTTTGCTTTGATACAAACTTGTTATAGGACTGTGGTCTACTTAATTAACCTGCTCATGGTTCAAATGTTTCATTTGTAAACTGAGAGTAGTATTTGGACCAAAACTCAAGCCTGGCCACTGAATAAGCCTGTATTTCAAGAACATCAAGAAGGTGGTACGTAGTGGTTAGAAACTTGGTCATGTAAGCATCATTCACTTCAGTTGTGCATGCTGGCCAGAATAAGTGGAAATAAAAAAATATTTTCGCACATATAAAAAGAAAAGACAGACCAGGAGTGCTTCACTAAATTATCATCAGTATTCATGTTGAAATCACAAAGTAAAACTGGTGACATGAAAACTATTCTTTCGCATTGTAGACTCACCTTCCTGTTTCTATTGCACTGTTGAAAATAAAGTGGTTGCATGTATCCAATCTAGGCATTCTAGAACCACTGTTCAGTTTCTTCAAAAATAGTTTTAATTCAGTTCCCAATTTTCACTATAAGAGAAATTTGCTTTGAATACCTGCATGAGACCTGCTCTGTAACAGCATCCCTACACGACAAGACAATTACACAGCAAATGAAAAAAGCAGGTTGTTAACAGTCAGTCTAAAGGTGAAAAAAAATAGTTCCACATTCCTAAAATGAGAACAAGTGAAATACTGACAAGCAGATTTTAAAAAATTGGGAGTGTAACGCAATTTCAGAGGCAGAATCCATTCTGGGCATAAAAGCAGAGGAATATTTTGTGATTTAAAGATGCAGTTTGTTTTTACTGCTTCAAATAACCAGCTTGGATACTGTCCCTATCCTACTGGCTTTCTCTTCTCATCAATGCAACTAAGGGAATACAGATGCTTCCTATGGTCAAGCAAGAGCTAAATAATAATGACATATCTAAAACTTTTGGTTTTTCCCAAAGAACTTCTACTTTTGAGAGGACAGCTTAAACATCTGGTGTACTCCTCTCCATGTCTTTGTAAAAATATTCTGCATTATCAGCATGAAATCAAGATAGGCAGATGGAGAAAGTGAAAAATTAAGAGCAACTTCAAATGCTTGTTTAGAAATACTATCATCAGTCAGTACTAAAAATGAGACTTTCTGAAGTCTATGTGTTAATAATACGTGTGCAAATGCAAAGAACCTGTAATTCATGTGATTTTATCTTTCAGAACAGTCAGTCAACAGAAGGCGAACTTAGCGGACCACAATCAGAAGCCACCCAGCAAAAGATTCTTAAGTAAAAAACTCTTGCATTCTGATACTAGCTGGCATGAACAAAATTTCACACATGTGGAAAAAACAAATGCAAAAAAGTATAGCAGAACATTGCCAAGACCTACCGTGCACTTGTAATTTTTACTAGAAAGCAACCTACTGCAACTTAAGTTTTTGCATATCCAATAGACATAGAAGTGAAGATAGTGTTATATTCAAGACTGTTTTTACAATCAGCAATATATGGCAACCAGCATTTTCACAGCCTAAAAGACTAGTGATCGGCCTTGTTGAATGTCTAGATTTGTTAGGCACTTAGCAAATTCTCTCAAATGTGCTGTATTTTAACAAAACTCCAGGCTACTTGCCTGAAACCAAATCCTTACTTCCATGGATTCTGCATTAGTTCACTCTAATAATTAGTCAATGGTAATACACTTCTGGAAGATGAAGCGTATTCCTACACTACATATATCTCAGGTAGAAAACACGGTGTAATAAGGAAAAATGCGAAATAAGATTTAATCAAATATATATTTTAATTCCTGGAAATTTAAGCAATTTGAGATTATTGCAGAAGAGCTTTTTCGGAGTTGAAAATAATTTCTAAAAGCTATGTATGTATTTTTGGGAGAGGTGATACAACTTTGAAAATAATTTTATGTATGTTAAGGATTGTTGACACACAAGGAACTCACATTTAAGCAGTGTTCGGAGTATACAGATTATGTTATGTATGCTGCATAAATATACTTCACAATTTTGAAGTCAGAGCTTTTAATTACCTTTTACTAAAAATAGTTTCTAAAATTCAGTAACAGTTATATCTGTACTGTGCAGCTTGTAATGCTGCAAAATGCTTGTTTTAGAACTGTTTTCCAATTCTTGCCTGCTGTCTGTCTTCACTTGGCAGGTGGACTGTAGATGTATTTCAACAGATACCAGCACTGCTCTGCGCAACTGCTCAACTTCAGGATATAAAAGGCATCTTATTGTTTCTTTTTAACATTTCACCAAGAGCGGAGTGTAGAAAGCCTGATGATACTGGTTTACCTTTTCAAATTGCTTATTCAAGAGCTAAGAAAAAGCTGAGGAAGGTGGAAGGACATTCTGACCTTATATACATGGTTATTGTCATGTTAATAATCAACAGCAGGTAGTCATATAGAAGCAGCTTGAGACTGTATTTTACATTATTATCTAAGTGTAAATAAAAAGAGGGCAGAAAAGGTAAGATTAAAGAAAGGTGTAAGATTCTGTCCTTCTTCCTCTTTATATAGTTGCCATCATCAATCTCCATTCTTGTTTAACATCTTCAACAATGACCTGGAGGATGCAAAGGACAACCAATCAGGAGGCAGGGCTGCCATTCAGATGGACCTTGACAGGCTAGAGGGTGGGCCAGCAGGAATCCCATGAAATTTAATACGGGTTAATATGCAGTCCTGTACCTGGGAAGGAGGAATCCCAGCAACAATGCAAGCTGAGATGGATTGGCTGAGGAGCAGTTTTGCGGAGAAGAACTTGGGGGTCCTCGTAAGGCAGCAAACTGAACATGAGCCAGCACTGTGTTGTGGCAGAGAAGGTGGACAACAGCAACTTGGGCTTCATGAAAAGGAGCAGAGCAAATAGACTGGGGGAAGCCATTACCACTTAGCATTTATTAGACCATAACTAGAATTCTGTTTTGCACCCTGGAATTCAACACCTGGAATTCAATGTCTTAAAACGATTCTAAGTACAGGATTTATCTATTTCAACAACATCACTGACCTTATTTTTCTTTTTAGGATACAGAGATAACGGCAATATGTGATGTTACTTTTACAGGGTTTCATTACACTTATGTAAGGCACCGCCTCTCCTTGGCCTCAGAGTTTTGTTTGGAGTTAATCTTCCATACATTGATAGAATAATCTGAGCGCTCTAGTAAGGTAATAGGGAAAAGAATTATTATAGTGCTTGGTTGAATAACATGTTTTGAACTTGATTAAGTCAAAGGATACATAGAGCACATTCTTCATACTGTACAGCATCCCAAAAGAAATTGAAGGTGGTCACAAACTGAAAACTGGCACACAAGACTCTCCTGCCCACATCCAAATAGTGAAATTACTGAAAGGATGTATTTTGTTCACAGGAACTGTGAACTTTTCATTTACAACATATGGAATGGTGACTATTATAGCATAACTGTCTTTTGATATACTTAAAATAAGCAGTATAGAGGTCAATTCTAAGCTCTATTACTTCATGTAAAAGAAAACATAGAGAACTCAACACTGTTTTTTATTGCAAAAACAATACACTGTATAAACAGGGTGTGATATTACAGTAATCTCTACCTCAAGATCAAAGTTACTGAAAAATGAAAAATAAAAGGCTATCAAATCAAGAAATCTGTTTTCTGGAATCAAAGACCAGGATACAAGGCATAAAACTTTCCACTGCACTGAATTCCCACTCTGCCTAAACTACCTGGGCAGAATTTAAGTCCACCTTCCATATTTAATTTAAAAGAAATACTAAAGATATTATACTGTTAGTTACTCTAAGTTTTATAATGGCAAGCTCCTTTCCTAGTAGTACAGGTCACTTGGTAGAAAACTTTTCCATCATTAGTACTGATATCTTTATATAAAAGTATTTCCTTTTTCCTTTTGACAGATTCTGTTGCTTACCTTGCAAATAGAAATGAAAATATTCCTGCTCAGTGATAATTCTGCTCCCATATTCCTTAGCCTACAGATTTACTCTTCTAGCTTCTGACTATTTAGAAACAAAAACTCCTTTCCAAAAACTTTCACTTGTAAGACACACATACTATAAACTACTTTGACCCGATACAACATGCTGTGTTTAAAAGGGCTGCCAAAACACACTTTCTTTTTATTCTAAATACATTATTGTAAAGTGGTTGTGCATCTTTTGTAAATACTATTTGTGTTACGTTAGGTCTTTCAATCCTCTGCATTGGGTAATTCTATGGTTTAAAGTATAAATACAAGAGAAGCAAAGTTAATTTTTGTAATATTGTACTATCTATTTTAGTCAAGACATGCTTTACTAGAAC
>VZTE01005847.1:125974-140974 GCA_013397775.1 Eulacestoma nigropectus | reverse complement strand
AATTCATATTCTATTTAATAAACAGTATCAATAAATTTGTCAAGACTTTAATGGCATCCGTACATAACTTTTCATACACTGAGGAATTTATTCTGCTTAACTGCTTTATCTTAAGCAGTTTTCATTAGCCATCCTCTAATCTGTATGAACAGAAATAAATGGAGTCGGGAAAATGATCTGTTTTAAGCATTCCTATTGCTAAAAAGTAGTAATAACTTAGATGGGTTTTGTTATTAAAAACAAGGAATCAAACTGATACAATTCCATTTAATCAATGTGAGAATTTTTAGTAAGTTTACGCATTAAAAACCTACAGTCTGTCTGAAATTTTCAGCAAAATACAAATTCAGGGTATCCTACACATTCGCCTTGAAGTTAAGAGACTAATTACATTAACTGATTTATTAATAAATGTGGCATTTTGTCTAATTATTTTAAGTACTAACAGACTGGGGAACCATTTTAAATGTCTAATGTGCCTTGAAACCATTTTTTTTAGGTTAATTACATTTCTCACTAAAGTCACTATAGATATGCCCCTCAGGTTTTACACTGGAAGATTAAAGAAAAAAGTAAAGATGATTACCTCATTGGCCAGGTCCAGTAATACTGGGGCAGCTGCATTTTTCATCACCCCATTCAGGTACCTAGACAAGACAAAGCCAGGTAATTTTGCAGTGGCAAGAGAAGGCCAGTTTATATATGTCAGCACCCTTTGTGAACCTTTTTCTTTTGGGGGAAAATACCCCATCACAGAGTATTTAACGGGAAATCTTTTAAGAAATAAGAATTTTAAGCAATCACTAACTCTCCAGGGTTGCCTCCTATTCTATTCATCTGCAAAATATATCCATCTCAATGAAGTCACTGATAAAAAACTGAATATATCAAGAAATTTAAAAAAATGTGGCTTAATGACACAAAAATAAATTACATCTGTACTACTTAAAGACGCATCACAGGCAAATAAACCTTGATTATTCACAGTAAAGATTTTTGGTCCCACATGACCTTCAACTATGAAGGTGCACTGTATATCTCAATGCACTACTACACACGAAAACATAAATTCTCAAATTTATTCCAGATTTTATCAGCTGGGCAGTAGTTTAAATGCTAAAGGCTTACTTTAGTGAAATCAGTCAAACAATTAATATTCTAAAGAGAAGACAAAAGAAATATTTAGGATTCAATAAAGGTTGATAGAAAGTCATTATCCTATCAGTGGCAAAGGCTTAATGTTTCTGGTTGAGGGTATTACAGAATGATGTTTCTGACCATCGCTTCACACAATGTCGTCTTCCTCACTTCTGTTACTTTCACTGCTTGATATTTACATTTCGATAAAGCCTGGAACCTGTGTTCAGAAGCTGATAGGAAGGAGCCATCATACTGGAAGCTACTTTGTGTTTTGCAGCCATGTGGAAAAGAACAATAGTTACCAACATTTGAACTAGCTCGTTTATCCTATGTGTATTCGCACAGCACATCATTACTGACATCATTAGAAGGCCACAGCCTTCCCAGCTCTATCATTATCTAGCCATCAGAAGACACTCTTCTGCTCATTAGTTACAGACGTTAAAATGCTTTACCATTTTACCCTTCTGTGGAATGGGTGGAACACCTTTATAAAACCCCTTCACGTAAGATTAGATAGAGGGCTTTTTGCTTGCAAGCTATTCTGAGGCTTAATGAATTAAGGAAATGAAAAAAGCTTCTTGCTGTAACCTATTTCAGTTCCACATAAAAAACCCCCCACAAAACAAGATGCCTTGTGTATGTTTAAACATTGAAAATTTATAACAGAAGAAAATGAGAGATCATACACGAAACACCTAACCAGGAAAATGTAGTTGAGATTAATGTTCTCAAACATGCATCTAAATGATCAAACAGCAACGCTACACCGACAATGAAGTAAATTTCTGTCAGATATTTCTAACGCTTCTGGCAACTCCATTATAGACTAACAGGTCTCACATGCCGATGGCAATACTGTTTTGAAAACTTGCTGATCTTTCTTGTACTTTGTCTTTGTGTTTGCCTAAGTTTCAGACTAGAAAGTCTCAGCTGAGCAGAAGAAACTACTCTACTCAACTATTTTACTTGCTCCTAACTGGGATCATTGGAATGACTATCTTCAAAACCTGGTAGTTTCTGACCTAAAAAAGCAGTGACAGCACAATTACCTGCTTGTATGTCGGCAGAAATAATAAGGAGCATAGCATCCAGACTGGGGTTTACAGCAGTAAAGTGGATGCTACAGAAGAGCAGAGAAGATATGTTTGTCATGTTTACGCCTGAAGTATTTCAAAGTGGCTTCTAACTCAAGTTGTCTGCTTCTGTAGCTTACTAAACACACTACACAGTAAATCTACTAAAACAGGACTGAGATGAGTTTTCTAACTATTGACCAGAACATCTCTGATTTTTAAACATGTGCATTTTATTCAGCCATGTTAATACACTTGCAAAATGACATACCCCAAAATAGCATAAAGAATGACTTTCCCTACCACTACCACACAGCTTCATACATAATGCATAAGTTATGTACTGCTATCATACTTCAGACTACAGAAGAAGACAGGAGACCAAATCCTCCTACCTGATGTGAGACAAACTTAATCATACCTACCCTACAGCCCTACTGACACCAATACAACTGCTGCTTTGCATAAAGCAAAATTTGGTCCTATGTTTCAGGTTGAAGTTTCAAGCTGGAACTAGTGATTTACACATATTCTAAGAAAAGGGTTACTTACACAGCAGTTACAATTACCACAGGCCATTTCACTGAAATTATGCTAGTGAAAAATAATTAAAAGTAGTACTGTATATGCATGTTATTAGCACAACAAAATTTTGAGTCAATATTCTTCCTGAACAAGAATCAACCCTAGGAAAAATGTGATGTGATCCAGTACAAATTTTATAGAACAATACAACTACTAAAAAAATGAAATCAAACACCCAAACTAGTACACTTCACACTAGATATTCTAAGCCAGTCTCTGATATAATCAGGCTGTGGTTAAGTTTTAAATACATGACTCTGGCGGAAGCACAGTTAATTGTTTACAAATGAAGGCTCTTTGTTTATTTTCTTGATTCATACAGATTAGTACTAAGCACGAATATCAGACATCTATAATCACAAGCATGAATTCACTTGCCATGCATGCTCTTCAGATATGTCAGTCTACAAAGTAATATTTTAATTGCATATCTTTACCTGTTATCAGTATGCCCCAATTACGTCATTGGAATATTTTTACTAAGGCCTATAGAACTAACAGAAAAACTATAAGGTGTAGCAAACAGTTTATTAGCTTAATATGCAAACAACTGTAAAATGACAAAGGTTTTCATCCTCCCTTAAAATCTATTTCTGACACTTTTGTTGATAAAACAGGAGTGATCTAAAAATTAGTGCTTTAACTGGTAATACATGAATACTTAACTTTTTGTAATGTAACACAAATGTTGTTTTAAACAAGCAACTGTAACAGAACAAGCTCTCTTGCTGTAAAGAAATTGTCATCAAAATTAATATTGACACAGAAATCCTAAAAATTACAAACTATAGGCAATACACAATAAATGCTATCACATACACTGAAAAAGTATTTGCCTATCCTGAGTTAGAGCCAGGGAAGCAAACTCAATCAGAACGACCAAATCCTGAAAAAATCCTGTATTTCCGGTAAAAAAACATTTTTAGGTGAACCATTCTGTATTCCCAAATTCTTAATTTGTTCTTATAGAAAATTAGCTTCATAAGCGAATTTACTCACAACTGCCATAAAAACCAGTAGCTACGATGAAAATCTTAACTGGGGTGGGGAGGTCATACCTTTGATAGTAAGTTTCCATAGCTTCAGCAGTGTGATGCTTGGCATGTGTTCTTTTGATTTGTTTCTAGAAAAATGAAAAATCAAAGAGTTTTACCAATGTATCATAGATCAAAACACAGAAATCATGACTACGCAAACACACAATCCTTGGCTACACTTTGATAGATGTGAACCCTGTTTTTAGATTCCGTACAGAAAATGACATTCAATCTACCTATTGAATTGAACGTCTCCAGACTGTACTGCTATGTACCATATGTAAAAGCCAGTAAGGTCACTATAATTGAATCTAAGTAAGTTTACTGAAGGCTGCTGAGGGCAAAGAAAAACTTGTTCTCTCTTTCAACCTTTGTATTAATTTTCCCTCAATTCAATTCCATCTAAGTCTGGTGCACTATAGTTTTACAATTCAATTGGCATTTTTAAACAGGAAGAACATTGCTTAAAAACAACTTATTTGAAAAACTACAAAAAGTAATTCCATAGAGACTTGCCACTTGACTGACACCTGTCATCTCATGATAAATGACTCCATTTTCTGCCTCTCTTGCCTTCTGCCACTCCGGCAATGGTCATTTATCATCATCTCTGTCAGCAATGGAAAGCAGCACTGACAGTGCAAGTCAGCAAACATTTAGCACATGGAACCACGCAACACAGGGAAATTATTATTGTCAGAATAATAATGGTTTAGCATAATTTATTACAGGTCCACCAAATAAGCAAAGGCTAGATGTTATTAGACAGATGGATGGGTAGGCTTGGCAGCCATCCACTGAGACTCAGGCGGTGCTTGATGTGGAAAAAGGAACATCCTCCAAACCAATCAGAAAGCTGGCAGTTCAATTACAAAGAAATAAAGGGACATTCATCATTCAATTAGGCACCTGTCAACCCTCACAAAGGAGAAAACTTCTAACCTGGTACTCCTGGGAGAAGATGCTCAGCAGAGTGGACTGCGATTGACTGGAACAAATAAAAGAAGGACAAAGTTAATTACTGGAGTGCACTGCAAAGAAACAAAAGAGAAGGGAGCTTCAAAGGTAGGTCTGCTGCCCTGTAATCTAACAGAACATGAAAACAAGTGTGGAAAAGTTGTTCCAGATGAACACCTCAGACAAAGGCTTCCTGCTGCTAGGTCAAGGAGAGAGTGTATGAGGGAGGGGAGGAAAATACAGCAAGATACAGCAAGAATTTCAATCAAACTAGCATATTGTTTGGGTGATTCAACTTCAGAACCCAAAAGTCCTACCAGGAGCAGGTAGTGGAGCTAAAAGGTAACAGGGAAAAAAAAGGAAATTAAAGCAAAATTTCCATTAATAATTGATGGAATTAAATTCCATCAGCATTTAGGAACATGCCACTTGTTCATTGGCAACATATTGAAATTCATTTTATTAGCAGCAAGGGAACTTCTTCAGTAGCTGTCTCATATTCAGGTTAAAAACTTCCCCCTCTGTCAGAAGTAGCATATGGGACCAGTGGAACATTCCCACTGAAACTGATGTGCTTTGAAAATGGAAACTTTCACAGCAGGAAGCCAAGACTCCCCAGAGTCGGTCATTTCCAAAAGCTGCCATAAGCTTCATTCATCTAAGGCTCCGCTCAATGTCAAACACCTGGCAATGAAGCAACCTGGAAAGCATTCTTCCCAAGTGGGAATTTTTCTCTCTGAATTGTTAACATTTAGAAACGAGACAAGATTTTTTTTCCTCTGAAAGGCAATCAATACCACACCGCTACTGTTTTCAATTGTCCTCTGTGGATATATCTACCTCATCACATCTTGAACACTATTAATTACTCCTGATATATTTTTCTACTACATGCAACTTGAACAAATTATAGTTTCAATAAATCGAGTTCTATGGTACAGCAAAGCATTATGAATAATTAACATTTTTTCCTTTCATGAACCTACCTACTAAGGCACAGCATAGGTAGTTCAAAGATTCTACAATGACAAAAGTCTCACTCTTCTGTCAGATTTCTTGTATGTGAATTTAATACCTGTATCATATAATAATTACATTAAAAGTACATGTTCTTTCCATACATAAATGACCCTTCTCCTTCCAACTGTCACACTTCAGAAATACTAATTTAAGACAGAGAAGTCCTACTCCCACTTTCAAAAGGGAACACCGAGACACAACTAAATGGTTGGATCAGATTTAAACAGACAGGATGTATATGCAGCATGATATAAAGTTACCTCTAAACCAAGCAGTTGAAGAATCAGGAACAAAGTGACGAGGCAGTGCTATACAAAAAGCTTACAAGTATGTCTTACCCATAGCTGTGTTTCCAGCATTTTTGCCATAACTCCGTATTTTGGGCTTGTCTGCCCAGCACAACATCTGCGTGACAGCAGTAAGCTGAGCCTTGATCTTTGGTATTTTACACATGGGACTGTTCACCCTGAGTACTCACCGAGACTGAATGTTAAAACCGTAGAAAAATGATAGCAACAGAAACTGACTAATAGACAGATTGATTAAATTCATGGATTACAGAAAAAATAAGTACAATATAGCAAAGAATTTAAATGTTTTTATTTAAATCAAATAAATAGTATTTAAATAATAAATATTTATTTAAATATACATATGACACAGAGGCCAGGAGTTACATACCACAATGCCTCTCTAAAAGGTGCACAATCCAATTACAGCAACCTGAAACCTGCACATGTAATCACTAGGAGGTGAACAAAGGAAAGAAATTAAGATTACATACTTACACATGCTATACACATACAGAAAGCTAAGATATTTCAAGTTGATTTAAAAAAACCCCAAACCTGCAGGCTATAAATAAGCTGGATACATATGGCCCCCTAATGGCTCACCACATAACTATTATTACCTTGTAGATTTACATGGACATAATGGTAGAACCGAATTTAGAGATAGGTGTGAGAAAAAAACCAAAACAGAACAGGCTAGCATTTGATTAGATTTCTGGCTTGAGTTCTCCTCCACTGACATAGCAATTTTTGTGTTTTTAGGCTATTCCTGGTATGGTAACTGTACTTATTCTACCATTATCCTGTTATACACTGGCATATCAAAAAAACCCTAAGACCATTATCCCTCCCTCCCTTTACACTCCAGCTTTAATGGCAGATTTGGAAATGCTAGGTTAATGGTTGGACTCGATGACCTTCAAGGTCTTTCCAAAACTAAATGTTTCTCTTATTCTTCTTATTCTTGTCCATTTTATTTGCCCCCTTGATGTCCTTGGATTTTGACCTTCTACTGCAATTTAGTTCAACACTCCTCTCCTATGCTTCCAACTGTTCGGATAATTTAGGACTTAGCGTGAATACTAAAAAAATTCATTCCAGTAACAGTGCAAGTTGAATATATACTGGACTGCAGTACAGAAACTTTACCACTGGGGCAAAGAGAATTATTTCAGTAACACCATTCAAAGAATTTCAAGCATTACTACCAGATGATCTTTCTACATATCCAGAAGTGGACTTACATCTTCACACGGTTGCTTCTATGTTTCTTCTGGTTAACACAGTTTTCTGTCTTAAACACTAAAACCACTCATCTGCTACTCAGTGTTTCCTTGCTACAATTCCACTGACCACTTCCTGGAAAAATTAAATAGCTCCTCAAAACACAGATGGAACCATCTATTGCAAGATCCCATTGAGTGAAAACTGAAACATGGTTTCAGAAAGCACTGAAAAAGACAGTACTAAATACTTGGAGAGGGGAGAGGAGTAATGAACATGCATTGGAATAGCAAGACAGCATGATCACAACTGCTGATACTGACAGCAAGAATACTACCATAGAAGTTATCATTACTTCTACAGGAAGAGCTAAATTCTCAGGGCTCCATCCATCCTCTGATACTTCTATACAAAATTTCAAAGCAACAAATGAGCAGACAAATGAATATTGATCAGCTATCCAGGAAAACAAATGTAATACTGAAAGTGTTTTTTATTCAAAATAACATTTGAGTACTGCATTATTGCCTTTCATGGAATAAACTATATAGTAAGCCTCCTGGCTTACTTGAAGGCTAGAAATATAGACATGCTTGTGACAAGCAGACTCTTCTGTTGAGAAACAATTGCAGAGCCAAGGTACATAACTGCTGATTTTCTGAGACAAACAAAAGATCTGAAAGTCATAATTCTGAGTACTACCTCATTTAAATAATTAATAAATTAACCTGTTACCACTCTTGCAGAACTAAATATACTTTCTAGGAAAAGAAGCAAACTTTTCTCTTAAGTTCTGTAGAGACAACTTTCATGGAAACATTTTCTTCTGCAATTCCAGATGGTAATGAATCTAACTCCCAGAGGTCTGTTCAAAGCACCCAACCCCACTCTTCAGATATCCTCTTTTTCTTGTATACTGGCATCCATGATGATGCCAATTTACCTTTTGTTATTCTGTGCTGATGTCAGTGGCATACTTCCATATGAATGTCTCATGTACTTTGTGCTCTTGTCAATACGTAAGTGGATTTGAGCAGAAAACTGTGAAATCTAAAGTCAGCTAAAAATGTCCATTTTTTAAAGATAAAATTACTTTTCTTTTAAAAATCAAGTGTAATTTCTAGGTTCCAAGTGACAAAAAGATATAAAAATTTGCTTGCCATTAAAAAAAAAATAAGTATTACAGTTATCAAAGTTACCTCTAATATACAAATCCAACATTAAGAACTTAGAGATCAGTCAAGCTAGAAAGAAAACTGCAAGTTTGGTGCCAGAAAAAGAATACGCCCTTTGGTCATTTACCATGTAAGAATAAAATTTAGACCATTCTCTTCTAATGAATCCCAGAATCTGGTAGACAAGGAATGCTATAATCCCTGGAGAGTGTTTCAGAAATGTTCTGATTTGTAATGAGTATTCATATATAAAGTATTAACAGATAAGTCCCTACTTCATATAAGCAGTTTAGTGCTTCATAGCTAGAGTAGATACTAAACTCTGGCTAAGAAGCAGCTAGTGATGATGAAAGCAATTTACTTGTACCAGATCATCACCTCAACAAAGCAGAGGTGCAGATGCAACCAAGATTTGGAGTGCTGTCCAGCTTAATATTTGATACTTACTTCAGCCTCACCAGGAGAAAATCCGAACATAACAAATGTTATGCAACTATTATATTATCAGCCCTTGCAAATAATGGATTTTTACAGGTAAAATAAAACTTACAGTTTTTTACTTTATTTTCTGAGATTACTGAAAACATGAAGTTGTAGGCGCAAACCAAGTTTCCACTTGTTTCATGGTTCATGTTTTAAAATGAGTTTCCTTTCCCTCACTTTTAACTCCACACTTGTTGCCTAAAGTAGAAAGAGTAAAAAATCAGTTTTACATTTAATGTATTCATGGAACAAAGGAAGAGTATCTAGACAGATTTGTAAAAAAATTAAATCAAGAGTAAATATGAACTGCAGTATTTAATCCAGAAGTATTCACACAAGTGGAGACAAGCAGGGGGAAAGCATAGTCCGTAAGACAAATATGTTATCTATAAACAGAATAGCTTCATTGCTTTCTTTTCACAAAATGGAATATTCTACCTCGTTGAAATGATAAATATATCGGTTAAAAAACTAAGTATTGGGGCAGGAGTTGTGTTTCCAAAATTCAGAAGCTGTCACATGTGAAAACCCAAAACTGCAGTGTCAAACCTTCTCTCTGAAGAATATACACTGCCACTTAGCTATAGCAGGAATTCAAGTAGGGGGAAAAGTTGTTTCTTTCCTTCCACAGTCCCTAGTGAGCATGCAGTGCTACTTATAGCCTTCATGGTATGTTCTGAAGTAGATAGCAAGAATCTCTCATTTTTTTAATTGCAAAAGAACTTCCCCTTTCCATGTATAGTAAGTTTAAAAATACTTTTACTGATACAACATTGAGCTTTAAAATAAAAGTAATAGGGGTAGAACAGTGTGGTGCTGCCATGCTGGCTTTAAAATCTAAGTGAGGAAAGAAAGATATAAATCCGACAAATTTAAAAGACTGGTGGTGAAAGGGGAATTCTCCTCACATCTATCCTGAAGTTTCAGAGCATGTGTCTAAAATATATTTTTCCTGTTACATTATTAAAGATGTGAAAGAAATCCAAATGGCCAAATTCTCCTCTTCTGTACTGCAAATGACTTGGAACAGGGACTCCTAAAGGAAGCAATATTTATACTGCTTATCACATGCTAACCAGTCCACTCTTATTTGTAAAAACTCTGTCAGTTATGGATTTGAAATAGATCTAGTAGCATTGTTTCAAATGCATAACGTACACGGATACATAAAGTCTCCATGGCTTCCCAGAACTGCAGGATGCAGGCAGCAAGCACCACAGTTACACCTGTAAATGATCCAATGCCAGTCTGATGGCGAACTTCCCACCCGAGAGGAGGTGACAGGTAGGGAATTCTCAGAACTTATTCCACGTGTCAGGATTGTCCAGACCAAAAAAAAAGCTTCTTAGCAGTCTGAATGATTCCACAAGAGAATCCAGGAAGGCTCAGGAATACCAAAGGCCTACCCAAAGCTTGGGAACTACTAGGTTATATGCATCCAAGCACTGAAGAACATGGAATAAGGGAAGCACGTTGACCTCTAGAATAGTTACAGCTTTAACCTTTTTTCACATTAGCCTCTAGTACTACAATCTTATAGTTTGGTATGCTTGTGGTCACTTCTCTGAATGAAAATTCTCAAAAAGCAGAGTATTGTCTCTGTACACAAATCTAAAATTGATTTATCAGAAATCAGTGAATTACCAATTGAAGCTAAATCAATGTACTTGTCTATATACATCCATGTGTGTGGACATATATGTTCAAATCAATAAGTGAGTTTGAATTAGAGTTACTAAGCGACACAGAAGTACCTAAGTCTTTAGTTACAACATGCTAACTTCTATAAAGTGGCCATCTTCCAATTTTCCAGCTACACCATTCAAGTCTGGAATACAAAACCAGTTTTATTATTTCTGCATAAGAACCCTTCCATACAACAGAGCATTATCAGTAGCTATGACTTTGGGAACTACGAAGTCAATACAGTACTGCAGAGGAAATACTTCCATTACAAATTTACTATTATTATTATTAATATTATTATTATTATTATGCAGTATGTGTGTAGATATAAACATATATATATGACAAGAAGTATGTGATGATACGCTCATTTCAAACTTAGTATGATTACATTTAAAGTCAAGATGAAATTCAACCTCATCTGAAGAACAATAGCATTAATCTATTTTAAAATTCTCTAATATTCAGTTCATTAAGCTGTACAACAGCTCAACTCAAAAGATCTAAATACAGATCCCTAAAAATTGCCTTTGCCTCAAAGTCTACTTCATACCCTTGGCAGGATCAAAAATAAAACCCAAAAGTAAAGATTCTGAGGAGAAAGATATCCTGCATTACAGGCTTGCACTATTCAATGACAATAAAAAGGTTAAATTCAGACATGTGCATACAACTTTGCTGCCTACAGCCAGGGTTATGAGTATAACTGTATGACAAAGCTCAGCAAAGGCTACTTGAGAAGAGTCATCACTTCTATGACCTTGACACTGGTTGGTCCCACAACTTCTATACAATTCAGTGATGTGCGAGAACAGATGATGGTGCAATACATAGAAATGGCGGCATTTAAAATTCATAGTAGCGTAAGGCCATTACTTTTCCCACTGGGCCACTTGAACTTTAATAATGTCTGACCTAGTTGGCCAATAAGTTCTAGCAGCAGACAGAGGAAAATTGCCAGTATCTAATACAGTTTGATTTTTCATTTAGGAAGACTTAGAAGTTCCTTTAAGAACAGAGCACCAATTCCTCTTGTAGACACCTAATTTTTTGGTGTCTCTTGTGACAACCAATATATTTTAAAACAAGTGCAGACTTTGAACAATCTGTATCAGATGTGAAAAAAATAAATTGCAGAGGTACAAATAACCAATACAGGCAATGATCCCAAAATAATGCTAGCTCTTCGCAGAGATAAATTACACCACAAAAATCTAACTTCACCCACACCACAAAAATCTAACTTCCAACAGCAATAATACAAGTGTAAATTAAAATATGCCATATTCAAATGATTACAAAGTATTTATGATCAATCTCCCAATCTGAAAACAGAGGAACAAAAATGCTATTTTTCCATTCACATATATATGGTTATAATGAGAATAACATCATGCTTTAACAGTGGATAAATACATAACATGTTAAAAAAACCACAGGAACAGAAGAGTAACAGTTCCATATGAAAAGAAACTACTTTTTTCAGTCTAATAATCTTAATAAGCAAGTAGTAAAAATAGAAAGTAATTTCTCCAAGATATTGTTCTGATATCATTTCCTTCTGGAATTAAACAGTGCTTCTTGCATGATTGTTTGAAACCTGTTCCAATGCCAAACCCATACAGAGACCTCTATAAGTAAATACTATTTCACTAATGTTTCAAGTCTCTTCCACTAAAATTTAAAACTATTTTGTAAGATCAAATTTTCAAACTTAAAAATATTTTCAGATGTAATACAGAACAAAATATATTCACAATAAAGACTTAAGAAATACACTGTCAGTGCTAAAACATGAAATTAAAATTCCAAATATTCTGACATCAGGCTTCGATGACTATCGAACATGTTCACCTTACAGACAACACAACTTGTCTAGTATCCTTTAAGAATCTAGTCAGGGAGTCCACCAACAAAAGAAACTGATAGGAGTCACACAGGGTTTATCTCCCGCGTTCACCTTGAGTATCTCAATACTTGTCCACCACATCTCCATTTCCTGGTATTCTCAAAAATTCTGCTTTTAACTCTACCATTAAATTTTTAGAGAAAATTAAATAAAAAAAACTCAACGCTTGAGAATAGCAAAAGTAGATGATTCGCCGTATCCTTGACTTCAACTACTCCAAGTTACATAGAAAGGAGAAAAGTTTCTTAATATTCAGGAAAGAATCAGTGAACATCCCAAAGCAGAGGCATACAGCAGCATACCAGAGACTGAGGAAAAAAAGGCAAAACATCTGTGAACTCCTCATTTGCACTCAACTGTACATCATCCACACTTTATTTCAATTTACTTCAGTTAAGACTGTACCAAAACCATGTTTGCAAGTTTGACACCTTTATCCTAGTAGCACAATCTAAATGTTGAACCATTAGACAAAAATGCACTACAGTAGTTCCTTATCTGATGTTGGTTGTGCAAAGAAGGATGTTCCTAGAGTGCAACAGCAATGGACCTCAACAAGCAGTTAAGGCAAAGAAGATACAATTTAAACCAGGGGTTTATCCTTCTCCTTTCTTATCTGCTCTACTGATAGGGCCAAGGTTCACACGTTGAAAAAATACTCAGTAGGCTATTACTGGAAAGCAATATTTGAAATATTTATTTTGTGTTCATCTCCTCATTTTGTTTGGATTAGTCTATCGTGCTACTTCCTCATGCCCAGGAAATGAAACAGGTCAGGTGAAGTCAAGGTAAGTTTTTCAGACTCCAATCTCAAATTTACTTACTGTGGAGAAAGGAGAAAATAATTCTACTTTATAGATTTATTTTTTCAACAAAACTATATTGTCCTGTACAAGCTAGATGTTTAAGTTTAGAAAACTATTTTTTATGAATGAATGGCAATTCAGAGCTACTTAGATTGTTCATTTTGTATTAAAAAATTAGCCTGTATGTAAAAGCATATCTGTGCCGAACTAAATAAATCCCTAAACATCCTTAAACAATTTTCTCCTAAAAAAATAAAATCAAATTTAGAAAACTATAAACTACATTTAAAATTTATTATTAACAAGCAATTAATTACAAAGACAGCCAGGTGGCTTTCACTACATAAATTACTGTTTATGACACTTGCCTCATGCTGCTACTGTATTTAGCATTTGCATGCATCACATGTCAAGCACACACTGTTGCACAGCTTTCTCCAGGGTAAAAAGTGAACACCTTAAGTCAAAAAGCTTCCAGCTATCCAAGCAAAACTGTTAATTCTTTAAAAAAGTCGGGATCTTATTTATGTTTCCCATTCAGGATATAATTTAAAATATATTCAGGATATAATTTCAAGCATCAAACACGTATGATACAGAAGTGATAGTTTTTAGTAAATTCCCATTTTGGTATTGATACAGATTTAAGGCAAGAGATTAATCCATTTATAGCTAGTCCCCTTGAGATTTTAGAGCCCTAGACAGTGTTTATAATTTTAAAAAATTACAATTTTTAAGCTATTTGTAATTATTGAACAAAACAAAAGAGAAAAAAAGAGAGTAATTCTTGTCTACCTACCCAACAGTGCAGTATTTTTTCTTGTATATCTAAGTTACTGTACCATGCATGCAGATATTTACAAAGCCTACTTTCAGCCCCAGGGATACAGCTTATTGTGCCATAAAGGGAATAAAGTAATGCCACTACTTGCTTCCCCTTGGAAAGACGGCAGAAATGCACAAGAAGGTAATCCAGCTATTTTTTTTCACTAGTGTTCTTGCAGCACTCTTTTTAAAAAAAAGAGTGTCTACCTAAAACTGGCAGGCAATATGAAGGGAACACCTGACAAGAGCTGATCACAACATTACATTAGTGCATCCTAAAACTTCTCTAACCCTTTCCACTCCTATCAACAGGCTTTTCCTTTCCCTTCCTCCCCTCTCCAGAGGATTAATTTTTCTGGTGTTCCTGATATTGCTCTGAAAATACATACAATGACTATAAGCTTTGTTTCCTGCAGTGGCACTGCAGGATAAGCTGGCTTTCCAGAACTCTTACTCCATACACTAATGGAACATAATCATCTCTGACATAAAAAGTCAGTAAGATTGACTATGCAGCATCACCTTCACTAAGCACCAAAATTTCACCGGTTTTGGTAGAATAAGCCTAGAAGCTTTGATAAATAAATGTGGAAGCCAAGGAAGAACGAAAAATAATTCAACAAACATTAGTTCTATGTTAGAATAAACTGATGACCTCAGCATGCATCAAGTAGCATGGCATGACCCACTGACACTTCTTAAATTTTTGTGACTTATCAAAAACATAATAAAAATATACATCACTGTCTTTATTTTAAGTCCATAGGGACTAAAGCAAAAAAAA
>VZTE01005847.1:0-125933 GCA_013397775.1 Eulacestoma nigropectus | reverse complement strand
AAAAAAAAAAAAATCAATGAGAAGGGTGCCAAACTTCACTGGAATTCATTGAAATCTGACTGCTAATAATATCCCTCAGGCAGTTTTCAAAAATGCCTCACACAAACCATCCAACCCTATCCTCTCATATTTTAAAGTTTTAATATACTACAGTAAAGCAGCAAAGGCCACATAGCTGCCTTCTCTTTCAGATTAATTTTAATTTGTTCTTCACATTTAAGTATCAGGTCTTTATATGTTAATCTAATTTGTAAGAGTGGCAAACTAACAGAATTAGGACTTCAGAAAATAGTGAAAATTGAGAAAGAGAATAAAATATTCTCAACTAGAATGTTTACGTCTGCATGTTAGTGAATAACTAACAATTTACATTATACATGACATATCTTAAAATAGAGTGTATATTCTTATAAAAGACTCATCTCCACTTTTAACTACAGGGCGTCAATACCAGGACATTGAGATCAAGTTTATAGTTTTTAGAAACCAAAAGATTTAGAGTGAAGAAGGGAGCTAAGCCATAAATTAGTACTTTGGGGTGGATATCCTTTGTTTTCAAACTTATCCTTTTAAGAATAATTAAAAGATCCCTCTATCAACTATTATTTAGAAGTAATTTCTCCTTCCCCATGACAGTAAAGTTTTAAGTCCAAAAATGGCAAAAATGGCATGAATGTAATTTTTATGACAGTGGATATGCAAATACTTTTGTCTCGCTGTACCCCCGAAGTATTTTGTTAATGCACCTCTTTCTACTAAACCAACTGCAAAGAAATATTTAACTTAAAGTTATGGCTGCTCATATGCAATGTTACCTGGATTAAAAAAAAAAAAAAAAAACGGCAGAAGGCCTCTCTATCCACCTAATCACCATATCAATGACACATGCCACAACAGAGAAGCACTAGTTTATTTGATTGATCATGGTAGATAAACTCCAAATAACAGAGAAATTAACAAATGCTTGACATTTGCTCAACATCCATTATTCTGACACTGCTTTCAGGATTTCAAAGCCTGGGAGTATGCTTAATCAACATTCATATTCCCTAGTGAGCTACAGGCACCATATTGCGCCCCGCCTTAGTACTGATGAAAACTGCATATTGGCCATTTCCAAAATGTTCGGGGACTCCACGCAGGGCCCCTTCTCTCCCTTGTTCCTGTTCTGCAGTTTTCTTTTAAACACTTCCAAGACAAAAGCATCTGCCAGTTTTTCTCTCTGGGGATGTATGCAAAATGAACTTAACAGTTTTAAGGCAAGAGAAACCCTCACATCTAAATTCATTCATAGGACAGAAAAGGGCCTAAGAGGCCTCTCTAGGGACAAAACCCTGCTGAAATTTTCCCCGACAACAGTGGGAGCTTTATAAAATCTAAGTCCAGACAATTTCCAATTCAAATGCCCAGCATAGCATGACCTTTGTCAGATCTATGAGCCCTAGATGCACCCACTATTTTTTTATTCTAACCAGCACAGACATTAGACAGGGCACTACTGCTAAGCAGGAGGTTGACTATTTGCATGCTCTTCTATTGTGAAAATGTAACAGTGACAGCACTGTGTCGAATTCTTTTCCCCCTAGAACTTTAACTCCATAGGAGAGGCATAGCTGACAGATGACTCTCCCAACATCTGTGTTATGTACACTGCACAGCTGAGGAACCTTGGATCACTGTCACGGCTTCTCAGAGATGACCTACACCTTTCTTGTATCTACACATGATCAAAAAAGTAAAATAAAAATTTGAAAATGCTTTTTCCTAAATGAAAAGTAAATATGGCAAGAAAGATTAACATAATTTAGTCATTAAGCTGTTCACATAGCAGCTCACCATATGTTGTATAAATGTCCTATACAAAATAATTTATCAGACCTGACACGTTGCACATCATATTGTATTATTTAATATGCTTACTAAAATTTCATGGATCAAGCGCTACTTCTGAAAGCACACAGAAAGCCCTACAAAATACTTCTTCATCTTCTGTGATTTATTTTGATTGCCTTTTACAGCTACATGATAAAGTAGAACTTGCAAAATTACGAGGTTACGGTTTACACAGCTATTGCTTCATATACTATAATATAACAAATGGCTCCATGTCTATATACCATTTCACTTGCATTTAATATTCAGAAGCACATTAAATGAAGCACGCTACTTTCCACTGCATATTTTAATAATTTCAAGTGGTTATTTCAGTAAACATCCTGATCCACTAATGCAAAGTTCCACTGAGATATCCTTGAAAAAGAAACTAAAGAGCTAAGAATTACAAAATAAACTAACACAAACAAGCAATATGTGATTCACGCTGACCTCCCCAAATCTGTCTACATAAAAATATATTCATTTCTACACAGTAGCTAAAACATTTGAATATTATCTTTAAATTACTGTGATTTAAAATATTAGAATGACAGGCATCTATTGCAGATAAATGGACAAAATTCTCCATCCAGAAACCTTGAAACCACAAAAAATAACAATGTGTAAGAATGATCATCTGTCACTCTCGAGGTCTGTGTCTAAATAGTAAATTAAAACAAAAAGTGTAAGCAGGAAGCTTGTGAATAATAGTTGTTGGGCAACCAGTCGAATTTGTTTGGAAAAAAATGCTCAGCACTTAGATGACAAACCAAGCAGACAGATATGGCTAGGAAAATATTTAGACTGAAACTATGCATTTATTCCATACAGGACCATTTTCCTTTCTTTCTCAGACCACTGATGTCAAAGGAACACAATACAAATGAGATAAAAAATGTAGCCCAACTTACTCTTTTTGGTCAACAATTATATTCTCCTGTTCCTAATAACAGGATAAAGGAAAATATATTCCTGTGTTAGACAACTCATTGCAATGAGGTCATTGAACTCTATTTGGACTGGCACTTTCTTGGCTTATTGGAGTACTTGCCAACTGGTCAAAGGAAATCCTCTCTTTCAAGTTCTGTAAGAACCAGAGATCTAGCTCTCAAGCCATTTTCTTCTTTCTGTATTTTGTGTACTCCAAGAAAATGCACTTGTCTAGGAGGACATATTGCTCAGCTGTGTCAAAAACTGAAGGAGAGGTGCATTTACAACATGCATTTTGTATGAATACCATAAATGGCTTATGTTCAATAGCCATTTCATATATAGGAACATACACTCACTCTCTGCCTAGTAGTTACTGTACTCTCCACAAGTTGTAGTCTCCAAATGAGCATCTGCATTCCACAGAAGAGACGCAATAAAGGACTGGATGTTACCAGCATCAATAGAGAACTGATAAGAAGTTCTGCCATCTCCTATCCAACCACAAATAGAAACAGAGATACATGATGTCTTTATTGTTGTCTGTGTCCTCAATTAACAACAGGGAACTCCAAAAGACCCTTTACAGTAATTCAGTCACAGGAGCATTACCTCCATTCTGGTCATTATGTTGCCTTTGAAACCGTTTCAGACAGGTTGCACTGCATAAGAGAATACCTTTGCTACCACATAAGCCTTGTTCAAAGGTATATATGATAACATTTTGCTTTCTGTGAAAGAAGAATGTGTGCTAACTTAGGACATTTTTATTCAGCATTGAAGTTTCTGGAGGTATACGGGAATCTAGGCCATCAAATGCTTTCAAGACTTTGAAGGCCTAAATACAGATATGCAAATAGAGGACGATCACCCAAACAATAAAGTCTTCTCCAGCACTACATCTTGATCTGAAGCCTTATTCCAAGTTTAGATAGATGGCAACACTTGTTAATATTCTATTCAGATGAAAAGGATAAAGCAAGATACTGAAGTTCAAGAATTCTCCATCACAAAGCAATGAGACTGTCACTATCGATCAGGCTACTGGATATTCTGGTGTATGCAATGGAAGGGATAATATCTCCTACTCATATCACTATAATTACTCAAGATGTTATAGACACAAGAATTTTAAAAAAGGTTGTAGAAAAATAAAACATAAGATAGGTAAAAATGCTTTATTTGTGTACTAAACCGAAGTTTTTATCCTAAGTTGTTCACAAACCACAATGTTTTTCCCATGACAGGTGCAGGTTTCTGTCTGGCAAATTTAAGCTTGCTGACAAGAAGTTCATTTACTTTTAATTCTTCATTTGAAGTCCATGGACAACAAGGACTCTTGAGATACAAGCTGAAAACTAATGACAGAGCATGCATATGGGAGTCTGAAATCTACTTGTGTGGTACCAATTAGTCAACCAAAAACATGAACAAGGCTTTTAACCATCACCTGATCAGAACACAGAGCACTAGCTTGCCATTCTTCTTTCCATGTTGTTGGTTTTTCTTGGTAACAATATTCTATCAGGCTTGTCTTAGAAGACAATTTTATTAAGATCAGTTCCTGTATTCTGTTTTCTTACAGAAATTAATCCTTAGCATTATTTCACTCAGTGTAATACAAGCTTATGAAACTTTCACATTGCAAATAGGGATGTTACTTTCACCAGAAACTTTAAGGAATGAACAATTAAAAAATCTACTCTCATAGAAGCATCTATGCTATTTTGTAAGTGATGCGATAAGCCATAAGGGGCATATATCAGCACCAAAATGGTTGCAGTCATTAATTTAAGTAATAAATCATAGGTCCTGCCAACAATGACAGCAAACAGATGCTAACAAGAAAATGTATTATTTAATATGTTGTGTGTTATAAAAATGTAAGCGTTTAGGACACTTCTTAAATTTTTATAATAATATGCATTTAATACATTACTGTTTTGACACGTGCAAGAATCAAATTTATAGGTCTCATTCAGGACTTGCTTTCTCTTCTGTGAACACAGAATGGATTCCTGAGGGAGAAAAAGCTCAAGAAGTCAATGTTTCAAACATCTATTTGCAACAAAATCAAGTTGTTTGTCTTGCTGTCTTGAAGTAAATATCATAAGCATTGAATCTCATTAGAAAACTAAAATCAACTTATTTGCCTTTATGTAAACATAAGTTTTCCCTGAAAGTTGGAAGGAAAAGCAAATAACTGTGAAGTATCTATATGTATAGACAGCAAAAGATCTTATCATTTGCCATAAAGTTACAAAATAATTCTGTACAATCCTTACACGCAGAATGTCAGTATTGAATAATTCTTGATGAGTCTGCTGTTATAAAAATAGCAGTTCTGTTTTCCATTGTGTCTTATTATTTGTTTCTTATATCAGTTTATATAATACCATGCAACACTACAATTATTTTCACCAAAAATGCCAAAACCAAAACAAAATCTATGTTAGCAATTAAAAACTTGATCTATTCCATTCCTTCCATTCACAGCCACCCTCCTTTCTGGACCCTGAAAGCCAGACAGAATGATGATCTGATTCTGGTACTGACACATGAGAGTGCAAGAAATACAATTTTGCCTTTTGGCAAGCTCTGCCACACTAAACAGAACCACTGTGCAAACACCTTTCCCAGCACTGCATCTCTGCTGCTGTACAGCTTGCTGCAGAAGGTCCCTCTGCAGGAGGGTCAATTGTTTCTAAGATCATCACTGCTTTTTCCAAACATTTTTGTTTTGCTTCAAGGAAACTATTTGGATAACAGCCCTGTTTCATTTAGATTTCAATAAACTCCTGTTATCAGCACAGTTCCTTTCTTGGAAGTGCTTCACTCAGTGCTTTAAAACACTTGAGAAAGCAGTGATCAGAGTATAGAAACTAAATTTTCTTCATTAAATCTACTGAAGCAGATATTAAAAATGCATTTAATATACTGGGGATGGCTGGTGGGCATCACTGACTGTGACAGGCCAGTTACTGATGAGCTGCTGTCAGACGGCCTTCTCAGCAGGGATCTGTGTCTAAGGCTGCTGAAGGACAGCAATATCTTCCCTTGTGTGTAAGCTCTATTCATCTCCCAAGTATTTACTAAATCACAGACCTCTGCACACAAACCCAGTGTTTCAGCGCATGCTAACAAATGATGGATGGCCTAGTCAATTCGTTATGTCCTGAAAGCGTGATTTCCTGCCATTCCAATCATCAAACCTCTAGAGCCTTCAGAGCTGATCAGTCCTGGAGAATATATTTTGCAGGCTCTATTAAAGGAGTAGAGGTTCTTTCCATTAGTCTCAAACTTTTTTTTTTTCCCCTGGCTGATTTAAAGAGAACTCTCTCCTTCCAACAGCACCACTGCTACCACTTCTTACGTGCGTAAAGTATTCAGCAAATGTACCTTTGGTATGTTAGTGAAATAGCCCTCCTAGAATACGAGCCAGCTAAAAAGATGGATTTTGTTTGTGACTACTATAAATGCGACAATATTTTATTTAAATTCACCTATGTGTCTTTATTATGTAACCTAGACAACGCCCCAAACATTTTGTAACTTAGCTTTTTTGATCAAATACCTTTTACAGCAATAGAGTGCTCAAAAGGACCTGTTTTCTTTGTATTTGCCTACTGACACGTATCAGAACTCTCTTAATTACATTTCTCTTGAAAGCATAAGACACTTAGAAATAAACTTCCAATGTTCAAAAGACAGGCTAGCTGTCAAAGAAACAAAGCTTCTAGATTTCACCCTTTTCACAGCAAGGTAATATCATGAACAGTCCTTCTTCTACATGCTAGAGGAGAAATTTTGTTTACCTATTCAGTGATCTGTAGGAGCAGAATATACATACATCACGCCTCTTACTCTGAAACACTGAGCTTCAAATGAAATAGCCTACAGCTACTGAAGAGTTAGCTGTCTACAGTACCACAAGTTTTTAAAGGTAGTATAACAGATATGAGTGAAGTTTAGGTAAATAAGCATTTGGTTACTCTGAAGTGCAAAGACCTTGGATTTCTTTGCTTGCTAGGTGTGATCCAGACACAGCCACTACAAACCAATCCACATTGCCCTACCGTTCACCTCAACCTTGACCTGGAGATTAAACTCACTTTTATTGCACACAAAGGTCATCTGTGTTAGGTCAAAATTCAAAGTCCCTTGTCAGCTAAGGTTGATATATTCCAACCTTTCCTACTCTAACGCATCAAATTTTTCATGGTGAGGTCATATTCAGCAGACAGTGTATTCAGCAATTTATCGTGCCATTGTAATATAGCCCAGAATATGACTGTCCAAAAAACAATGCATGAATAAAATATTTTCCATTCTGATGTAGCAAGTCCCCTAAGCTCATAAAACTCGAGCCTAGACTTGTTTGCAGGCTTCAAAAGAACGATACATTATGGAGCTGTTTCTGAAATATAATCAAGAATTACCATTTCTATCACAATATTCCTTTAATACAAGCAACATGAATATAATGGCATCCTAAAATCCACAAGTCAATTAAAATGCACATATGGTCAGTGTTAAAACTTCCACTTCATCCTTCCTTAACAACCACTATAATCTTGCCCTTAAATCTACAGACATCTGTTGGTCTGTCTGATGACACCAAGCTTGCTTTAGAAGGAAATACTTAGAAAAAACTGCGCCACAAGACTTATATTCCTATCCTATTGGTGATAATCACATCCATGGAATTTAAGAAGTGTCAGAAAGTACAACCAAATTAAACCTCATGAAGCAACACAGTAGTGTACATGGAGACCAAGACAACTCTCCCAGCCTTGACATATGAAAGGATTTTCTTTTTTTCTTTTCCTTTCCCCTTTTAAATAACTTTCTGCTCTTTTTCTGTTTTCTTTTCTTTTTTCTCCCTTTTATTTCTTTTTCTCTTGCATTTTATCTTTTCCCTTGTCTGTATTTTTTCTCTTTTCTTCCTTTTGTTTTCTCTTTTCTCTGTATCTTTTGTTTCTTTTTTTCTCTTTTTTTTTTCTTTTCTTCTGAATTAAACAAGAGAACTTAAATACACAGCTCCAACAGACTCAGAATGCATTTTCAAATTACAGGGAACTAATTTCCACATCTGCTTTAAAAGGCCCCCTCCAATCATTGTATTTCACCATCAAATCTTCAAAGGATATAGGATTGGCTTCTAAGTGGTTTGTATAAATTCCTCAAGGCCAAAAAAGGTTTCCCTTTACTCAGCCAAAATGAATTTCACAAGTGTAATAAGTCCTGTTCTGTGTAATTATTTATTTTATGAAAAGAACTTGTACTCCCATATGGTAGCACTTCACAAACTGGAAGGGGAAAATATTAAGAGAGAAGAAAGAGATTTACCAATACTCAAGAATTCAGAAAATGAAACTTTAATTTTCCTTGTGTATTTCAAACAAAATTTCAAGACAACGCTTAAAATAGGTTTGTATTTTGCTAGGATGGACAACATACGCGGGAGTGATTGAAAGGAAGAAGATGGTTACACCTATAAAAAATGTGACAGAAAACTACAATGGACTTCCCTCAAAATTAACTTTCATGCTGACATACACGTATATTACATCTGCTTTTCTATTAACAGGTAACATGCCAACAACTCATCCCCTTCTGTCTCTTCAAACAAAAGAAAGCACCCATGTCCTGAAAACCAAGTATTTACATGTGCCAATGGAAGTTTTCTGCCTAAGAAGTTTTCCTGTCTGTTGGTGTTGGGAAAGCCACAAACGTGAGCAAAACTGTATTTTCCATTCTACTCTGAAACCTCCCACTGCTATCAATATCTAACTTTTAAGTAAGTATCTTCTGTTTAATTTAATGAATAATAAAGGAGATAAAGTTTTTCTGAATTATACACTGATTTTGTTGATTTTTGTAACACAATACTTCACATTACAGGAGAAGACTGGTATCCTTCCTGTTTTGGGTCATAGCACAAGCAAACAGTTTGTTAGCAAGTTATACCAAATACAACCAGTTACAAGTTCTTTAAGGCTTGTTCACTGACATTTAAGTGAAAAGAGAAATCGCCCACTGGTTCAGCCTATCAAAGCTGTAATATAGATTTTCTACCAAGGGTTCAAACAACAAGGACATCTTTCCGAAGGGAATAGTATCAGTTGTTCCCATAATTACTTTGCACAGTTAATTTTTATTTCATTTTAGGATTATTTAAAATATCCTACATTTTATCGTAGGTCACTTCTTGAAACTTGTATATTGCTAATTCTCTTTTCAATTAATGAGCCAAGACCTCTTTCTCACCTCTTATTATCAATCTGTTTACCTGTGAGGTTTACTGCAGCTTCAAGAACATAACAAATTTTAAATTATATTAGGTTTTTACTACAGAGTAGACAAAAACAAACTCTGTGTCAAACTTTGTTTACTCTGAAGTCTAATACAAAAGGAGAAGAAAATATAAAACTTTTAAAATTCTACTGTTTCATTGATACTCTTGCTAAATCCTCCAGAACATTTAAACATAGTACACTGGTACAAAGCATTTGCCACATGATGAAATCGTTTACATAGGCAGAGCATGAATTTATGTCATTGTTAAGTACTGAGAATATAGAAAAAGGGAGTTTAAAATGTGCCTTTAAACTTTGTTTTTTCAAAATAAGTTTCTAGCACTCACAGGCAAAAAGGCATCTTTCTAAATGAGATTTGCTAGATCAGTGTTTGCAGAGTAATGAAAAATAGCCTAGTTCTTCTGGTTTTCAAAATAATTAATCAACTACTCAGAAGAGCAGGGAGAGCAGAAGTGTTAAGAATTATGTTGGGTTCGCTATGACAAGAATCTTTCTAGGCAGAAGAGAGTGCAGCTGAAGTGTCACACAGCAGTAGGTTGCCTGCTCATAAATACAAACTGTCTAATAATCCTGTGCCTGAGTTCAGAGCCTCGAACTCTGTGAGCCATGGAGGCAGCTATCTGCCCTCTGCTCATGAGCCTCACTGCCAGTCTGCCTTCCCAGGTAACAGCAGCTCCAAAGAGCACTACAGCAGAGCACGAAGAATTCTCCTTCCACCTAGACTCAATCTGCAGGCTCCAGACACCAGAACACAGAAGTGGAAAGAAAAAAGAAAAAGGGGGATGAAAGAGAAAAGCAGTTCTACCTTCCTGTTTCTCACCACAACCATCATGGGCTCATCAGTACTGCTTGACAATCTAAGCAACTGCATGAAACCAGAATAAAATTATTCACAAAGAAGCAATATATTGCCTTGTAAATAAAATAGGCTTCAAGAGGAAAATGAGAGGCCTATCCATCCCCAACTCTAAAAAATAAAACCAGAGCCAACAATGACACCAGAAAAGAGGAAGAAAAAATGCTTCTTCAGTCTTAAGCAGCTGGTAAAAGAAATAACATTGACACTGTACATTTAAACTTCTTTAGGACCTTTGTTTCAATATGAATCATCAGAGAAAGTGATAAAAATGAGCAAATAATAAACCGATTATTTTTTCCAACTTACACTGTAACACATTACTGTGCAGATACATTTTTTTTAAATGAAAATCTTGCTGAGATGCTTCCCAGGCCTGGTGTCATTTAATAAAGCTAGCAGTAATTTGGAGAAAGAGCCACACAATTACTGAAAATGTATGTAAAACTGAAGTGATATTAAGTAACGAAGAATAGAAGTTGTGAATGTAGAGGAATGTGCATCCCTTGATATACTGTGGGAACAGAGTGTGCATTCCAATAATCAAATACGAAGTTACATAAATTAAAACCAAATAGCCATACTCAAGTATATCAATATGAAGCTGTGCATCACATTTTTCTCTTGTTTACTGGGAAAAAAAAAAAGGAAGGAAAATATTTAGAAAGTACTTCTCTTACACTTACGCCAGGTTCCCTTACCCTTCTACTGCAAAAAAAGCTCCTCCTGATCACATGGAAGTTTTCACACAAGGGACACAAACAGGACAGTACTTTTTCAAATAGATGCATGAAAGTGAAGAACTTACATAGCAGCTGATAAAAGTCCTAATAGTTCGAAATCCTACTACTTTGAAAATCTCTATAACACAGCTTGCACTTTATATAGTCTCAGAAACTAATGCTTCTTTTAAAGGAATACAAGTGAAGGTACCTAAAGGAAAGTTGGGCTAGAGGCACCAAGTTTGTTTAACAACTTGAAAAAAGGAAGAGAAATAACACAGACTACACAGACTGCTATGGAAGAATATAGCACTCCTCAATGGACTGAAACACATTTCACAACCATTCACTGCAAGAACTTGAAAAGCATGGGTTTTGGAATCACTAAAAGCTGCTCAAGATACTGAGACAACTTGAATCATTTTTAAAAAAGTTTCTGGAATCTGCAATTCAAGCACAACCCAATGCAAGAAACTCAGTCACGACAGAACCAAGCCAGAAAAAACCTCACATTTAAAAAAACCCCAAGACAGCATCATAATGAACTGGGTCACCAAAGCTTACATCCTCAGAAAGCTTGGTAGAGACTGGAGGAAGTCTGTCATGGGTAACCCAAAATGTTACTGTATTCCATATCTATCCATGCCCAAAAATTGTTACTGCCTCTTTAAGACCCAACACATCCAGAACTGGAATCACAGGGCAGAGCGGGCATTGCAGCAGTCCCTTTTAAAGTTGGAGCTGGGAAGCAGGGAATGAACTCTCTGCTGACAGCATTTGCTGAAAGCAGAGGCTCCGCTTTGGAGGGATTACTTTGGGTGGTTGTTTGGGATTTTCTCCTGGGCTTCCAATAGTAGCCACTCCTAAAAACTGCACTTCGCAATCAAAAACTGTTTTGGAGTGAACTTTGCAAAGCCAGCTGGTTGCTGGGCCCCGGTCACCCCGTGTCAGTGCTGACAGACCGGTTTCTCCCGCCACAACACAGCCGCAGTTCGGAGAACACCAGCACCAACATCGTCAGTCTGGTGGGCAGCGGTGCTGACCCCACACGCGCTAGCACTTCTCATCTGCCACCAGAACCTCTCCATAAGCTCCTGCCTTCCCAGGGGTTTGCCGCCATCCCTTCCCTTTGTCTCCTGGACCGCGCGATTGCCTGCAAAGGCGCCATCTTGGGGCAGGGTCTGGCGCCATTTTCCCTTTCTCTCCCTACAGCGGTTGCCTGTGGAGGGGGCCACCTTGGAAAGGGTATTTCTGCCATTTTGGGGCTCTCTTTGTTCTGGGGGAGTTCATGAGATTTAGCGATTTTCTATCTACTGATTATTTACTGGTTCTTTTGCCTTTTGTAGTTTTGCTTGTTAGTAAACTGTTATTTTTTCACTTACATCTACTTGTATTTTGTTTCTCCTTGTTGGTGGAAAGGGATTGGTTAAAAGAAAAGAACTCATTTAAGAGTGTTCCCCTTTAAATTGTCTTAAACCAACACAAAGATTCAGTCAAGAAAACTGCAATATTCAATCAGAATTAGATACAAAGAACAGGAAAATACGTAAAAGGTATAATTTGAGAAGGGTCTACTCATTAGTCAACCATGTTCTACTAATAAGGAGCTTTAGAAAAAGTTTCTGAGAGAAACAATGTATTCGGCCATACACAGAAGAATTGAAACAACTAAAATAGTAAACAGCTAAACTGAAGTAGTAGAATACCAGTTTGGGTATGAATTTAACTCTTAGAAACTGGACTTTTCAGGATAAGTAAAAATAGTCTTTAAAAAAAGAGAAAAGTTTAAAGGTCTAACTTACATCTTGTCACTATAAACAGGTAGTGCAAAGGTGATTTGTATCTAGAAGATTCTACTAGTAGGCAGCTCTAACTACCATTTCAGAGAGAAATATGCACTGAAAAGAAAAATTTTAACTTTCTCAGAACATTTCCGGCAATACTCTACATTTCCCACAACCAGTCCTACAATGGCTCATTCAATTTAGACACTAGCTCTCATTGAGAAGAACAGTGTCTCAGAAGAACATGAGTCCATAGCTGAAGGGAAAGCTGAAGAATGTAATACAGAAGGAACAAAGAAAACCACAAATTATTAGCAAATAGAAAAATTCAGGTAAGAAACAAAGCAGAAAAGGTGGTACACTTCAACAGAAAAGCACAACACTGAATATACAGAATTATCAGTCCAGTGGCATATGCATTAAAAAGATCAAAGAAACTACGGATCAGTGATCCAATATTGGTAGAGATTTATTGTGCTTAGTGCTCAAAATCACATTTTGATAATCCTCAGGTCATCCAAATACCCTGCTATTAAATGTGAACATGTTAGGAGACAATTGCTAAGGATGTAACAAATACTTTAAGAATAAAGAAATGAATAATACATTGGTAATTGCCAGGCATGAAATACAAAGCACAGCACTAACAGACAAAGAACAGGCATTTGATACCCAAGTTTTTGCAAAACAACTGGATTTTAAGCAAAGTAGACTAAATCCATGTTGTATGTAAAGTTACAAGGTTGTAAAATATAAGAATTCCCAACACTCAAATAAAAATACTTATAAACAGTATGAGAAGCAGTCTCATTTTGGCTTTTTGACATTAGTAAGTCACACGACAGTACTCTTCTGAAGTAATAATCTCACCTGCTGAAGTAGTTCAATAACAGTAAAGCACAAACTACCCTGTTAAAAAATTATTTAGATTCACAGGTCAGGTTGGCAGCTACCACCCAGCATACCTATGCATTAAATTGTGGCAATTGTTTACAGAAATTACAACCTATTCTTAGGGATAAACTGCAAAACAAGAGTAGGCCCTTGCACAAAGCATGAAAGATATTTTATACAAATTAGGAGCATAAAATGTGAGGCTTCAGGAAATACAACAGCTGAGGGAGGAACCAAGAGATAAGACAGTATTAGAAAAACCCTGAGCAGATTAATGCAGAAATCCAAAGACTCTCAAGATCTATGAGGCAGTAGGAACCAAAAATATTTGAAAACTGTCAATTTATGTATTGCATTACCAGTGGAATACCAATCCTTCCCGGGGAGATTGAAAGTGCAAGGTGAAAGCAGCTATTATGGATGTTAGTACCATCCAGTTTGAATCAGCAACAGTTACCATACAATAATAGGAAACTGGCTACGGACCCCTTCATCACACCACAGGTATCATGACAGATTCTGGAATATTTTCTCAAAAAGACTGAATTAGAAAGTTGAGGCAGGTGGGGGGCTTTATTTGATTCTGGCTTTCATAAAGAAAAAAAAAAAAACAGCCAGGAAGTTCAATCAGATCCTTCTTTTCCTAGAAGAGAATGACAGAAGTTCTAGATTATAAGAAAAACTTACTTACTCCACACATCAAACACGTCACTGAAAATGCCTCTCCTTTAAGATGGCATACAAGTTCACAGATCTCTGCAGCTGGCCTCTTTTACAAGATAAAGGTTATAGAGAATGCCAGTTTTCCACATCATAACATGTATCTATTTCAATACACCTTCCTTACTGCTAAGGAAAGCAGTGGCCTTGGACTGTATTATTTATCTTCTGCATCTGACCTGCTATTAGAAATAAACAAAGAGACAACAAAGAAGTATCACATTCCCAGAAAGATGTGCAGACCTCCTCAAAATATACTTAAGACTGGCATTTTTAAAAAAGCTATCAATTAATTCATCGCTCATATAGAAGATTTTAGCCTTCTCCTAGGATGGGCAAGCAAAATTCAGGAGAGATCTACAAACAAAATTCAGAACAGGATATTTTCATATCATAATGTGAATAATAAGATAAGAGTATGCTAAGCCACTGAAGTGTGGAAGCAACTACTACAGCTAACCTTTGCTTTTCAGCGTTCACACTTGAACCAGCTTCTTTAGAAAAAAAGCATAATTCTTCTAAATAACCCTACACTGTTAGTTGTACATAGTTGTTCAGGAGTCATTAAGTTCTGAAACACAGGACTCAATGGATCTTTTGCAGCATCAAGTGAGTGGACTGGGAAGTAAAATACATCAGAAAAGCCCAGTCTTTTTTGGACATATTTGACTACAAACATTCACGTGCCTATGGACCTATCTCGGAAACAGGTTCCTAAAAATAGTGACTGACCTGGAAAACCAACCCAAATTCTAACCTTTTTTCAAGACAACTTCATAAGGAGAGTAGAAAAAGAGAACATGTGCATGTGTATGTATGCACGCACACACAAATACACACAAAAACTCTCTCCTAACTTCATTAGCATCAAAGTGATAAAGGCAAGTCTAAGCTCCTTAGACACATTGTCACAGTAAGTGGTTTCCCAAGTTGCAGAAGTACTGCGCAAGGTGAGCTGAGTTCCCAAAATGCAACTCAATGCACTCCCTGAACCAACCACAATGCTTTATTATCACTTCTTTATAACAGGGCAATTCTCTAATCCTTTCCTTTTCAGGAAAGGATTTCACTGGACAGTTTAAAAGCCTAAGTTAATGTTGGCTCTTCATCCACTTACTGTAAGTTACACACAGCGTCAGTTTCTTCCGCCACACTTGTGGTTAAGACCAGCAAGGCTCATTTAGGAAACATGTGAATGATTTTCTGTTTTATTTATTTCTCTCTCTCATCAAAGTAGGTACAGTATCTACCCCGTACATTTTTCTGTATTATTTCTGGTGATTTTAGAGACAGCACCACTCTTTTCCCCAGAGAACCCAATCTGCTTTCTTGTCCAATTCAGCACCAGCAATCCTTTCCCCAAACCCGAAATGAAAGTGAAAAACCTCGCCAACATTCCTTAAAACTCTGTTGTAGTTGGTAGTAAGTAAATTTTAGCAACGAAGATTGGTGCATGAAGCACATCCTGTTATGCATACCTTTCCGTCCCAGCCCATGGTCATTTGCAAATGTCTTCGAGAATTCTGAACACAGCTCAGGCAAGGAAGCACATGAATGGCCACAGGTAAAGAGATGAGCCCTTTACCAGTTTCAACCGGAATGCAGCAGCAAGCAGAGAATTATGGATCCATAAAGCCCCTTCTCCCTAAACAACAGGGGCTATGGTATTGCAGGATGGATTCCACACTTGGCCTCAGCCACAGACGTTCAGCCTGAGCCGTAAGGTTTCATTCACATCAGAAGACCTACTTGGTGTATAAGAGGCTCATGAAGGGCTCCGAGAACTTTCACTTGGACGTGTGTCGGGGCGCGGGCGGAAGTGTTCTTTATTTTGTGCCAACTCCTCAGGTCACGGAGGGTGGAGCAGTACCCTGCTTCCAGCGGCAGCTTCAGCGAGCTGTCGCTTGCCGTCGACTACTATGTGCGTGTGCTGGTGATTTTGTACCGTGTGGGGCCTGAACTGGGGCGCCGAGTGGAGCTGACGGAGCGGCCCCCGCGGCCGCACGCCCGTCTGCAGCGAGCCCGCAGGCTGCCGCCGGGGGCCGAGCCGCCGGGGCCCCGCGCCGGAGGGCGGGAAGCACTTACCTAGGAAACTTATCCTTCAGCTTCCTCAGGCTCTGCCGGGTGGGCTGCACGTGCCCCAGGAACTGGGCTATCTCATCGTACTGGGCTTTGCTCAGTTTCATACCTCGCACCGCGGGGCCGCGCAGAGGCGGCGGGAGGAGCGCGGGCCGCGCCGGGTGGCGAGAGGCAGAAGGCCAGTGACGGCGGGGCGGGGAATCGCGGCACTCCCGGCGCACCCTTTGCTACCAACCTGGCGCCCAGGCAGCCACGAGCGGCCACAGCTACCGCTCCACGCAGATCCGCCCCGCGTCCCGTCCGGGGCGGTGCGAGGGGGGCGGTGCGAGCGGCCATCCCGCGCCGCCCGGCTCTGCGCAGCCGCTCCGATGGGCGGGAGTACGCGGCTCCGGGGGGGCCGGGTCCCGGTGTTCCTTGGTCATTTTTGACGGAGCCGGGCGCCGGTAGCCTTGCGGCTGAGGATGTGCCGTGTTTGGTGCCCCGCAAGTCGCTCCTACGAGCCGCCATGGTGCCTGGGAGGGCGGAAGGAGCTGGTGGGGCGGCCCCAGCCCCAGCCTGCAGCGGGGCCCGGGGTGCTGGGTCTCTCTCGTGTGCAGGAGCGCCTGGGCTGGGGCGCCGGGTCCGAGCCCTGCTGTATAACGGCTTAGAAGTGTCATTTTCAAGGCTCTTTTTACAAGGCACGCTGAAATGACTGTTTCTTGCTGTTTAAAGGGAAAATAAAAGCTGTAGCGTCAGAGCTGCAGATGCGGACAGGGCCTGCAGCCTTGCACACGCACAGGGTAAAGGCTCCTGCTAAATTTTAGGAGGAAACCATCCAAGTTTGTGCTTGGATTTTCTTCACATGTTAAGACTCAAACTTAGGCAAGCGGTATTATTAAATATCATTTAAATATCAGTAAGTATCAGCAATCCTTAGATTCTGTGCTGGGTGGTTTTAGTGACTATTATAACTTCAAAGATAGGTGTGCTCTGCTATAAACAACATATAAAGACTAGCGGTTGTGAAGAGAATTGATCATGCAGGTGACCAAGAAATAAAAGTACTTCCTTTGATTTTGATTTAATTGCATTAGTGAACTGCATACAGGATATTGGTGTCCTAACCTTGAGGTTTCAGGCACTTAAAACTATGGATTAAGAATTGAATTTCTTATTTTTATAGATTTTGCTTCCTCTCTTGAAAGCTTTAGGATCATATTTAGAGGTTTTTTCAGCATCTTAGCTAGAAAAAACTACAAAGTTTATTGCAAGAATACAAAATCTAGAACTTCAATGAAGAGCAAATAGCATGGGTATGTCAGCAGGGTCAGTCATTTAGGAATGTTTATGAAACTGGTTTCTGATTGAGAATGCTTAAAGAACCTTCGATCACTTGATCTTCCATGAATTTTAATGAGATTTGTTTGGAACCAGAAGCCTTCCTAGGAACAGCTGCTTCCGATACTATGGCCTAAATGTAAGTGTTTGAAACTCATTAATTGCCTCACAGTAAAAGAAAATGCAGTGAACCTAAGTCAAATTACAGATTCTATTCCTCACTCTGAGACCAAAAAATAATATGTGAAATTGAAAAAAGAGCATTCTTTGAAGGAGGAGTATTATTTAATGTAAAGATACTTTATTTCTTTAGCTGTATCAAAGAGTGTATTAGGAGATATGTATGTTTAAGAGGGAAGAGGGTGTTCCTTTCAATCTGATATCCACTTTAAAGGCCCATAAGGATACAATTTTCTTGAAACATAGAAAAGGTAATTTTCCCCTATCTTTCCAAAGATGATAATTATGGCTTTTTCTTCAGGAATCTTCCTTTAGATTTAAAAGAAAATAATTAAATAGTCTTTCACTACCATTACTACTGCCTCTTTAGAAATAACCAATAGCGCTTCTTTAAAAACAAGCCAACAACATTTTTCTGTCTTTGTTGTGAGATAATTTCCAGTGAAGGTGTTTTTAAAAACCTTAATGCTGCTATCTATAACTTCTATCTCTGTTCATTTTACTTGTTCACTAGTATCTGTTCTTGATTTTTTTTAATAAATCAAATGACACTTCAGTCTACAACGCACAAAACAATGGGTTAGAACTGCGATATGAAGTTATCAGTCTATGGACCAAACTACAAACATCTGATGTATGTGTTATGTACACATTGAATATATTTTGTAGTCTCTCGTACTGGATCAAGGTTTGTAGATTTCAAAATAATTTTTTAAAAAAGCAAATTACTTTCTAACATGAAGGTTCACTGAAACCAAGAGGAGCTAATACCTTGCTGTCATAGGGAGGTAACAGCCCTCAGATGTGAACTGCTACAGGGAAGCATTTTGCATGGTGCAGTGCAAAACACAGAGGAGAATTTCTGTGTGCAAAGTGTAAGCCACTCTTTGCCTAAATCAGTTAATACAGAACTTTTCAAATGAAACATTCAAGAATCCAGTGGGGGGGAAGAGAGGTTCCTAGCAGAAAGAGTCCATTAAATACTTTTTTCCATCAATCAAACTGCCTTTCCTGTTTTACTGTATCAAGCAAACATCAGACCATCTGTAATTAAGTTGTGGACATCTATATTGTAAGATGGTGTAAATGGTGGAAGTTTGCATAAATCCAGTAAGCAACTGGATGAAATGTGTAAGAAAAATAAAAGGCGTGAAAAACTTAAATTTACATTTGGCTTAAGGAGATTGAGAGCTGCAAATGGTTGGATGCTGGAGGAATGTTCTCAGGAAGTAGTTATGTGCTCTCTTTGTTCTTAGATGTTTCCATGGTATCTCCATGAGGCAGCTGCTCTTGATTTTTGCCTTGAGGTTGGTTTCCAGTCTGTCTATTATATAAACAAAGTTTCCTTCCAAGAAAAAAGTAAAGAGAAAAAAAACTGCGGGAAAAACAAACAATTGGGAATGACAAATGTGGGGGAAAAATTAAAAGGACATGTAACCTGTCGGGGGGAAATAAGGACAGGGAGACAGAGCAAAACACCTGGCAGAGGACTTCCAGTAATGACTATGCTTCCTTGTAGGTAGTGTTGCGCACAGTTGGTGTAGGGCAGTAAGTAATGGACCTTTGTTCCATTGGTTTTGTGTTTTATTTTAGCTGGTAGCGTGTGATATTAGTATGTGTTTCCTATTACTTTAAGAAGATGATTGCATAGTGTGATTTACAGCTAAGTTTAGAGTTAAAATACCATTCATTATTGTCCACAGAACTTAAAACGACTGTGTTTTGAGAATAGGTAATTAGAGTATGATATTAATGAGGAGTCAATTCATGATCAAAGTGCAAATTTTGATTTGATTTTTACAGCCTTACATGCAGCTGTCTTTTTACTTTATCACCCCATTTCTTCATAGACACAATCTCTGGTCCATGTTGCTTTCTGTAACAAAATTAACGAAAAGACTGCTAGCACTCACGTATATTTTCCAATCTATTGATTGTAGATGGTAATGTTGGGAGCTATGCTGAAACTAGAGTCTCATTTGCCTATAATTGGGGTGCTAGTTACAGTTCTCTAATGCTTTTAATCCCACTTCATTCAGTTTGGTGCACATACTTCTAGAAGTGTTTTTCAGTTGTTTCATCTATTTCATGTGATTTTTTTTTTTTTTGTTGTGGAATTCAGCTTTTCTTATTTGACATTTTTTCATTGGAAGAAAAACTTGATCATGCTTCCACTTGGTCTAATAAACACCTCCACAGGATACAGTTGTTACCTCATAAAAAAGGAGATCCCTCAATTTATGTTCTAATTTATATCCATAGGTTTTAATGTACTTTCTGAAAGTGCTTGTATTGTGAAACAAACCATGATATCTTCAATATGTATTAAACAAAAAAGGAACAATTGGTCTATGCATCACTGTTAAACATTAACTATTTTGACATTTCACAAGATGGTAAGTCACCCTAAGTTTTTTTCCCCTAAAAGTGTACATGGGATTGCTTGATACCACAGCAATGTGAGGAACATGACAGCAATAGAATGATTATACATAGCAGAATACCAATTTTAAAAGGCAGGCATTGTTTTCCTTCTGTCTACAGATTTGTTCCTCATAATTACAGAAGTCATTGAAGCAAGTTAATCTAGTTTTCTGTACTATTATTATACCAGATATATGTTTCTATAAAATACTTACTTGCTTGTTGAAGTACTTAAAAAAAAAAAAAGGAAAATTAAAAAGTGCATTGCTACAGTGATATTGAGAACATTGTTTTATATTCATGGGGCCTGATCTATGGTCAATAGAAAGTCTATCAATTTTAATGGACTTAGGCTGCTTCTATGGTTCTTAGCTGCATGTTTATGTATTTTCTGTAACAAGATGTAAAAGATTGTTGAAAATGATGAGTTATTTAAAAATCAATTTCTGTAACTGAGATGGCAACATGCCCAAAATGTTCTTACTCTAACACTTGACCTTACTGTAGTTTCACATTATGAAATTTCTGGAGCTTGGATTTGCCTTTCTAAGCTCTCAGTAGTCAGATACAGAAACCTGTGTGAAAATACCTTTCTGTTTTCAAATTCAATTATTTAAAATTAATTTTCCCTCTTTGTGTATATTGTTAAAACACTGCAATAACTACTGTATACAGCTTTTTCCCCCAAGGGATTTCAGCTTCATTCACTGTATGGAAAAGAAAACTGTAGTAATGTCATGAATTAGATCCTTTTCTGAAAGACTCTTGCCTTATTTGTTGCAGAATTTAGAATACATACCCTTGAATGAAGCAGGAACTGTAGAAAGAAAATTTTAAGTGTAAAGATAATTAGACTGCTACTCAATGAATATGGATTCTGTCCTTGCCTCTATGGACTTTTTATGTATGCTTAGAAGTCATTTGATGGAATTTTCTTTCCATGTGTTTGTTTTGGGATTTTTTTTAGCAAAATATGCATGTTATTCTGTGCCAGCCATCTAACTTAATTATGTTGGTGCCATAAGCTGTTGGCTAAAGGGATCATCCCAATCTGCTCTGGCCAGTTTCAGAGTAATACCTGTGCGCTTGTAGTACTGCTACTGCTGATTGTGTGCGTACATGGTCAGACAGATCAACTGATCCAGCTGAAAATATAATATGCCAAAAACCCACCTAAAACTTATTTTTCATCTAAATCAACTGTGAATTCAACTCACTGAACAGCCTTGAAAATGTAAGTGCCAACACATCTGAGGAAATAGGGATGCAAGGCTACCTCTCTCTGTTGATGGTAGCAGAGCCTTGAGGGATTAACCTCACAAATTAGACCTCTAAATTAGGTGCCAGTCATTAAGCAATATGATTATCCTGCATATGTTCTGCTAAGAGTTTACATTTGAGAGCATCATTGCACTAAATGCTAAGCACTATCAATGGAACTGAATTTAATGAAAGTTGAACCGTGAACATACAGAGTACTGTGCACAGTACTGTGAAAAATCGGGTCCTAGATGTGTTCTACTGGAGAGCCCAAATCAGTGAACAGCTTTGGGTTAAATCTTTCAAATTTCTCTCATACACATATATACAAGTTAAAAAGTATATACACACAGAAGTATACAAAAATGCACATGACAGAGGAGAATATGTTTTGAACATACATACACTAGTATATATTTTCTTGCTTGTGCTTATTCAATAAGATGCTGTGGTAATGCTTAATAAGTCTGACATGGACAGTTGGCAGTAAAGAATAAGTGAGGCCAAATTTTGAATTTAAGAGTTAAAAATAAGTACAGAAGAGGTGCACTATTTTCTATGTAAGTGAGGCAAAGGAGGGGAAAATTAGAAATCAGGAACTGTTTTGTAATACAGATAGAGAGTAGGACTGAAATGAGGTTGTACATCAAAATGCGTGGTATAATGTACAAGTTTCACAGTTTTTGACATAATAACAGTGATGTTACGATGTATAAATAAATCAAAATTAACACAGTTATTAGTACAACTAGTGAAATAACAAGTATACTTACTAATAGATTGCCTTGTGGTTTTTTGCTAATCAGTAAAATTTTATAATTTTGCAGTATATTTCTGAAGCATTGTTATGAGACAGCAATGCTCTGCTGAATTGCCGCAGTTATTTTTATCAATTTGTCAGAAACATAGTACCTCAGAGTAACTAGGTAGCTTGTCTGTATCTCTTCTTACAGCCAGAAGAATTTCAAATAGAAAGGTAAATACAAGGCTAAAACTAGCTCCAGTATTGTGCTTTATTGCTTTCTATCAAAATCTCTGAAAGTGGAACAAATTCTGCCTAAGAATGAATTGTGAAAGAGAGAACAGATTCCTATAAACTCTCTGACCTGTTGATTTATCCAGTGCCTAACAACTGGCAATATAAACTTTAAATTGTAGATTTGTGTGCTGTTGTGTTAGTTTGGGTCTTTTTTCTGCCTCATGCCTTTTACACCCACACAAGGAAAATAAAACAGAAAAGGTATAGCTTGCAGTGAGTGACCAATGCTGTTCTGACTACAGTAGGAGCTGTGTATGATTAGCCAACCTGAAAATTAGGACCTTAATATGTGTAGTCTAGAACTTTTAGACATATAACAATTTTTAGGGAACTTTGGATTATTTTAGATCAGATAAGCTTTGAGGATGAACACAGAAGTACATTAAGGGTGATTTTTTTTCTTTCCTCCTAGTAGTGAAGTTTCTATTGTCACCTTATACTTATGGAATTATATTAAATAGCTGAGGTTTCTTTCACTGTTTTTCTTCTAAAATGTGTAGTGCTTTATTATGTATTATCCAAACATTTTTACCTCTCATTACATATCAAATATTTTCACTGTTATAGAATTGGAATATTCTTTGAATGCATTGTTGCAGAATCAGAAAAAAGTTGAATGCAGCTAACTTCGAGATCATGGAGGCAACCTGATCGGGTATGTGATAATATCAAATATAACTGCACTGTGTCATACCAAAATATTTCTAATTTGTTATTGTAGATTTCCGTAATGAGGTTTTTACAGTCTCCATTGATAATATGTTCCAGTATTTTTTTCCGCTTGGACTTGGAAAGCTTCTTTCTAATATTTAATTCCAAGCCTATGGATTGCAAATGAAAGCATTTTTCTCTGTGTACTTTGAGGAAATAGGAAAATGATAAATCACTGGCTTTTTTACTTGTTTCAGGATTATTGTAATGCTGATCCACTTCTCCTGTTTTTCTTTGGAAGTGTATGCAAGCCCAGTTCTTTCAGTCCTTTCTTTTAAGTAATTTTTCTGAAAGGGTTGTCATTTTTTTGCTTTCTATACTTTGCAACATCTTTCTTAAAATCCAGTGCAAGCACTGCTTCAGCTGAGGCATTTCATTTTGCTGAGTAGAATAAAAATTCTCATGTTTTCTAAGCAAGATTCCTGTGTGCTGTTTCTCAAATTAACTACTAAAAAAACAGGGCACTGTGAGTTCTTATTCTGCCTTTCTCACTCTTCAGTCTGTTATGCTAGCTTATAGAAGTAGCACCATAAATGGAAAACAAACCATGTATACGCTGGTCTGTCTCTCGTAATAGGGGATTCAGTGTGCAAAATACAAGAAAATAAGATTCCAAAATACTAGTGGGTGAACACTGTAATATAGATATTAGATATTTTTTCATGGAACGTTGTAATAGCATTACAGTTTCTTGAGTGTTCCATTTCTTCTGTTACCCATTTATTCTTTCTAACACATGTAAAACATATTTGACGTTTATAATAATGGAATTATTAGGCATGTTACTGACATCAAGGTTTAAGGGACTGGGTGACACAGGGAATTTATGTTCCACTTTTATCCATTTATCAGCCTCCTCTGGGAGCAGATTTTAAATCTAACTCAAGCCATACCAATTTGGGGGGAAAAAACCTGCTTAATCCAACAGCCTGGCAAACATGTAAATGTATGAAATTGTTGTCTAGGTTCCCCCTCACCTCTCTTTTTTAGGAAGGAAAACATTAATGGTTTATATGATGACTTTCTCTTTGAAATCACATGGCTACTTGTTCAGATCTGTTATTTTTCAGTTCAAGAATTAAGAGAGAAGATAATACAGATGCATATATGAGGCATTAAAGAATTGAAATATAAAAGTATATGATTCCATTGAGTAGTAACTAGTAGCCATTAATTACTTCTTTGCACATCAAAGCAATTTTTTTTCAATGATAAAAAGAAAAAGATTTTTTTATATTACTGGTGCTTTTTTTTCTTTTTTTGTTGTTTTTCTTTTTTCTTGGTTATTGTTTTTGGTTTTTTATAATTTTGTCAGGAAAGCTTTTGAGTGTATTTCTATTATGCAAATGTGTACAGTACCACTAAAACCAGTTGCTTCAAGGGTATATGAAGAGGCAATGTAGGTTGCCTAAACTTAGGCAGTCCTGAAGGAGGTCACCTGTTCCCCTGTAATAAAACTAGTTTGCTCTTTTTGATCTATAAACTTAATGAAGCTTCCACTTGGTTAGTAATGAGTGGTATAGGACCAGGCTCTGAAGTAGTCTAGTGTGAATCCAAAATCGTTTAATGCTGATGTAAGCAGGATCAGAATCGGGCATGTTATATGACTCATACTGATGTAGTCAATTATCTTTATAATATAAGGAATGGTGAGAGAAGAGTTATTGCCAGTCCTTGATTTTTGACATTGGCATTTAGGCACATATCTGGAGAAATTCAACTTGGGAACCATGTATTGTACATATTCAGTCAGAATAATTTGCTGCATACTGAGATGCCAATCTTAGGGTTTAAGATGAAAAATACACTCCTATTAGTCAAATATTTATGAGTAGAACCCAATGTGTTTAAACCTTGTTGACCTTTACATAGTTATGACATATATATCATCTCTTGGTTATCCTTACCATTGCTTTGTTCTGGAAGAAGTAAAACAAGAGGTTAAGTAGTCCCTCAGGGTAAGTTAAAATGTAGACTACTGCCATGTTGCATGGCTGTCTTTCAAGGCAAGTTGATGAGACTGCTCAAAGCAATAAAACAGCTTACTAGATGAAGCCATTTAAGAAAAAAAGGTATTTTTTGAAAATGAGTTTACTATTTCCATATTTAGTGTCCTAGTATTGTAAACAATATATTTGATAGTATTTGTGTTATATATGTAAAGCCTAACTCCTGCTTTTCTCTTCAAGCAGCTGCATTCAAAATGAGTTTAAAATCTAATCTAATTTGGTAACGCATTTGAATGTTCTTTCTGATTAAAGGCTAGAAGGAAAGTCACCATGACCATTTAGTCTGATTTCTTGCTTAATAATATTAAATACATAATATTTTAGGTATTTCATTCATTAATTGCTGCTTATAATTTGGCACCTGAATTAGCAGGCATCATTTTGAGACAAAACAGTACCCAAAAATATACTTAGATCTTAATTTAAAATCATCCAGAAATACAGACTCTTACTAAATTCTTTGTGGCTGTCAGTTGTAAGTAGCCTGATTTGAACTTGTATAGCTAAATTTTTATCACTTAGTTTTGCTGTATCTTGTTTTCCTGATTTTGGTAGGTTATATGGTAAATATATCAATATAAAATCAGTGTTGCTGCTCAGATCACCTCTTAAACTGTTCTTTGAGAAGCTAAACAGATGAAGTTCATTAAGGTTCTAAACACTAAATGTGTTGCTGATGTTCTTCAAAGACCTTCTTTAAGCATTTTCTTTTGTAACCAGGCTAAATCTATGTACAGCCTTGAAAGCAGCTTTGCTGAAAAGAATGCTGGGGTCCTGGTGGACAGCAAGCTGACTGTGAGCCAGCAATGCGCCCTCACGGCAAAAATGGCTAATAGTATCTTGGGCTGCATTTGGAGGAGCATTTTCAGCTGGTCGGTGACTTTTCCCCTCTACTCAGCAACACTGGTGAGGCTGCATCTGGAGTACTGTTTGTAGTAGCAGGCAGTACTGTAGTAGGGGAATCTCAGCTGACCTTAACATTTTCTCTTCACTGGAAACTTCTACAGGAATACAGTGGTGACATAGCAATCTTTCCTGTATCTTGTGGATGCTTTGCACCAGTTGGAAGGATGAATTTCTTTCTACCTTGAAACTAATTTTTTGTGTAAACACCAATGTACTTAAAGCAGTGATTTGCACACTGCCTGCAGAAAATAAATAAATAATAATGGAGGAAAATAAAGTCTTCAGTGTTTGATATATAGCCTCATAAGGTCTTTTTCAGCCTTTAAACAACTGAAGTTTTGATCTGAGTTGTGGGTAGTGCTGTATACAGTCATCATATAGTTGCGACTGATGACTCCCAGAACTGGTCTTTTTGTCTTTTTTTCCCAGTTATTAGGGATGTCAGAGAAAGACTTATATACTGTCAGTGGATAGAATGCTTGTCTTTCTTGTAAAAATATTGCATACTGTCTGTGCATGACACCCCTTATCTTTAACTGATTTTTCTTCTGGTGATGATGTTTGGTGTACCACCTTAGACTAATTTCTAAAGATGGAAACTAATTAAATTTTTATGCATCTTCGATTTACCACATCTAAGTGAAATTGAGAATTTGCATTACTAGGAATTTTTAAACTAATTACGTAATTTTCAGGGAAAAAAATGTAGAATTTTAGGAAAACTATGTAATAAGTTGAATTGAGCTTTCTTATCTATACAGAGTGATGCAAATGGTTGCGAGCTGCTCTTTCTGTGCCTTATACTGGTCAAGGTGAGTCTAGCTTGGGTCCAGAAAGCAGATTGCTGTGCCAGTGTTGTGGTACACTTATCAGTGTTCTATTTTACTTTGCAGGGCTTCTCCAGCAAGCCTTAATATGAGGCTTCCCTTGACTACCTTAGATGTGGATATGTAATTTCTGTACCCATCTGTGTTGCCATAAATGTGAGTTAGTTACCGAATGGAAATGGAGTGTATATAGCTTTGGTAAAAAGTAATTGAAGAACAGCATCTCAAAGATTTTGCATGAAATTTGATTTTGTAAACTGAAACTGAAAATGTAAATAGATTAAGAATTTGATTATGCAGTCCTCAGAAGAAAAAAGTTTCCAGTGAAGATAATAGTAAGTATTTGTGGCAAAAATTAAAATTTCTGGAATGATTATTTGTAACATTCATGGTTCAATGTTAAATGCTAGGGCTTCAGCATTTTTGTTAGCTAATTCAGAGTGCTCATTTGGGGAACTGGAGAACTGTTCCCTATTTTCTGGCTACAGTGCAGGCTGATAATTAATTGGAATATTTATTCTGTTACTTTACAGGTGTGCATAATGTGTTTTTTACATGCCACAAGGCTTTTCTAAGTATACCTTTGAAGAGCTAACTCTTCCCTGAATCGTGACATTAACCTCCATGCCAAAATTTAGGTTAAGTTTTTATGGGGAAAATAAAACATGCAAAAATGTCTTTTTCTTCCACAGTTTCCATATACAGTAGTGAAAATTTACAGGCTAGTCTTAATGTAGCTTTTCTTTCAAAACTAAAAAAAAAAATAGGATGGGAAGGATGCTAGCACACTGTAGAAAATAAACCCCATTTTTAAACCAATAATACACAAATCCAAACTTTTTGCGTATTTTTGGTCAGTTGTTTACTCCCATTCTAGTCATTATTCTTGACAGTGAAACACCAGTAACACTTCCAAGGAAGTTTTAAATAGTAATCATAATCTTCCTGTTTATTTAAGTAAAAGACAGAACAATGAAAAGGAAACTGCTTCAAATCAACCCCCCCTCCTATTTTAAACTATTTATAGAATCACTCATCAAAGCATAATTCATAAAAACCTTGGGAGAATATAATACTGTTCCTTATATGCACTTCTTTGCAAGTGTGACTGTTCTTAGGCAGTATCCTCATGGTTAGCATTAGCTCTTAGCTGTCACTGTTACCATATGTAGTAATCTTTACTGATAAATTTAGCCCCTAATCAATAATTTCACAGACTAGGAAAGTAAAACATAATATAGTCCTTCAAATGAGAATTATGTTAGTTGACGAGTTTGTAAAAACAATATGACACTTGTCTTCTAAATAATATTGCAGAAGTCTCTTGTAAATCCTTTGGCAATTTTTTCTAATCCTTTACAAGTTGTAAAATCATAGCTGAAAGGCAGGCAGAAATGGAATGCACAAGTAAGACATCTGTTATTGTTATATCAATGATGATGTATAACCAGCTCTGCAGTAATAACATTTTAACAAGGACTAGAGTCTTATCCAAAATGAGATCTCATCCACTTCCACGTCTTCATTTTCTGCATTCATAAGAATGAAGTTTATAATTGGGAAATGTTACTAGTTAGTGCTTGTTGGACATCACAGACATGCTACAGTCTGGTTTGGATTAATGACTTTGCAGCCAAGTCGTATTTTAACAGATAGGAGTACTGTAAACCAGCTTCAAAATAATGTATTTGTGTGCTGCTTATAAAAGTATTCACCATTACTAAGTACAGGAGCACTGTATTTTACAAGTTCAGCACAGTGAAATGTATATAGTATTAGTGTATTTTCTAGTCCATTAAAGACAAGCAGCACGTTATACTTCATTTAGTAGAGGATTTACAAATCAGTAGCATGGAGGGCTATTCCAGGACAATTTTGGAGTGTGGATGCAGCTTTCTTTTAGAGACTATGTTATTGTGTTGACTCAAAGACAAATTCTTATTAATTACATTTTAGTGTCATATAAAATTCAAAGAGTTAAACTTTCAGCTTGCTTGGAATTGGTACAAAGCTACAAAACTATTAAAACATGAGACAGTTTGGGAATGGCAATGAACTTTTCCGGCTCTGGTGGAAAACAGGGAGAAAATATGTTATTTTTTACTGTTGTCACACTTTTTGGTCGTGCATCAGCAGAAACAAAAGCCATGGAAGAAAGATCTGTGTACTTCTTTTTTCCTTAAAGCCTTTTGGTTTAATGAATGGTAAAATGGGTAATTGTGCATTTCAGTATATTTCAATACTGATTCATCCAGAAACAGGTAGTTAGCTCTTCATTTTTGTGACTACATTGTGGAATTAATATGAACTGAAAAAATGAGACCCATGCCATTGTTCTGCATGATTAGTGTGGAGGTTTTGACTTTATTCTAACAGCCCATGGGACTTGGTCCAAGAATGTCTATGGGATTTGGTCCAAAAATCCAATGATCCAAAAGCTTCCTGGTAGGACTTTTAAATTCAATACTTCAGCTTTCAAGTTCTTGGGCTTTCTGTGTACATTTTGTTACGGATACAGCAGAATAATATTCCTTATTTTGTTATTATTTATTACCTTAAAAATATCTTTATAACTATAAATTTTTTAGGCCTTTTACCAAGTTAGATTCTTACTGGAATTAGAAAAATTTATTTATTTGCTCTTGAAGAGTCTGCTCTGGTTTTCTTTGCAGGAAAAGTGAAAGTGTATTGTTCTTTACTTTAGTTGCGGGCAATTTGGAAGAGTATTGTGTGTGGTTTATCTTTTACAATGGATCATGCATTAGTACATACTAATACTGTGGCAGTATTTACCACAATATGCATTTTTTTTGCTTCAAAGTTATTCTAGTTCAGAGGGATGCATACTTTTTATCTTCTTAAGCCAAGAAGATGTACCTGTTATTGTTATGTTTTTGAAAAGCATTCTTTTATCACTATGCTATGCTTAAAATAACAGAATATGCCAGCCTTTGTCTTTTAGAGTTGCAAATGCTGCTTCACTTATGGAAGAGCTTTTAAACAGATCCTACTGGAAGAACACTCAGGGGTCTGGTATATATTTAGATATATTAGATACATTCAGATTTCTGAAATATTAGAGAGAGAAACTCTACTAGGACTTTTGTAACCATGGGAAATTAACTTCCCAGATACAGAATGGAGAACAAATGTTACTGTTAATGTCAGAATCTAGTTACATATTTATGATGGGTAACCTTTTTTTGATTGTCCTTTCACTAACTTTATAGACTACAATGTTGATCTTAAACTTAATGTGTAGAGTAATGAAGGCATTTATAAATTAAGATTAAAAAATGTTAAGTGAGACCACAGATGTTATTGAAAAATGAAATATCGGATGCTGAAATAGTGTTCTTCAAGGAATGTTTCAGGGAACTATCGGATTTAATATTTCCATTAACGACACTGGCAAAACAAAACGTTCTAAAAACAAAGTAGTAGGTGTTAGAGCAGACAAGAGATAAGATTTCATGCAAAAAAACCTTACTGCTGGGTAACCTTGAAGCATGTAGTAATACAAAATGGGATGAAAGTCTGTAATATGAGGTGAAAATAACAACAATTTCTGCTATAGATTACACTTCTTTTGACTGTAAATATGTAAAGAGGTGGAGGTTCTTGTGGATTGGATGTATTTATAGTAAAGTCAGGTAAGTGTTAATTCCATTGTACAAGAGTTTTGTATGTCTGAACATCGTCTGGAATGCTGTGGTGCATTTCTGGTTATCTGCTTTTAATAAAGATGAGTTCAGCTGAGATGGGTGCAGCTAAATGGAGTAAGGTAAACCTCAGGGAACTGAAGAGCTTAGCTTGCTTAGTCTAAAATAGAGACTGGGAGCTGGTACAATAGTTACCCATGAGAACATGAATGGACAGTAAACCATGAGGCAGGAAAAAGACATTCTTTAGAGTAAAGGGCAGTTATCAAAAGAGCAATTTATCATAAACTGGCCTATTATTAAACATGAACTGAAAAATTATGTTTCTGCTTATGAGATATTGCAGCTGCCTTATGAATAGATGCAGCAAAGAACCAGATAGTTTCCCCTACGAAGTTTAATAAATTTATATAAGGATTTTGAGATGTGGTTACCTAAGTTACTGTGAGACTAGACTCTCTCATCCCCGTGTTAGCAAGACACACCTTGGTTTCTTAGTTGTTGCATGTGTGGTTTTTTGTTTCATTCTTGTCTCTTTTTCAGTAGATAAACACCACTCAACACTCTTTTGCAAATATCACAAACAGTTATGTACAATCTAAATGTTTTCCCAGGTAAAGCACAGAGGGCTTTAAACTTTTTCTACTGCATGACTCTTCACCTACCCCCAGTGAAATCTAATCCCTGTTGTTTGATGAACTAGCCATTCTCTTTCTTATCTTATTGTAATTGCTTAGGTCCACGGGTGGATCAAAAATTACTTCTTTCATAGTATTTGGTTTGTTTCATGCAACAAACTAATGATGAAAAATGTAGACAATACAATTGACCCAATATTGTGTCTTCTCATGCTTGTCCCAATCCTAGTTTCTCTGTTGTGCATGAATCCTGACATAATTTTTAGGGAATCATTATTTCTTTATTCATGTTCAGTGAATATGTCTATTACAAAAACAAACTTCCTTTGTTTTCACAAAAACAAGTTAATTAAACATTGTTAATTATTCAGAGCTATGAGCATACAATTTAAAAGCTTACTCATTATGCTTAAAAATTCTTTATTGAAAATTACTCTTTAAGTTTCAGAATTCTGAAAGTAGAATGAACTTGAAGTTTTATTATGCCATGATTTACCTTTTAATTGTCTCACATTTTTACATTGGTTTTCAACAGGCTTGACTTTAAAGAAATACAGGAAGAGGTCTGTCTGTATTATCTTTTATTACACTGATTGAAATATTTGAAAAAGTTAGGCTTACAGGCACAGAAGCCTCTCTTCCATGTGTGAAATAGAAATAGCAGCAAAATAAAAGTTGAGAACAGTTGCTCAGAGATAGCAGACAGGCATTAATTCAGCCATCTTTAAAAGAAAAGCAGTTGGTACTTGTGGAAGAGACAGGATAAAATGGGGCTGGGGGAGAACAGGACAGAAAGATAAAGATACTTATCTGTAAAGGAAAAAAGGTGTTTGTTGCACGTGAAACAATGATTAGTCTGAGAGAGGGGGAAGGGAGATTAAAATGTGCTATAAAACCATTCTCCTGCATCCATTTTATTTGGCATCCAGTAGAGTTACAGGTTTTGCTTACCAAAATTTGAAAGGTGTTTCAGTTTTTACCTGAGCATAGGGGCATCAGAGCCATCAGAGAGGAAGGAATGAGAGATCAGAAACACAGTGACTATTGAGAGGTGTTCACTATGGGTCCTTAATCCTCTGTAGAGTGTCTCTGTTCACTCCGAGTAGTTTTACACTGATCATAGGTCTTGCAATGGCAAGTTACTGGGATAAACTGTTTATATTCCTGAAAGTGCAGTTGTAGAATTGAAAGATAGTGGTGGTTCTGTGGAGAGGTTATTTGCTACAGTCATAATAGAGATTTTACATCTCTTGCTCAAATGTGGTCTTCATTCATTCAGTGTCTTTGGACTGTACCTAGGATGTTTCTGATCATGAGTTTTGTGAGGCTAGAGACTGTTAGAATACCACGGTGGTGCTTGGAAAATATCTTGAAAGTGACTTCTTCTTCTGGAATTGCTTATAATTGGTTTGTGATTTTCTCTTGAAGTGCCAAGTACAATTTTATTTGACAGTTGTAATTCTCTCTGTGGTACTCAGGTGTCTCTTTCAAATAAACACCATCTTTTTGTAGAGGTATACTTTTTGAATAAAAGCCTTCTTTGGATAGTTAATTGTTCTGTGGATGGTATCACAAGATTTTTTTTTCAGTGTGGATGGGATGGCATCTAAGGTTGTCCAATGTGAGTGTGCATGTGTGTATCAGATGGCTGCAGATTTATGGAGATAAGTTTGTAAGTCTGTGGGGTTTTGTGTGTATTAGCTTGTAGATTACCATCTTTGATCTTGACCTTAGTATCTAGAAAGGATCTTAGTATAGGAATATTTCAGATGCAATTTGAAAAGATTTATGATCATTGAATGCATAATTTCAATTAATGAGCAAGTCCAGTTTTCTAGTCATGGTGATAAGAATGTTATTCGTATGTCTAATGACATACGGACTTGGTGCTACATATCTAATGGTGAGTAGTTGTTCTTTTATTTAGCTTTGAAAGCTGCTGCTTCTGATTAAGACATGAGGAATGTTTGTGCATCCTAAAAGTTTATCTAGGATATTCAACAATGCGAGCTACCCTACTCCTGCTTCTGTCCTTAGACCGTCTTGATTACAACAAAGTGCTGTGGGAGAAATAAAACCTTTTTGCCTTTCAAGCCCCCTTTTTTCTAGTTTATCTGCACTCAAGTTGACCTTTGCTAGCCCTGTTTCTAATTCTCCTCATATACTCATTTTCAGTAGAGGATATGTGTTGTAAGTAACCGGGGTCAAATTTCTGGGCCCTTGTATGTTAACCCAATGATTTCTAGCCCCTTTTAATCCTTTCCTACACCAGCAGCTGTAGTAATAAGGGTCAAGGGGCTGCTAGGGATTGAGGTCATTAGCTTTTGGTTTCTATTTATTAATTTTGTTGGTGTTTTTCACTGATCACTCTTAATGGATATTATCCATTCAGCTGTATGGTATTAGAACAGCATTTGACCTTGCCAACAACATGAATGTTCAATTTTTAAGTTTCTTTTACTTTGACTATAAACTGCATGCTGCTTTTTAGATATGGGAAGAAATTGTCTCACTTTTCATTATGCTGTGAACTGTCTGTATATCAGGTTGAATACCTCAACAGTAATGTGTGTAAAATCAGATTCAACTGAAGGAATAAAAAAACTCCAGTGAGGTCAATGAAACCTTTCAGGGATTGCATTGTTATTAATGATAATTTTTTGGAGAAGGACTGTTTGCAACAAGTAAACTGCTAGGTTTTATGTTACTGCTTAAACCAGCACCTCTATCATTGCTTCAGCATATATTTATCTTTCTTTGACAGAACCATCAGAGCACACAGCCTGAGTCTTTGGGTCTATTACTATTTTGTAAATGTAGCAAAATGGTAGAGATTTCACGGCCATCAGTTTGTCTTTAGCTGCCCCACTATAAATGCAAAGCTAAATTGTTAGATTCTTAGATTTCCCTCACTTGTACATAAGGTAAGGTAAAGACAATAAATGTTAGCACATTACCTGAAAATTGACAAATCTGTGTTTTTATGAACTTCAGCAGAAACAACATACCACACAGTGGATTCCTCACTCACTGTGTCAAACTTTTAGCATTCTTTCTTCTGCTGTAGTTAGAATAGTTTGGTTTATTCTTTAATGTTCTCAGCTGCTGTTGGTGAGAAGGAATTCCTTCACAGTGAAGAGGAAAGAGTTTATTGTATTTGGTATTTTTAGTGATATAGGTGCATGCTCCTTAGGTATTGTGCTGAGATCAACTGACTCATTTCATTAAGAAGTCCTTTAGGTAGTAGTTCTATTTGGTTACCACCGAGTTGATGTGGATCTGAACCAGAAACACAGAAGTGAAAGGCTTTCTATCCTACTAACAATTTCCTGAGCCTTCCATTCTCCTATATTAAGAGGGGTTTTTATAGAGTGGAAAAATGCTTCATCATAAAGCTGTAAGGTTAAAACTGCAGCCCCTCTCCCTTCCCCAACACTCCTTAAACTGTGGATCTTGTTTGCTATGGGAAGTGAACTGCAGGAGGAAGCCAGATGGCAGCTGTATTGAGCTGCTGCTTTGTTGTGCGGGATGGGTGCCCCTCCTCCCTTCTCCAAAGCAAATGTTGATTCACGAATGAGGAGTTTATATATCTCAATGAGGGATTCATATGATTTCTTTAAATGTCTGCTCTTTTAATAGTTTGCAAAAGGAATTGATCCTGTGGTCATAATAAGAAACAGTTTGAGACGTGTATGTGGCAAAGTTGTATAATTTTAAGGTGGACTTTCTAAAATGGTACATATAGCCATTGTTAATTTATTGCTCTCAGTTAATCTGCCTGAAGTGCTGTGCCAGCACAGCCTGCATCTTGTGAAACATGTTCCAAACAGACAAATTGGTTTATGTTTTATTTTAAGGTAAAATATAATTATTTTTTCAGCAATAGACTAAAATTCCAGAAAGTGTTAAAATATTTTTAAATTAACAAATTTCTAGCTGGAGAATGTTTATTAAATTATGAGAGGAAGATACATTGGGTGGATGGACTTGATTTACTTCACAGAATCTGTACCAAATCTTTGAGTGTTTCATGGCACTTAAAAACATTTGTTAAAATTTTACAATACTTAGAGGTTAATCCTCAAGGCTGATTTTCTTCTTAATTTTTATTTGAATTTTGTTGTAAAACACAACTGTGTGTGAGTTTGTATACTTTTTAATTGTTGGCAGACATGTTTGATTACCATTGTATTTATGATGCAGAATACTTAAAAGTTTTAAATTTCTGAGTGTGCCAAGTTAGATCTTCAGTTAAGACCACATACATACATACAGTATAAGGTTTATGATGATAAACCAGAACTTTGTTTCTTTCACTGATTGCTAGGATCATCTTCTTGTAAATCCAAGAACAATGAACAGTCGTAACTGCCAAGCTCACCATAAGCACTTTTTTCGAAGTATCCAGTGCTGAATTCTCTCTGGCACCATTGTCAACGGTGTGTTCCAGGCTCTGTCTTTTGCCGTAAACTGCATTCTAAGCACCATGGAAATAGCATAAAAACATAAGAATTAGGAAATTGTGTTATTAACAGGCTGCATTTTTAACCACCATGGGGGATTTATTTAGACTGCCTAGTGTGCAGAATGTGTTTTTTAATGTAAGTAGCTACTGAGAAAAAATTCAGATCCTCCAATAAATGTCAGAAATGAGCCTTAACAATATATTTTTAAGAATATATACCAAAAAAGTAATGTGGTTTTTCCTGCTCTTTTCTTCTTCTTTTTCTTGCTGTCTTACTCTCTTTCTGATGTCAGTTTGTATCTTTTATAATGCAGATATGAGATGAGAGAAAATGGGGGAATAAGTCTATAGTAGAGATGGAAAGAGTTAAATGAATCGGGTCAGAATGCTAAAACTGATATTCCTCCATCTCAACAGACCACATTAAAAAGTAGGTTGGGGTGCCTGGCATCATCATGAGCAGTAATATACGTAATATCAGCAGTATTCAGGATCATTCAGAATTGAAGTGCATATGGTTTATAAATAAATAAATAAATATGCATCATGTGTCTCTGTGCATATTAGAGAGACATAATAGGCAGACATATATGTTGAAATCTATGTTTCTCATCAAACCTCTATAGCATGCTTCATGAGGGAGACAAGACCCATGTGTTTTGCAGAAGCTTTTAAAGCTGTTTCATTTATTTTATTAGCCTTTAATGAATGTAATTAGAACCCAAGTAATTAAATGCAATTGTGCTCAGTATGTTCCTGTTGTAAATTGCCCTAAACAATGTGCATGGTGTGAACAAATTTGTGGGATTAATAGAGGATAGATAATGTTTTTGGATAGTATTTCACACTAAACGGCCGCAGAGAGAAACAAAGAAGCTGGCGCAGTGTCATTAATCTTAGTCAACTGGCAGTTCTGGTGTAATTTGCATGACTTAGGCAGTGACACAAGATGGGGCTAGCTTGGGATGGGTGTTAGATCACTAGGATACATATGTATTTATTTCTCTTTAGTACTCTGATTTATAAGTAGAAAGAAGTTTGTTTTAAGAAACCGATTCATTCTGGTTTCGTCTTTGTTTTTATCTTAGATTAATAGAATTACTGGCAGTATATTGTATGTGTTCCTTTGTTTTTATAGTTAGCATGTTGGTTTATGGATATTAAAAAACATCTGTGCATCCTTATCACCACAGAAGAAAAGCAGATGTGCTGTGATTGGATAGTGTGTTGCTAGTGGAATAGATTTTCTTTCTTCACTCTGTCTGATGTGTCTTGTTTCCTAGCTTAAAAAAAACCACCAAACAGGATACAGTAAGATACTTCCAAATTACTTTCTGAAAAACATTATATTAGTTGTAGATAAAATATGCATTTTCATTCTACATTCCTTTTGCCCATATGATTTTCTAAAAATTATTGAATGCATGTAGTCTGACTGAGCAGAAGGATAACTCAACAACCATAAAATACTTCTTATATTTTCGTTGAGTAATACGTTTTCACAAAACAGTAGTGACCACTGTAGTTAATTCTAACAAGAATTTTTAGCCGCCCTGGTTTGGGTTAGTTTAATTGTTCTTAGACTTACAGCTGGCTGAAAATGTCTGTCAAAGCGAGCTGTTTTGCTGCAAGTCTAAACAAAAATATTCCACTAGCTTGCAGTTTTAGAAGGAGTCAAAATTAGTTTGAGTCATGTTAGCTGAGTGTTTCTGTTCCAGATCTTAACATTGTTTTCAAAATACTTCCCATAGAAAGCTAATATTTTTATATATGTTGTGGGCCCATTTGTAAGAAAAGGGACTATTGTCCAAAATTGATCTCAACCCATTTCAGGACACCAAAACCTTCCTATAAGCAGACTTAGTTGTATATTCTCCACTGCCTGTTTTGACTAAAAACTATGCCAAAATCGTATGTGCTGAACTTACGAGTATAGTATCTCTGGAAGATATTCTGTTAAATATGTCGCTTACGCACACCCTATTGTGTTGTTATTCTCTATTACTGTGGTGTCAACATAGTACTGTAGTAAAATTGACTGAAAACTAAACTGGAGATCTTCAGAAACCCTTGAGAAATTGCAGTCCTGACAGATAAACAGGAAGGAATTTCTGCTTCAGCAGTATCAGTGGATCTTTTAATTGTAATTTTTTAACACAGGAAGGTCACACTCAACCAAGTCTGAGGAAAAATGAGATAGGGTATTCAGAGGCTGTTTAGCCAAGTAGTTACCTGTTATGCAAGTCCTATGAGCTATATTTCTTGTATTACAAAAATCATATATTTAATCAAAGCTTTTTCATCCTTTTTAAAATTGCATCGTTAAATTGCAAAAGGAAGGAATTTAAAATGCAAATTTCATGGGCAACCTTGAGTCTTCTTAAATGGCTTGATGATGCTAAAATGTTTGTTTTTATCATTGCATACAAAACAATTGTAATCATACTCTTAATATGTGAAATGTGAAAATAGCACAGCTTCTGCACAAAACTTTGTATGGTAAATATAATAATAAACAGGGATAATTAAAATTTCCTGGCATTCAGTTAGGCCACTTAAATCTGAAGCTGATTTGTCCTAAATGGTGTTGTCTCCTGAACTGTGAGTAAACAGTGCAAAAGTAACTGAATTGGAATTAAGCATATGAATTATTCTACCTTTGATGAAAAAAGTATTAACCATGTATCAGTAATGATACAGAGGGTTATGATGGCATTAAAAACAATTTACTTGTAGCAATTTGGGAAAATATGAAATGCTTAAGCTATAGAATGTGTTCTAGTGTGGATTTTAATAAAGAAAAAGAAAGCATGTAAGGACAGTACAATATAGTAAATAGAAACTGGCTGGATGGCCAAGCCCAGAGAGTGGTGCTGAATGGAGTCAAATCCAGCTGGTAGCCACTCACAAGTGGTGTTCCCGAGGGCTCAATATTGGAGCCAGTTCTGTTTGATATCTTTGTTAACAGTCTGGACAGGGGAATTAAGTGCACTCTCAGTGAGTTTGCAGGTGACACCAAGTTGGGCAGGACTGTTGATCTGCTGGAGGATAGGAAGGCTCTGGACAGATCTGGACAGGCTGGATTGATGGGGTGAGGCCAGTCATGTGAGATGTTACAAGGCCCAGTGCTGGGTCCTGCAACTGAATCACAGCAACCCTGGGCAGCGCTACAGGCTAGCGGAAGAGTGGTCCAGAATTTCTTATTTGACAATTATGAAAGAATGTAGAGAAAATTGTTTACGGGCTTAGCTGCACAAATGTTAAAGCACAATGGTCTGCTTACCTGGAAAGCTGCCTGATGGAGAAGAACCTGGGGGTGCTGGTCAACAGCCAGCTGGACACAATCCAGTGTGTGCCCAGGTAGCCAAGAAGGCAAATGGCATCCTGGCCTGTGTCAGCAATAGTGTGGCCAGCAGGACCAGGGTAGTGACTGTCCCTTGTACTCTGCATTGGTGAGGCCACACCTCAAGTTCTGTGTCCTCTTTTGGGCCCCTCACTACAAGAAGGACATTGAGGTGCTGGAGCATGTCCAGAGAAGGGCAACAGAGCTGGTGAAGAGTCTGGAGCACAGTTCATATAAGGAGCAGCTGAGGGAGCTGGGAATGCTTAGCCAGAGAAAAGAAGTCTCAAGGGGGAGCCTTAATTGCTCTCTATACGTACCTGAAAGGAGAGTATAGTGAGGTGGGCGTTAGTCTCTTCTACCAGGTAACAAGTGTCAGGACCAGAGAAAACAGCCTCGAGTTGTGCCAGGGACATTTAGACTGGGTATTAGAAACAACTCTTTTACTTAAAGGATTATCGAGCCTTGGAACAGGTTGTCTGGGTTGAGTCACCATCCCTGGAGGTATTTAAGACGTGTAGACATGGCACTTAGGGACATGGTTTAGTGGTGGACTTGGCAGTGCTGGATTAATGGTTGTATTTGATGATCTTAGAAGTCTTTTCTACCTAAGTGATTCTATGATTTTCTGATTCTATGAAATATACCACTGCATATTTAATGTTATATGGCTAACTTGAATTTTGCTTCTTCCTGTCTTCCTAAGAGTTAACTTCAACACATTCTTGGTGGTGTTTCCTTAAGAAGTCCAGAATATTTAAAGTCATTTTTCTCAGTAACCTTTTCATTTTAGACATACTACACTTAGATTTATAGTTCTGAGTCTTCAATCTAGAATTTAGACTAACATAACTGCACTTTTCAGGGAATTCCACTGTTTTAGAGAGGTTGCAGGGAAGTAAACAGTGTAGTCATTTTTATAGGGGAGCACAGTCTGCATTTCTTTTTTTTGTATGATACACAGATTATCAAGTAATCTTCAGTGTCAACAAGTGCTACAACAGTTTAGCCTGCACACGTGTAAATACAATTTTATCTTTAAGTAATACAAATTTTGTACATCTGCACGTAGAACTGGCTACTGAAGACAGCTCTGCTCCTATGAAAAGTCCTGAAATTAGAGCTTGAACTAAGCTTGCTTATTTGTGTGTCAACTCTACATCTGTCTCACCATACTACAAAACAGTCTTGGTATTGTCTCTTACCCAAAGTGTCTTAATAATAATGTTTAAGAAGGGTCCTATTGGCATCTATGCAACTGAAACAATATGGATTATCTCTATTTTGGCTCAAATTAAATATTATTCTTCTGTCTTGTGGAAAAAAAGTTCTGTTGTTTCTTCTTTGATAACTAGTATAATGTGCAAAAGAGCAAACGTAATTAATTAACAATTCATGAAAGTAGTTGACTCCAATTAATATGCCATTGACCCAAGCACCACTGTTCAACATTTAAAGACTAGGACCGTAATATTTATTATGAGGTCAGACATATTGATATAGCATTAAAATGAGTCACATTTAGTACACTGCATAGCAATTATGTTAATGCAAAAAATAGCAATGTTACATAGATTTTAAGTGGCAAAAAAGTTACGTGATCCAGAATTTCTTATTTGACAATTATGAAAGAATGTAGAGAAAATTGTTTACGGGCTTAGCTGCACAAATGTTAAAGCACAATAGTCTGCTTACCTGGAGTAATGAATTGTGTAGGAGGCAGTTTCCTTTTTCTACTCTTCAGATTATTACCACATTTATTTTTACATTAAGTTTGGGGAACTTCATCCTTCTGATCCATTAGACTAGATTGCTGTAAGCTGAAGACTTCTAAAAGAATAATGGGATTTCCCAGGAATTTTTTCTGCTTTGTTTGTTCGTGATGAAAATCTTACTCTACTTCCTTCTTTCTGCATGGCCCTTTTCTTGTTCTACATGTCTTTAGTGTCTGTTGTTCCATTGAAGAGACTTCTTTTTGAGTGTAAGAGGATGTGGGAGAAGAGACAAATATATCTGGCCTGTCTGTTTAAAATCAACAAAGCTGTACTGGGACATGGATAAGTTTAGCATTTAGCATAAATTTAGCATTTAGGTGTGAGGACAAAATAGAGCTAAAACATGAGTTCACTTAACTGTTAGTTAACAATACTAATTCTTTCTTTTGGTAATTCTGTTGCTTTGGACTCTATCACTGTATTTCAGTTATCCAGCTGAAAAGAAGCCTGTCCCTTTTTTCTGAGCAAAACTGTGAGGAGAGATCCTGAGTAAAATATAATCAAATTGGAATACCACTGAGAAGTTTGGTTTAATTTTGAGTGTTTCTGGGTATGTTAAAATGGTATATGAAAGTGGATGGGCTTGAATTTATTCTATTTTTAACCCTCAAAATGTTTTTTAGATTTCAGGTCATGAAAGTAAAAAAATGCAAACCTGAAAGAAGTCAAACTTCCCAATTTCCTGCTTAAAGATCCTGAGAACGTACATGTACAAGGCAATTCACAGGTCTCCCTTAATCTGTGTGATTAATTCTATCACAGTTTGAGGTAAATGGGAGAGATAATTCCTTATTACTCATGAAGAGGCTGAGACCACTGGTAAGATCTTTCTAGATGCCACACTGATTCAGATATTCCAGTACTGTTCTGAATCTTGTTCTGCTGCTAATTCTAAATTCAGTGTTCATATCTCTAGTCTTACTTAGTTAAAGATTTTATATCTCCTCCCAGGCATTTACACATCAGTTGGTTGAAGAAATGTGAAAGCTATAGCAAGGAGTAGTTGCAAAATAAGTTATTAAATTTGAAATAAATACGATATCTAGGAAAACAAAAATTTCTTGGTGATACTAAGTGACAGTACTTTGTGCCTGCATTTTCTGGAATTAACAAGGTAATGATTGATATTGTTTAGAGTATTGTAGCAGAGACCAGCTTTGTTGCTGATCTAAGTAGGAAGATGCTTTTGACATAGTTTTGTATTCATATTGAATTAGTTTGGTACCTCAGCAGCTGAAATTGCTAGCACAGTTTCATTAACTTCTTTTCAGAATTCATTTTAAAACATTAACTTATGTTATAGATGTTATTTATTATTATTTAAACTTAGGTTTAGATTTTATTCTTTTATTAGCTATTAATCTTATTATTATGTGCTATATATTATTAATTATATTATTATTACGTGTTGTTTCTTGTTATTAAAGGAGAGAGTACACACATAATTTAATGTAAATTTCAAAAAAGAAATGTCCTCACTGAATAAGTAAAAATGCTTGAATCGTTCCACATTGGCCTAGATCAAGTGAATCTATAGAACTTGTTGGTCACTTCAAGGATTGTTTCCTTCTCTTGTCTTCAAAATACTGGCTTGATAAAAATGGAAATGGGATAGGCTGTAGGGTGTTTCTAAACTATATTGATATTCCAAATGCTCCTGCACCTTGCACAAAGGGCAAATAGGATAACCACTAAGATATATTGCCTTATTGCTGTTAATATTGCAATTTTTGTTCCACCAACATCGTATTGAGATGTCTACATGCGTATGCACACTTACACACAAGAGGAAACGAGTTTTTACTGCTGTGTTGAACTCTGCTATAGTGAAATCTATACTTCTGTAGCAAGCAAATTAGGAAAAGTTTGAGGCAACATCCGATGCCAATTTAAAACAGCTTCCTGTTTAATTTATTTGTCGTCCTTCAACAAGTAACTGACCCACTGGGATACATGAGTGTAAACCGTGCAGAGGACACTCACATCCTTGTGACCAACTACTCTCCTTGTGTCATGCAGGTTCTAAATACTGATGTTGTTTTAATATGCTTGAGCTGTAAAATACTGATACAGATTTCATGAAAAAGCCCCTTTTTTTGGTGAAAGAAGAAAAGTTATCACTACAAAACTCACTGATTTTTGCACATGCATGAGGCTCTTTAACTTGGCAGGGAAATCATCCTGGCTAAATGTTCACTGTTTTTATTTTTTATCATAAAATACAGGCCTTTTCCTTTCTGTTTATCAGGTGTGTACTATAATTGAAAACAAAAGTTGCATTCTCAACACACAATTCCAGCTCTGTCCAGTTTATTTTGCTATGCTAGTAGATGGCAAAAACACCCCACTGGTATCTTTGTTAGCAAATAAAGAGATCTATTAAGGGGGAAAAAGAACCTACTGGAAGTATAAATCCTGGCATATTATTCCACATAATTGATTACGTAACTTTGTTGTACATATTCCATATAATATTTATGTGGGATTTCTTTGAAATATTTAGCTTAGCAAGCTAAAAAAAAGCATGAATTCATACAATTTGCCATAATTATAAAATATTTGACTTGTATTGCATACTTATTTTCAAAATAAAATTGTTTTCTTGTATTAAAAAGTTCGCAATTCAAATGAAAATATTTTTGTGTTCTCTGCTATAAGTAAGGAATGGACAAGAATATGAGAGAATGTCAATAGGTGCAGAGCCTATTGTGTGTATATAAATTTCAATCCAGCTCCAGTTACTGTTTTTGTTGTACACAGAGATAAGTAGAATAATAGGAATGGAGCTAGTTTTGACTTTCATGGCTTTTTGTTGTGTTCTTTTCTTATTTTTTTGCTTGGACTAAATGTGGTTTTGTAAACCAAAACAACCTACTGGAACAGAAATGGAATTCAGCAGAAACTTTTTCTCAAACGTATCCGCTGTAATGGAATTCATAACAGATTTTTTTTTTTTAAGCCCAGGGCAGAATTTTCTACCAAAATAATAAGGCCTTTAAATATTCAGTTGCCTGTTGACCAGAGTTTTGCGTTTTCCTGCTGTCTGTTTAAATATGAGTCTTTAATCTGTGTCAGCCATTTCCCAAACGTGGTAAACTCAACTTCAAAGCTAGTGCCATGAATGGGAGTAGTTTTTCTTGCTCCTCTGTGAGCTATTTGACTTCTAATTAGTCCAGCAGACAGATTAAAGAGTTCCATAGTGAGGTATTCACCTGACGTGTCAGAAACCCTGAATTTCTGAATTTCTTTCGTGCTACCATTGCTACCTGTTATATAGCCAGTAGTGATTCCCTTTCCCTGAAGTAGACTCCCATGTCCAGCTATGTCCAATTTTGAAATGTTTTAATGCTATTATTAATGCATTACATTCAGAGAGCTGCTGTCTTACACACAGTGGGATAGTTCAAGCACAGAGAGCTTGCAACGATAGCTCAGGATAAGCAATTGCTTAGTGCTAGATCACACATCTAGTGTATTGCAAAACAGTGACCCAAACTTGCACCTGATTCTTTAAGTGTTAGTGTATACACCAGACCATTACTGATTGATTTCCATTAACACCCGTGATGGCTATGCTGTTTAGGATTGCTTTATGCCACTGGTTCATTGCAAAGCTGTGACTGTAAGAGAGAACTTGCTAGGCTGCCTGCTCACTTTGATGCTTTTAAAAATTATGCGGTATCCATAGATTTGTGTGATATATGGATAGTTGCTTTTTGCTGTCTTTTCTAAGGTAATTTTGCCATATTATTATGTTTAGTCCAGCAATAAGCTAATTTCATTTTTTTAACTGTTTTGAGAAAAAACAAGAGTACAAGAATTTTAAATAGTCAGAAGTATTATCTGGCTATTCTACCTAATTTCATGTCTTCCTAGGACAAAACCATTTTCTTACTTATAGGCTTCAACTGTTTTGCCTCAACTTCTATCAGCATTTTTTAATAGTATACTTTTATATAGCAAATATAGTACTCAAGACCGGTTCTCTGCAATGCATTGATCTGAAATAGTACTCTTGCTGCTTTGCCAGATTTGTCCCAAGATCAAAGATTGAACTCCCTCTTAACGTTAAAATACATTTATGGGTCTGCTCTTTCCAACATTTGCCACTCTTACTCAAGGGAGTTAGAAACACAGATTAAACCCGATGGAGAAGAGTGGTTCTCCAACTCTCATTCTTCAGAGCTGTAGAGTGGGCAACGGACATTTATGATTTCTTGTAGCACCTCTTCTGAATTTTATTTCTGTGGAAAATAGTATCATGCCCACTGGAATTTGTGAAGGTCTTTCCATTGATTTTAGCTTACAGCTCAAACGATTCTCAATGAGAGAGCACCTAAAGCTGTGAAACTACATGTGCGGTAGGAAATACTGCTTGCAGATCCAGAAGAAAAGATGTGAACTGGAGACTGGAAATTTCTGCCCTAAGATCTATCAACTATTTTCTGAACCATGAAGCAGAGAGCTGTTTATGTTTGTTACTACTTTTTAATTCCTGTTGGCAGTGACATGCAGACTATGAAATGTGTTAGGCTTGATTTACATAAATCAGAAGGTTGTCAGCGTCTTCCTCATTGTGACCTCATTGTAACACAAATAAATAGTGTTAGTAAATGTTATTATAAATTTCTTCTATTACTGAACATACAGATGGAAATGCGAAGTTAAAATTTTTGATGTTCTTTCTTACATACACTGTGCTTTGTTACCAGTCTCCCAGTTTTAAGACCTTTTTCATTATCAAAAAAGTTTTGATTTCTGTATTTCAAAATGCTTAATCACATTCAATACACATGGTCTTTTGTCTAAAATAAAATTTCTGTATTGGTATACCTCATTGTATCAATACAAATGTAAATTTGAGGCCCTCTAGATGTCTGTTTTAATGAAACAGAAAAGAGAGAAAATATTTTACTCTCTTAATTCAGTGGTTATTTCTCTGTTTTATGAAGGATCAGGAACGGCAGATATATTGTAGGAAACATGAAGGGAAATAAGGAAAATATTGGAATTGGAAAAATTCTGGATAATTTTGTGACAGCAAAGAACATCTGTTTGTATTAGTAACATACTAGGATTATGCAAGTGATCAGATAAATTGTTAGATACTTTTTATTAAGGCGAGTTGTTTTATCACAAGGCTTTAACTCCTCATGAAGGAAAGTTACTGATCTCAGTGCAGTATAACGGTTTGACTCTCTGTTTTACTGTACTCATTTTTTTAAAAACAGTGTGCCCTGGCGTCCAGGAGTCAACCATGTCCTGGGTTGCAGCATACACAGGATTGCCAGCAGATCAAAGGATTTATTGTCCCGCTCTGCTCTGCACTAGTGCGGAGTCACCTCATATCTCAGGTACAGTTTTGGATGCCACAGTATAAGAAGGATACCAAGCTGTTAGAAAGCATCCAAAGGAGGGCTAAGAAGATGCTGAAGGACCTTGAGAGGAAGCCATACAAGGAGCAAATGAGGTCACTTGGTCTGTTCAGCCTGGAGGAGAGCAGACTGTGGGGAGACGTCATTGGTGTTACAACTTCCTCGTGAGGGGACGAGGAGGGGCAAGCACTGATCCCTTCTCTGTGGTGACCACTGACAGGACTCGAGAGAACAACATGAAGTTGTGTCAGGAGAAGTTTAGGTTGGATATTAGGAAAAGGTTCTTCACCCAGGGGTGGTCAGGTACTGGAACAGGCTCCCCAGGCAAGTGGTCACAGCACCACCCTCACAGAGTTCAAGAAGCATTTGGACAGTGCTTTCAGGCACGTGGTGTGACTCTTGGGGTGTCCTGTGCAGGGCCAGGAACTGGACTCTTTGATCCCTTCCACCTCAGCATATTCCATGATTCTATGATTTTTTCCAGATTTCAGAATAAATAGTTTTCGATAAAGTGCACAATTTTCTTTGAAATCTTAAATTTTGTACAGGTGATTTGCATTGGTCTGTCAAAGTTATGGTTATCAAAATGACAAAATAATTATTTTTGTTACCACTAGTATGTAACATGCCGCAAACTGAATATCTAATTTTCATTACAGAAGCATTGCTGTTTCACCTTTCTGTAACTGGATAGTTGAATGTTCAGCTACAAGTGGATAGATTTCCACGTTTGGATCTGGTTTTAGTGTTCTTCTCAGTGGATACTATCAGTTATGTGAACTCATCCTGTCACTTTCTAAAGAAACTACTTAGCTCTGGAATTTTTAAAGGAAAACTTACTTTCTTTTCATCCTTATAGATGTGCCCTTTCCAAATTCTTCCTCTTCTTGCTTTTAAAATAATGAAAGTACTGAAAAGGCTATGCTTGTAATTAAAAGTCATTTTTAAATAACCTCAGAAGATTGTTTCTAGAAATCAAAACATCTTTATGGTCCCATTTCTAAGGAAAGAAAGACAAGTGACTGGGATCCTGTACACTTTACGGTAGTCTACATTAATTACCTTCTATTAAAAAATGACAAAGACCTTTTTGAAAGGGAATCTGGCACTCTTTCCACAGAAATGATGGCAGACACCCTACTCTGCTGATTTCTTGACACTTCTAATTACCTGTATTCATTTGAAATCGTTTCCTTTGTAGTGAGTTATTGGCATGATTTTCAGAGAACAAGAGGAAAATGGAAAACATTTTAGCAAGTTAAGAAAAAAAAATCAACAGTATCATTGTTTGCAGCTTTTGTTGAAACTAGCTACGTGAGTCATTTGAGGGACATGAAGGTAAATGAAAGGTTATACTTTGCCCTGCACGTTGTCGCTGGTATTTGTAATGTCAATAACTGTAGAAGGTTGTCAGGAAACTGGAGAGATAAAGGTCAATAGCAATGACAAATATATCATTGTATGTGTTTGAATATGCAATATCAGCCTAATCTCATGGTGGAGGTTTTCACACCCTGGAAATATCAATCAGGTGCTGTATCATAACTATCCACTCTTTTCCGTGTATGAAGAATTTAATGGGAGATCAGTAGATTTAAGTTTTAGCATGTTTACACTATTTTTTTTCTAGATTGTGTTCTGTATTTAGTACAGAGAAACAAGTTATTATCTCAAAAATATATTTGCATGAAATAAAATACTAACAAAGATTTTTAAAAAAAGGGTATTCTAGTTTCCTTAATTTGTTACAGGACATTGAATAATAGTTTCTGTATAACATCTGATATTGCCACAGTTTTCAAAATATTTTTGCAAAAAAGTCCTTTTGTAATTATGTGCAAATCCATTTTATTTTGTATACAAAGGCAACAGCATCTCATTTAACATGCCTCTTACAGGAATAGACCTTTATTTTTCACAAACTGTGTTGAGATTTCTGAGCTCAGTTAAAAGCAGCTACAGCCTACAGTTAAATTAATGTGTAAAGGAATAATCCTTCTGAGAGAATTACAACTGAACATGTCAAAGTACAAGATTTTTAATTGTTATGAATGTGTATCCTGATGTAGGAAAACCGAAATTTGACCTATAGGGGAATACCAAATCACAAGTTGTTACATTATGACGTGACTTTCTGAGATTATGAAAAAACAAAAAATCAAGAGATGAAGAGCAAAGAAAGAATTTACATCAGAGAGACGTGACATTGAAAGTAAAGAGAGCAATTCACTGAGAATCTTGAGGTAGGAAGGTAGGGAAGGGACATGGCAGTGTGAGGATGAGTTTTGAGAATAGCAGGAAGGAAGCATTGCAGCAGAATGGTCTTGCTTGAGAGACAATTGGGAGAAATACTCAGTAAAGCATTTGAAACAGTGGCTGTGGGAAGCTAAGGGAAAAGTGAGCACAAATCATCTACTGCTTTAAGATGTGAAGTCCAACATAGTGAAAAAAATGCTGAAAATGCAGTAAAGGCACAAAGATATTGTTAAGAGAACGATCCAAGCATGAGCCTTCTGAAATATCTCTGAATCTTTTTTTAAAAATAAACCAAGTATAAAAGTATTTACTAACCTTGAATTAACTACTTCTCTCTTTCCCTGCATATGAATTCCTTTTACAAGATGCTAGTACTTTCAACATTTGTACTGATAAGGTATCACTTCTGTAGTGTCCCTTAAATTCTGAGACCTTCAACACAAAACTGTAAGAACTGCAGAGTCATTTGCTGTTGAGTGACTTGTAGTTTCAGACTTTACTCTATTTATTGTGGTTTACATATTTAGTGACTAATTTCGAGTGCCATCAGTTAGTTCTGAGCACATTTTGCCTTTTAGGATTTGGGTTTTAATTTAGTAAAAAATGTGCTTAATTACAGTTTGAAATCATAAATCTGTGCTGTTCAGCAAATCACTGAAGAGTATTTTTTGTTGTGTTACACAACAGTTCAGTGAGTTTGAGGAAGTGCTGTAAGAAGTCCACTGTTAGCTGAAGTGTTTTGCCTGGGTCATTTTCTAGAAGTCCTTTTGACCTCTAAATACGTTTTTTTCCTAATAATAACTCTTATTGCATTCATAAAAGTGAATGCATCCCTGCCTAATTTTAAATCATCTGTCACCCAGGTAATTCGAAACATTTCATCAAAAAACATCCTATCTCACATGAAACATTACAAAAATATCACAGATTAACTCAGTATCTTGTTTCTCAATTGTGTGGTATGTGTATTTACCTTGAGGGTTGCTTCATTAAACCAGGTATTGAAGTGCAACACTGATTAAGATTTTTTTGCAGTGCTGCCTGAGAAATGGGCTTGTAGTTCTAGACTGTCCCTTGTCTATGCTGTTGACCTATGAATTTTAGTGTGGAAGTTTTTGTCTTCTCTGTGCATATGGTGTCTGATACAAATTCTTAGATATTCAGAGTTAGTTTAGATGATTCTCTTTTTTTCTTTCTCTCCTCTCTTCCTCTCTCCCTTCTGCCTTCCCTGTCTCCTCCCCTCCTTTCTCTTCCACCCAACGCTCTCCCTTTCATCTTCTCCTCCATTTCTGCAACCCCCCCACCACTCTCCCTCCCTCTCTTTCTCTCTCTCTCTCTCTTTCTCTCTCTCTCCCCCTCTCCTTTCAGTGTTACAGTACAAGAGTTGTCTTTTCAAGCACAGGGTGTCTGTCTACCTGTCCTATGTATTTGTTCCACATACACTGCTTCATTAGAGTTCCTCTCTGTCTCTTGCACACACATAAAGGTATGCCATTTAAGTTTTCCATTTGAAAAGAGTCCCATCCCTTATTATAGAACAACACTTCTTAGATTTACTGTTTTCAACAAATGCTTAATTATATTATTGTCTAAGGTCTGTGATGTGCTCAAGCTCATGATGCTGCTATGAGATGACTGCAGTTATAAGACTGTGAAGAGACAATTGCATTGCTCTTTTAAATCTGTGTTTTAGCACTCTGGAATGGGGAAATCTTTCAGCAATTGCAACCTCTCTGTGTGTTTTTCCAAGCAAGGAAAACAAAAAATAATTCACAGTATTTTCCACAGCTAGTGGATAATCTCCTATGTATTGTGAAATACATGGCTGAGGATTAGATGATCCCAATACCTAGAGAATTTCTAGGTTGAAATGCATTGCTTTGGAAATGAAAGATTTTGAAGTACTTCTGAAATAGACATTTATTTCCTTTACTCATGTGAGCTGAAGCACCTATCAACCCATCAGATTCCTCTGATGTTATTACCTTTGAATGTTTTTATACAAGCTGTGAAAGTTCTGTAACTACAAGTATCTGCACCAAACTTTCTAATCTATGAGATATAATTTGGAGTCCCTGAGTAATCTAAACAAAGAAAAATAATGTATAATTACTATCTTGATGCCCTTTTTTCCTCTGAAAAGGTAATGCTGTACTTTGCTTTACTTTGCAGGGATTCAGCATATGAAGACCGGAATCTATTATAACCTTTTGAAGAGCATTGATTTGCTCTTGAGTGAAGGGCGTGTGCCCATACATAGGCCATAACAGAGCAGATTTTTCCTAACCATTTTCTACATTCCTCAAATACTAGACATTTATTTCTACTGCTTCATAAATCTCACCATATCATACATTATCTAATAATTTTTTGCCAGGTAAACTACCAGCATTACAAAGGTCAGTTTGTATGTTTTCATTAATGTGTAATGGTGAATACCTTTTGGGGTTTAAGAACATCACAGTACTGTAAAAGTGCTGCAAATAAATTCTTTCACACATGAATTTATTCTTGTTAAAGTGCTGCATATTTTAAAATACATGGATATAAATATAAAAGACCTAAAAATAGACTCATGCAAGTGTCTCCCAGTTTCTGCTTTACTATTTAATGCAGAATTTTAAAACTCTCACATGTGAAATGATTTTTATTTAGAAATGCATATTTGTGATTTCTTTTTTGACAAAGAAAGGCCTTTTGTTCTGGTTTCTTCAGCAGAACCTCATTTTGTGACTTTCTACTGTCCCCTAGTGGCATTTTAATCTTTGTAACTATTGTGGTATTGCCATTCTGCATTGCTTCTGTGCTTTTCTGTTTCCTTGAGACTATCATTAATAAACATTTAAAATACTATTAAACAACCCATCAACTGACTGTGGAAGCAATAACATTGCTCTTTAGCCCAACCGGTCCTTTCAGATATTTAAAAATGATATAAACAAAGCCAGAAACCATATGCTATCTATATAATGCATTACTTTGTTACAGTAAACATTTCAGATTTGCAGAATGTTAACACAAACCTGATGAAAGAAAAATGTTATTAGTTGTGATGAGCCTGTACATACCCTACAGTAGCTAAAATGTAATTTGTGAGAGGTTAGAGAATTATTGTCAGTAGTCTTAGCGTGAGCATGCATTCTAGCTATTCTTTTTATTTTCTTCCCTTTAAACTCACACTGCATTTCCATTAGATTGTTAGCAAATTTAATATACACCACAGCGTCACTTTTGTATAAAATATTAATATATTACAGAGAAGTACCACATTAGTAGCTATCTCAACTGATAGCTACTGAAAATGGACTTCTTAAGTTTTCCATATGTTCTGTGTAGATACATACGTTTGATAGGTTACTCCTTCTTAAAAGAATAGTTGCCTGTTCTTTCTTGTGGGTGTATTTGTGGACCTTTTCTTTCTTCACAGTAAGAGTCATATACATTTTCTCAGTTAAACCTAGTTTGTGATTTGGATATGCTTGGTTTTATTGTGTTGTTTTTTTTTTTTTTTCATTTTGTATGCAACCAAAAGCAAACTACTACAGTCCCTGCTGTTATGAGCTTCAGTGATTAGTTCTCCCATGCTGATAATAGATTCCATTTTACACTAAATACAAGGCTATTCTTTATCTGAATTTATATGTGTATATATATGTAGAAAAAGACTGGATAATATAGACAGTTACACATAATTTTTTACAGATAAGTCATATTTAACTTAGGAATTAAGATCTTCTCCAGATTTGGAAAATCTGAAGAAGGTAATTGATGATTCATTTAATGTCAACAATTACATTTTGAATGAAGGTGCAAAAACCTACTTTTTTATTTTCAAAAATTGTAGATACACACAGACGCATACATTCAAAATTAAAAGAATGAGAACCTCTTTAAGCTTTTGGGGTTTGGGGTTTTTTTTAGCCTTCTATAAGATTAACAAAATCGAGGTCAGTACAAGAAAAGCCTGTTTAATATCTGCCATACTATTTTTAGTTGATAGCTATAAAAGATGACAGCACTGCAAGTACAAGGTATTGTGAAATTTGGCCCATTAACTCGGCATTTTAGGAATCAAAGAGATATATATTGCATTAATGACTTCTTGGCACTGTCTACTAGAGTATTATGGTTGTAATAACTATCACACTAAAACTGCTGTTCTACACTTTTATCTTGAACTGGAGCAAAGGCAGAAACCCTTCAGCCATCATATTTTCTTAAAATGGTTGATTGTATGCTGTATTCCTTGGCTTAAAAATACGAAGGAACATTGTATGACAACTTTTACAATTTATGTTCTTGAAAAGACCAGAAGGATTGATGCTAGTTTTTGAACCTTGTCTGTCTTCAGTAGTCATAGTGCAATTCTGTGTAGATCTGTTTATCCATCCTTAGGTTTAATTAAGATATCCCAAAACAAAGCCCTGGAGTGCTGTCGCTTTGGGCACAAACACAAAAAATGTAACCAGTGTTAACATTCTGCTTAATATAATTTTTCAGATGTAGAGAAAAGTGATTTTAAAGCTCTCTGATTATACAAGAAGGCTTAAAATATGTTCCCCTTTATTTGTACTTTTTCATATGATGTGGTGCATCTTTCCAAATTCCTTATTTGATTTTATTTTTTTCAAACAATAATATCTTAAATTAAAGTGTAAAACTTTTACAGCTTGTGTTCTCACAGAGTTTTGTGTTTATTTTTTACAAAAATCCTTCAGTAAGCAGATTTATGTTAAGATATAGCTGTTGTTTGTGGGAAACACTGGAACTGCTTTGACAGGCTAAAATGGATTGTAAATTTTTCTTTGAGATGTGTAGCTTTGTTTTAGCAAAACATAGTTTTTTCACAACCTTAGTTTGAAAGATAAAATTATCTATATCCTTTTTATTTGGAGTTTTTATGTTAATGGCTCTAAAAAATCTCCTGAAAAAGGTTTTGCCTAATTATTACTAAGATACTACAGAAGATTAGAAAATAGATGTCTTCACACTAGAACAGTATAATACTATCAGTGGCCCACTTCCCAAAATCAGTTTTCTCCATAACATTTAATAAAGCTAAGCAGTCTCATATTTTACATCTCAGGAGACTATCTAAATAGAATGAACAGATTTATAAGGTTATTTTTAGTGTGTGTCATTTGCATTACGTTTACTTTTGCTTTTTAAGCTTATTTGACATTCTTAGTAAAAAATTATAGTCAGAAATCTCATTAAAGTCCTTCATAAAGTACAGTTTCAATTGGGTTGTTACCTCTCTCCCAAAAAGTGAGGAAAACCCCCCCAATGCATGTATGTGTGCATCATGTGGTTTGTATTTTATGTTAATTTTTTTATTAGTATTTAGAAGACAAATTGAAACACCTGCAGATAAAAATGTAAAGAAGGTTTATATAAATAATTGCTTAATTCACAGCTAGGTTAAGTAACTAAGCATTTTGTCACTGTACAGTATTTCAGAGAGCAACAGGTAAATGCTGACAGTAATTATTTTCTTCCATCACTGCATGAAATATTTGTTTATAGTGGTGAAGTAAGTATTAAGTTCTTGAAATGTAGAATGTTATGTTTTCTGAAAACCATTGTTCTGTGAATTAGGTATATATAAAAGGTTACATAAAATTCTGAGTATCTTTTCTGAAAATAAACTGTTGTGCTCTATGAGGAAATACAGTTATAGACATAAATGTTAAATCCAGCTGGGGAAAAGTGCCTGTGTATGTGTGTTTAACACCACATAGCTTTTGCATATATTTTTAATGAATCATATTTATATGAATTGCAGAATACTGAGGAGGTAAAACTGAACCATATTTAACTGATTTATGTGTTCTTTCATATTTATGGAAATATTTTGATGATGTTAAACTATGGAGGAAACCTAAACTGACACTGCCTTCTGGACCCGTACTATTAATCAGGTTAGTGTAAAACTGGAATAAGGAAATGCCTTAACCATAGATATCACTCAGCCATGGAATTCAAGCAAATCTTGAATTTCAAGATACGATCTACAAACAGGAATTTTAGATAGACAGACAACTCTGATAAGATTATGTTTTAGAATAAGGTTTTTTGAAACTGCTAAAGTACTAGTGTAAGGTGAATTGTCAGAATGCTATGTTTCCATACACAGTGACTTTTTTCACATGCATACATCTGCACACAATTCTATAGGCTTTTAAAAATAAGTTTGGTGTAGCCATTTTTAAATACTAAAAGTCAATATGCAGCACTTAAATGTTGGAACAAATAATTTCTGTAAGTGTATCTCTTGATAGATTGCTTTCTACAAGGCTGGCATGGAATTGAAAGAATAAAATGATACAGGCTAATAGGGTAATATTAACCATATCTATGGTGAAGAGGAAATTGAGATCGCTTGGAAGGGTTAAAAGTGGGCTGATTTCTTTCCAGACATATATTTAGGAGGTTTTTGATGTATCTGCCTGAATATTAAGTCAGCAAAGTAAAAGTAGCAAATGGTTACTGTAGTCTGCCAGCAAATTGTGTATGAAACAAAGAATTACTAGGTTCATACTAGCTGATAAAGAATTACTGCACAGACAAAGCCATTTAAAATTTGCAGCTTCAACCAGACAATTTTTTATGTTTTACAAAGAAGTACATTTTGAATGACCTTATGCCACAATGATGATATAAAGAACAGATTTGTCTCTGCTCCTGGGTCTAACTTGTATAGCCCATATTCATCAGTACATTTCAGCTGGTGTAGCTGAGATTGTCTATCTTTGTCAATTTTAAGATATGAATTAAACTCAAATGTCTTTCAAATGTGATACTGTACTTACTCTGTTCAAATAATAGAAATAATTTATTGCAGTAATCTGGATTTATGTCTTGGTTAGTTAGAGTAAATATATGGCCTCTATGGGATTCCCTTTTGCCCCTTAAATTCCAGAGTCTTTTAAAATGTATTTGTGAGTTAGAGAAAGTTTAGTATGTTCTGCAAAAAAAAAAAAAAGCTTTAAAATTTATGCTACTGAGAAATTAAACTTAACAATAATGTTGACAAGCTACACAAGTTATTTCAACTATCCATTGCAGTTTTAAGTACAGCAGTTAGAATCAGCTGATAAGACATTTGAAAGCTAAAAGGCTAAAAATCTAGATGTTGATTATATTATATATTAATTATTATAATCAGAACACTAAAAGTGTTTGAAAAGTTTTATCTACCTAGTACATCTTTTATTATTCAGTTTTGAACTACAGTTTTCTGTGTATATTTGTGGTGTTAAAATATTTTTGGGATTTATATTATTGTGTAATTTTTACTTCCTCCTTCCTGGAATGTTCAAGATAAACCTACAGCTTACTCATCTGCCTATATTAATGAACCAGTATAAAACTGGAGATATTAAAGAAAATTATTACATTAATTGAAGACAATTTTGTATTTTATTGCAATGGGAAATATAAAATGTTCCACACTTTTTAGGGGAGTCTGGTTAGGGTTTTTTTACTTACAAAATCTGATGCATGTAAAAATGTTAACTCCAACTAAATCAGTCATTGCTTTTTACAGATAAACTTTTTCAACAAAACGTATAATGAGATAAAAGTGATGAGAGAATACCCTTTTTTAGAGGACATCTAGACTGTTATGCCTTGCAAAATAGTAGTGGCCTTTTTTGTGGTTTTGTATATTCTGTAATGTGAGTAAAATTTATGAAATTATTGAAAGGAGTATCTACATATATAAGCATAATTAACCTTAGTTTCTAAGGTGGTGAGGTAGTTGCAAACAGTGCTTTTAAATGGGAAATGGGTCTTTTAACTGTTTTGAGCCAGATACCTTCAGTTGTATGTATAAATATATCTTCTGAAAAAAGTAAGTGTATATTGTGAAAACACTTGATCTTTTTTTTTAGCTCAGTGGGATAAATTGTACCTTTGATCCTGTTAGTCCAAGCTAGGATAAAGATATTGCTTCATCTTAGTAGTCTTCCACTACCTGTTTGTACCTATAATATCAGTATTGTGTCTACCACAGCACGTGAAGAGTTTAAACACAAGTTGATCCCCTAAATAAGCACATATTTAGTGAAAAAGCATTTTTAATTTATCATGCAGTTCTGTATCTAGGTATGCTTTTAATTAAACACTAGTCCATAAATAAGCAAATAATAGAAGTTAGCAGAGAAGCAGTTGATCTAAATCATGACAGTAGCTCATTTATCTTTGTCCTAACAAGACAATAGGAAATGACACTAAGCCGTTGTTTTCTATGCATTAAGATTTCCTTCTTAAACAAATGCAATTGAGGCAGTTTGTTTTTCAGCGACAGCCCAGCACGCAATGCCAGTGGCCAGAGTTTTGTCTTGTCTTCATCCAGGGAAGGATTAATCTTTGTGATAGTGCAAACAAAATGTATGTCTGAGGTCAAAGTGCGGGTTGCCTTTTGGGATCTGCATTACATTAATGTCATTTTTGGGTTCCTGACGTTAATCAAAACCAACACCATAAAGCGTCACTTAGCTAATTTGTGTATTATTGTCAATGTTACCATTAATTATGCGTTTGTGAGGAAAAAGAGGATTAATGAGATGTCACAGGTAATTTACAATGATCAGGCTCCCCAGGACATTAAGAAAACACTAGCTGTGTACGATTACCATTCAAACATAATAGTACTCATGCAGGAAAGCTTTTGTGAAGTCTCTGCACCAAGTTTTTCTACTGGTATGAAATATATTGTCTGTGTAAGGTTTATTTTAATGCAAAAACAGTGTAGCAGTTTGGGTTTCTTTACTGAGCTCTCTATTAATAAAGATATTAATGAAAATCTGGTGCTATGTTTTAAATGGACAATCCTTGAAAAAATCTGCTGTGTTGTATTGAATTGTTGTGAGATTCTCTTTTCACTGAAAAATTTCTACAGGCAACATTAATAGGCCCAAAATCTCATTAAAAGTGCAAGATTATAAAGTGATAATAGCATCATTAATGCAGTTACTGTCCTATGATGCTTTATATATATTACAGAAGGAAAAATAACAGTATGTTTGTGTATTTACAGGATATGTGTCAAGTACCACTTGTAGGTGATAAAGTCAAACTTCAAATGAGATGAGTTTGTCCATTGCTTAAGTAATGATCCTACATATTCCATTAATACTGCTAGTTTTTAAACTCTCTTACTGATTTATTAATGCATTTTAATATAGATTTTATAGAAAAGTTGCTTGTTGGACAATAAGTCAAACTTGATCCCAATTAACAGTAGTTCCAGAAGACAAGGGATTAATTTTATTTAATTTCATAATTGTCCATGTAGGGCTCATTTCTGGTAGAAAACTGAATCTGTATTGATTTCAATTAACTTACTGAACTTGAATCCGCTTGAACAAGGTTTTCTAATACATCCAATATTGCTGTCGGTTTCTGACAATAATTCTTTTATTACTTTTGTCGTGGTTTCACCCCAGCTGGCAATCAAGCCCCACACAGCTGCGTGCTCACTCCCCCACCAGCAGGACTGGGGAGAGAATCAGAAGGGTGAAAGCTTGAAAACTTGTGAGTTGAGATGAAGACAATTTAATAGGGAACGCAAAAGCCATCCATACACAAGCAAAGAAAAACAAAGAATTAATAGTGTCTCCCACGGGCAGGCAGGTGTTGAGCCATCTCCAGGAGGGCAGAGACCCATGATATGTAATGATTGCTTGGGAAGACAAACACCATCACTCCAAATGTCCCCCCTTTCCTCCTTCTTCCCCTCACTTTGCATACTGAACATAATGTCATGTGGTCTGGAATATCCCTTTGGTCAGTTGGGGTCTCCTGTCCCAGCTGTGTCTCCTCCCAGCCTCTCATTCACCCGCAGTCTCCTCACCAGCCTGGCATTATGAAGAGCAGAAAAGGCCTTGGCTCTGTGTAAGCCCTGCTCAGCAATAACAAAACATCTCTGTATTGTCAACCCCATGTTCAGCAAAAATCCGTACTAGCTACTGTAAAGAAAGTTAACTCTACCCCAGCCAAAAACGGCACAACTTTGAAGTTCGTGTAGAAGCAAGAATATCTGAGAAGAAGACTGTTTAAAAGAAAATATTTGGGTTTTGTATGTCTCAATGAATCCCTCATAATTTCCCTCAAAATTACCCTGGAATATGGAGGACAATTTTCAATGGTAATTCGGATCAGAAATTATTTTAGGAAATTTTTATTTTGCTTTCCAATCCAGGGCATTAAGTTTATATAGAAGCAGAGTGTGTTACCTGCAGCTGCTGTTAACTATTTGACACAGTATATTAGCTACGCTAAACAGTTTGAAATAGAAGTCAGAAGAGAACTTGTTAAACACTATTTTAAAATAATTGGCATGATATTATACGAAAGCTAGAACAAAGATAAAGAGTGATTAAACAAGACTTTAATGTTAACAGCTAGATTTGGAAGCATTTATGTATAAACTGCATAAAAGCTTGTAGTTGGATATGCAAGATATCATGTAAAACTGTCACTTCTTCATGCAATTATTGATGATCAAGATACTAAGAAGTAAGTGCAAGCCTGAGAATATAGTTCTGCTGAATATTAGAACTGGGCAAGAATATTGCAGTAAATGATAGCTCTGCTGAAAATTGCCAAAAAGTTGCTCCTGGTATTATCAAGACTACTCAGTTAACAGAATTTGAATTTGTAGTGTTATTTTTTGAGCAGTGTTTACCCTTTTCCTTTTAGCAACTGAGGCTAAATAGATGCTGTCATGTCATGCAACTGAAATGGGAAACTTGGAGATTACATTCTATTTTGGGGAATTTCAGCTCACCTCTCAGGAAGACACCAGAATTTGCCAAGTAGAGATGACTTTGTGTGCAAGTATTCTTAGGGATTTGTAAAACAACAACAAAAAATCAAGGGATGTTAGCATGCTCTTTAAGAAAGAAAGGAGTATTTAAATGTATGCCGTGAATGAAGTCTCAGATCCTTCTCATTTTTTGCCCAGAATTCTGTTCCAAAAAGAATTTCCAGCCAGTTCAGTCTCCCCATGTTCCACTGCTTGAGGCAGCTCAACTTAGATGCATACGTATATAAAAAAGCATATCAGAGATTTGATGCTTATGTTCTCCCTTAATGAGTGAAAGATCTTCATTTGCCTTTGTATGAAAAAAACCCTCCGAATTAATAATTAATATAAATTAGCTGAGAATATTGCATCACATTAAATTCTCCCTGTAGACGTGTGGGAGAATCTCAGAGATCTGGGGTGATATGGACCACATCTCCACCTCCCTTGCAGAGGAGAGAATTTGAAACAAGTCTCCAGCATTTCAGATAAGAATTGTACCCAATTAATAACTCTAAGGGTTTAGAATCTCTTTGCAATGTTTTTTGAAATATTGTGTTTGTTCCAAATGAAACAATTTTGTTTTGTGACTCCATAAAGAGAAACAAAAACAAATGTATCTGTTGAATTCAAAACAGCTTCTCTTGAGCAAACTAAAAATGAGTAGGGTAGCAAAATTTACTGAGTTTTGAGATCTCCGAACATATCATTAAGGCAGTTCTTGGGTATTATCTTACTGCTGTCATTAATTGCTCTTAGCTAAAATGTTTAGTCCCTTTTGGTCCAGAGACATGCTTGAAAAGCAAAGGTTGATGTGTTTGTGACACCTGTCATTTGGGTCAGTTTAATGATTGCTTGGCAGAACGTAAGTCTGACTGTCATTAGAGTCTATTTAGATGGGGTTTCTGCTTGGTAGTCCAGTTGCGTGTCAGGTAAGGCAAAACCAGAATGAAATCTAGATCTAATGCAGTTTGCTTGAGTTTGCTAGAAAATTCCATAACATGCAAATCACAGGTTTTTCTCCTTCTAACTTAAGGAAGAAATTGAAGAAAAATGGGTTAAAGCAAGATAGTAACACGTCAAACAGCTTCGGGGGAAATCTACATATTTTTCTCAGCACTCTAGCTAAATACTAATGAGCTTATTAAAATAAAGTGACAAAAAAAAAGATTCTTTACTTTCTCTATTTGACCTTTGTGCAGTGAAGGTAAACATACTGCATCTTTTGAATAATACATGCAAGACTATTTATTGAAGACATTTTTAATTAGTAAAATGGTATATACATGATTAAGTGTTTTGATATAACTTCTGTTTATGAAAAAACTTCTATTCTGCTAGAACATGATTCTGGATTTTGAAATAAAACAGGATATTATAAAATATAAGCTTCTATATGAGGACCACTACATTTTTTCTGTACTTACTTTCATGAAAGAAATGAGTAATATATTTGTCTACAAGCTGCTGCATAAAAAAGCAGTAAGAAGTATTTTGGAGAGAAACTAATATCTGAAGACTAATTTTATTTGAATTTCTTTTTATGTGACAACATAGAATTTGTGAGGTTACAAACCATCAATGAAAATATTTAACTTATTAAAAAACGGAACAATAGCATTGTCATTGTGTAGTATTCAGATTTACCAGATGAAAGCAGATTTCCTTAGCAAACATATAGTCTGAGGGAACTTGTCTGTCAACTTACATGCTGAGCTGGGTGAATACAGTACATTGTCATAATATCCAAGAAACACTGAAAAAATACAAAGACTTTTGATACATTTAAGTAATTATTTACCATATTATTAATGTGCACTTTATGCATAAAGGAACCTGGATATTGAAGTAACATAGTGGATGTAGTTCCAAAATTCAATGCAGAACCAGAGTCTGTGCTTGATTATGAAATTATATGCAGTTTCTTTTAACTTGTTAACACAGACATCATCAGCATGTGAAAGTTGTTTTAGTGTTTGGTTACATTTGCAAATGAATTTGAATGCAGAAAAGAGTCATAAAATAGAGAGGCAAATAAAGCAGACTAATCTTCAAACTTAGTAGTCAAACAAGCAGTAGCAGGCAATTATTTCTGAAATTAATATCCTCCTGTAGTATGCTCAATGGGATATTAATCCTACTGAGGAAGACTTTCTACTTACTAAAACAGAATATTGCCAAGATCATAACCTGGGTAGATTTGAATGGGGTTGTTTTAGAGGGTTTTTTTGAACCAAAATTTTTGGAATATTTTGTTAAATCAAGGTTCTATCTGCATTTTTACTGAATGCTGTTATCCCTTCTTGGACCCTCAGTCTTGTACCTTTATTCTTACAGGTGTTCTGTTAACTATAAATACCTTATTGCTTTAGATCTCTTTCTTCCACAGGTTCCTACGTTTTGCTTTGAACAGTGGATCATTTTCACTTTTGCTGAGGAAAGCTGTTAATGTTAAAATAAAGTTGACAAAATGTTTCTTCAGGTTGGTTTTGTAGCAGATATCATTCAACTAATAAGCATTTGGGATAAACCCAAGTAAAACAAAAATTTTTATATTTATTATTATACATATTCTTTTATATGAAATTTACATTATTAGATTTTTATGCTCTGTTGACCCAGCCTTTGCTCTTATCAGGCCTTTTGTCCAAAGTGCATGTGCATTCAAACGTACAGTTAAGGGAATCATAAGTACTGCTCTGACTGAAGTCAATGTTTTTCACAGTACTCTATTCTTCCTTCTGTAATTGGTCACTTTCTGGTATTTATCTTATTGTCAATGTTTCTAATTTTGTTTTGAATTTTAACATAGGAATGGATAAATTGTAAGGTAAGGTCAATCTTTTGCCCTCCAGTAAACCTTTGTGATAATTTTCTACTTTATGTCTGTTTCTGTGGAGTTTGGGTTTTGAGATAGCTAAGTTAATTTATTTTTCTCAAGATTTTGATCTACTTTCCATTTATGTTTTCTTAGACAAATTTGAGATCAATATTGTAAAATTAACACCTGTTTTTGGTACAGTATGGCTTTCCTCCTCCGTCCTACCTAATAGTAGTCTTTCTTAGTTAGTATTCTGAACTGCTTCTTAGGAGGTACAGTCAATTAATGTGGATCAGCTTATGTAGATAGGGATATGTAACCACCTGAAGTCTTCTAATTGTCTACCCTTGCCTTTTTTTATTATGTAATCTCATTATAAATGTGTTTCTTTAGCATTAAAACCTTCAGGGGTTGAATATGTACAAAATTTTTTCTAGTGAATAAGCTATATTCTGTATAAATAAATCTGCAATATCAAAACAGATGCATTTTGGGATTGTTCTATAGAAGTCTTCAATGCCAGCTTTTTTCCATATGGTGTTAAAAGCTTAAACAAAAGGAATCATATTCTCTATGTAATTCTGCAGTGGTTTGTTATCTTAATTACTAGGTATATTATTTTAAATTTAACTAAAAGGTAGCTTAAATTAATTTTAATCTTTACCTGAGCTCTGAGATTTGAACCATGACAGTGAAGCAGAATAATTATTCCCTCACCATCATTAGAAAACTACCCAAGGTAGATATTTTCTTTTTACTGCATGTTAGCCAAAGGTAAGTAGTAGTTAAAATCTCACAATTAATTGTTAACAGTTGGCTTTCTTTTATAACTTAGATGCAAAAAAGCAGTATCACTTCACAGATGTGTAAAATAATAAATGGTTTATTCTTAAGAATATGTTTATATTTAAAAGAATGCTGTGAATATTTAGATTACTTATCTTTTAGCTATTATTCTTCTATATTAAATGGAATAATTCTGACTTTTACTCACTTCCATTTTTTCCTCATTCCTATTTATACCTCTTCTGATAAAACATTATTTTAGTCACAGCATCAAAGACTACCTATGTATTTTTTACTTGTTGATAGAGAAAATTACATTCCTTTTATGAATTGTTCTGTAAATAACCATTTCATGTAGTTATGTATACAGTTTTTAATTCAGCTATGAAAATGCTTTTTCTTTCATAAAGTGGACCTTGATTATACTTTTCTTGAAATTATTTTCAGTTTCTATTGGTACACCTAAATTTCATCACCACCCAACTAAAACAGGTTTTTTAGATCTCACCAAGAGCTTTGTGGTGATACCCCTGAGGTATCTTCAGAGTTTTGCAGGTGTCAGATTCTAAAGCAGACTAGGTCTTCTGTGAAGTGACAGTATAAAATTTCTAATAAAAAAAATACAAGCAGCAGCACTTCTGTTGCATCTGAAGCCAAGCTGTGTCAGCACTTTTGTGGTCCTGCCTGCCTTGGCCCTGGGATTGTGATGCAGCCCTTTCCCTTCATCTGTTCTGTTGACACTGATGCTCATCTGATCTTGTGATGAGCTAGCTCAGGCAGGGAAAATCAGCAAATGTTTTTTACTTGTCCTGTTTTCTCTTATAAGGACAGTCTCCTGCTAGTTTATTTCCTGAAACAGAGCAAGGGAGAGGGACTCCAAGGGTGACATTTCAGGTTGATGTTAACTGTTGTGGAATCACAGCCTGAGGCTATAGTGCAGCTAGAATTTTGAGCTGGAACGATCCGCAGTGGTTGCGAAAAGAAAAAGCACCCTGACCCTAACCTTAGCCACTCATTCCAGATGCATTCAGCTTTCTCTTCAGCATTTTATTTCTGTATAAAATCAACTAGTTTAGGAACTGATTGAGGTGATGATTTCCTTTTTGTTTCCTGGTTAGTGTTCAGTCAGATCAGTCTCTCTTACAGCATCACAGAAGGGAGTGAGGAAAAAATAGAGAAGGGCTAACTAAAACTTCTTGTCACAGGGTTTATGCTTGCTATAAATGTTAATTTAATTACATATTGTGAAAGGCTGCTGTAGTTGCTAAGAGAGATTCGCTAGGGTCTGCAAAGAGCATAGCAGCCAATGGAAAGAATTGATAGTCATTATGCACAGAGGCTCATAGCAGCTGAGGACAAAAGCCTATACCAGATACCTCGAAAATTTCTTGCAGCTGATGGAAAAGGTCCAGGCTGTCTAATGTGGGAAACATCTGACAGCTGATACAGTGACCTATGGGTTCTAAAGTATAGTTACGGGACAAAAAATTGGTCAGAAACTTGAAAGTGCATAAGGCTTTTTTTCTCTCCTAAATAAGACCAGGTTTGCAATAATCTACAGATGCCCAAATCATTCTCCTCCCACACCCCAGAGACTCCCTAATTGTGAATTTGCATTGTTCTTTCCTTTGGTTTTGCCTATGGCCTTTGGCAGCTGCTTTGCTGATCCCACCCAGTAACAAGAACATGATTGGACATCTGTCATCAATCACTGTGGGAATGTGATGCTTACTGCATTCAAGTAGAATTTGATATATAATTGCAGGCAGGCAGGTTGTATTTTCAGGTAGTAAAATAGAAGACCTTGAAGAGATAAAAGAAAGGAATTGGTATTTCTGTTCTTAAACTTCCTATATTTTTCTCTATTTTTTCAATTGAAGGCTGTAAGTTGGGTATCAACTTCAGCTAGTTTAGGAACTGAATGGTCTTTTTCTTTTGTATCCTGAGATGTTAGATCTTGTATTGTAGCCACTTTGCTACATAACAGTCTAGTTCCTACTTGCGGTGAAGTCAAATGGTACTTAAACTGTTCACAGTAGCAGAGCAGTACAGGTACACTGGAGACATCTCTCCACTAAAGATTTTTGTGTCTGTTTACAGTGCTCCTTGAGCTGTAGTTTTTAGGTCCATTCATACACTTGTTTACACAGTCATATTAAGAATGCTTACATTGCAGATATTAAAGATGCTGAGCTTGGAAATCAGCAAAGGATGCATCTAAATTTGATAATATAGTGTAAACAAAAACACATCTAATGATCTTTACCTTAGACTGCATTAACACAAAGCTGAACTTGAAGCTGCAAAAGTCAAGTACAGTTCAGTGCTAGCTGGGCTCCAGCTTCTGTTAGATTCAGAAGGATCTGGCAGCTAAAAACATCTTCTTCTGCAGGATTGAGGCTATAGAATTTCAGTAGTTCTGAGATCAGTGAAGACCAAGATTTATACTTATTAAGTATAGGTTAAGGTCTGCTGGGTTTCACAGTACACCAATGATGCCAATCAATTGAAGCTGTGATTCAGGACCCTCAGCCTGTCAACAGATATTGGTCCCATTGAATTCCATCAGATGTTCTGACTGTCCTTTCCAAAAGTGCATCTATGTCCTTAAGTAAAAAGTAAGTGCTAGCTGTGTGAGGAGATGGACACAGTACACAAGGAGTGAATTTAGTTATGAGAACTTAGCTCTGCAGAGGTGCTACTTCTAGACTAGAATAGAGTATTTTCAGTTGGAAGGGATCTGCGATGATCGTCCAGTCCAACTGCCTGACCACTTGAGGGCTGACCAAAAATTAAAGCATGTTATTACGGGCATTATCCAAATTCCTCTTAGACTCTGACAGGCTGGGGGCACCAACCACCTCTCTAGGAAGCTTGTTCCAGTGCTGGTCCTCTTGCATCATGATACATCTGGCATCATACTTAGTTTTCATGAGACCACTGATGGCCATTTTGCTCCCAGTTCTAAGACTGTGTCACTGGGATCAACACAACTGTCAGCATTCCCTAAACCTAATTTACTTTTGAGAGAGTTTTAAGCTTAGAAGCATTTGGGAAGCATATAAGCCACAATTCCCATGTCTTTGGATTTTGTAACGTACATACCTTCACAAATTATTCTATTATTTTAATTGATTTGGGGAATTTAAAAACTCAGTAATTGATTGGGGAGACAGTTTTGTTACATTTTTCTCCACTGTAGACATAATTATCTTTTACAATAAATGTTTTGGACCAAATTCCCAGATTCTTTTCCAGTACAGCAAGAGAAGTTGTTTTCATTTCTGACTGTGGTTGATTCTTATATACATCCTACCCTTACTTTTATCATGTTTTCACTATTGCTTCTCTTATAAACATTTGAATATATGCTTTTTATAAAATTTTAAAGTGTAAATATAACTGATTGTATTCTGTAGATGTCTTTTAAGTTTTCAGATTAAATTCAAAATAACCTTTCTTAATCTGAGCAGCCTCAGTGATTTTTATAGGCATTTACAAATGGTTTCTTGTTAATGTGTAAATTATCTTAACTGAGAAGTACAAAGTTTTGTAAGCAATTGTTGTAAGTCTAAAATTGGGCCACTTATAGGGGATATTTAAAAGGGTAGAAAGTCTGTAAGCAGTTTTATAAAATAGTGAGTTAAAAAAAAAAAAAAAGAAAAAGGATGGATTTCATGCATTCTCAAAGGTCCTGGGGTCCTTGGAGAATTTACCGCTCTATAATAGCAAAGCAGGTTGTCGACAAATGACATGAAACTGGAAGATGTTTCACTATGGTGGTGTTTGATTGTGGGTTATAATTCTCAGTATTACTCTTTCTGTTTTGGAAACATTTTTTTTTATTATTTTCTAAAATATAAATATATCATACTATTTCAATTTTAAAGACCCCTTATATTTTGTTATACTTACTCTCTGTGTGCAGGAGAAATTCCTGTAGGTTAAAGTGACAATAAACTGGTTTTAAAAGACATATGTTGTTGACATATGGAGAAAGGAAAAGCTTTTTGAGGGAAACTTTGTTTAAACTGATCTCAAAATACTGTAACTTTCCAGCTGATAGCATACCTATTTTTATGGTTTATAAACAAAACCTTTTTTCCTAACCATGTATGATTCTAACTTGTTCTCTGGTATTCTTAATTTAGTCTATTGTGGTGAAGTTCTGAGGCCGGATCCCATACCTTGGTATGCTGAGAAAATCTGTGTTCCATCATCTCCTTTGTTGTGAAAGACTTTGTTTATTCACTCTTTAATTTACTATCCTCTAGATGACCTAACAGTCATCTAATTTTATTTTTTTAAATGAAAACTATGTGTAGAGAAAATTCAAGGTAATCTATATGTGACTATTTTTGTCGTTTTTAATTCTTGTCCTTTTGTCTGGAAAATTCTCAGAAAACTTTCAGAAGAGGAGTAGTAAAATGAATTTGTGTTTGTTTTGTTTTAAATAATTTCAATTTAAGCACATTACAATCCACTGGATAGGATATAAAATCAGAAGAGTTGTCAGAAAGAAATTACAAAAGAAATTACACAGCTCTTATTCTAGGAGGGCCTTGAAATACATGGTTTTTTAATAATATAATGATGCTACCAAATAGTCATGAGTCCTATTTTCAGCTTCCAAATAGAATCATAGGTTCATTAAAGTTGGAAAAGGCCTCTAACATCTAGTCCAGCCTTTGACTGAACACCACCTTGTGAACAAAGTGATTGCACTAAGTGCCACATCCAATCATTTCTCAAACACCTCCAGGAATGGTGACTCCACCACTTCCTTGGGCAGACCACTCCAGTGTTTGACAACCCTTTCCATGAAGAAATTATTCCTGAACACGTTATTACTCCTGAAATGCGAAATTTCCAAACATATTTAGATCTATGTTGTAGGTCTAGGTATTTGACTCTTAAAAACTGAAATCTGGATGTGTTGACATAGTTAGCTGTCTATCTGTTGTCAATAAATTTCTTGAAATTGCAGTTATTAGGAAATAAATATACACAAATATGTAAATATTGTGCATCTAGGTAAAATGGGTCCAGATATTTTACTGATGTAGGCTTTCATACTTCAGTGGAAGACTGGTGTTTTCCATCACTTGAAAAGCCAGGCTGCAATATTTGAATGTACATGTACACAAATATATGATAAAATGTATGAAGTTGATATATCTCAATTATTTTTTAACATAATTTAGTTTGAGTGTATTACAGCCATTTTAATTGGTACATAGTGTGCCAATAGAAAATCATATATAGCACAGAAGCAATGGAGAAATCATGCCATTCATCACTCTTTTGGCATTTAGACTGAGTTTTGATCAGAGCTAAAATGAGCTCAACAGTTGTTCTGCATTTGCAACAGTAACTTCTCTTTGTAATATACGGGAAGTGGCTGGTTTTATCAAAGCAAAAATTATTCATTGTTCTGCAGCTGTGGTTATATTGAAATCTAGTTTGTCTTAACCAAAGTTAAGTTTTACTTGGGATGGAATAACAGTTATATAGGTAATTTTTCTTCTCTTCTTTGCGTGATGTGGCTTACTGGATAAAATTTAAGTAAACAGTTCCTTCTTTACAGCGAGGGTTGCTAACCATGGAAATATATTGGTGATCACCCTCCTCAGTAAAATATTTAAAAGTAAATTAAAAAAAACTTAATGGTTTGGAGATAATTGGACTCTAGTCAAGCAGTGTTCCAGCTGGTTTTAGATCTCTTTTAAGACACTTTTCAGGATTCTGAGGCCCAGCATTGTCATCAAAGAATTTCGGTTTAGATACAGAACTGAATCTGGATCATGCCAGCACCTGCCTGTTAGTGTCTGCATGATACACTATCTCGAGAGCAGAATCATAGAATCCTAGAATGGTTTGGGTTGGAAGAAACCTTAAAGATCATCTCATTCCAACCCCCCTGCACTGAGCAGGGATGACATTCCTAGATCAGGTTGCTCAGGGCATCATCCAACCCACCTTTGAAAACTTCCAGAGATGGGATGTTCAGAGCTACTCTGGGCAAACTGTACCAGTGCCTCACCACCTTCTGAGTAAAAAATGTCTTCCTAATCTAACCTACATGTCACCTCTTTTAGTTCAAAACCATTGCCCCTTGTCCTGTTACAATTTGCCTGTGCAAAAAAGTCACTCTCCCTCTTTTTTATCAGCCCCCTTAAGGTACTGGAAGGTTCTGTAAGGTCTCCTTGGAGCCTTCTCTTCTCTGGGCTGAAAAACCCCAACTCTCTCAGCCTGTCTTTGTAGGAGCAGTGCTTCAGCCCTCCGATCATCATGACCCTCCTCTGGACCTGCTCAAACAGGTCCACATCTTTCTTGTGTTGAGGACTCCAGATGTGGATGAAATACTGCATATGATTGTCATGAGGGCAGAAGTGTAATATTGGTTAATACTTTTCCAGAACTATTCAATACAACTTCATGACCCAGGTGTCCCAGATACCTATGTTTAGTAAAGGCAGTTTAGGAGGAACTGAACTCTCATGGCATATGACAAAAGACTCAGGAATTACTTAAGAGGAAATGACCCTTACAAGACCATGGAACCTGATAGGCTGCATCTGAGGGTGCTGAGAGCATTCTCTGGTGTCCTTGCAAGGTCACTTTCTATCATCTTTGAAAAGTTATGGAAATCTATGGAGGTCTCTGACAATTGGAAGAAAGCAAATATTGTACCCATCTTCCAAGACCAAAAAGTGCAGACCAATCTGCCTCACAGTGATTCACAAGAAAACCGTGGAGTCTCCTAAAGAATGCTTCTGGACATAAAGGAGAAGGTAAATAACAACATGCCTTTACAAAGGGTAAATCATGTCTGATGAATCTGACTGACTTTATGATCAAATTACTGGATTTCTGGATGAGGGGAGAAAACTGAATGTCATTAAATTTAGCAGGGCTTTTGGTGCTGTCCTTACAATATTCTTGTACCCACATTAGGATTTTACAATCTGGATGAGTGAACAGCTAAATATTTACAATACCAGTTGGATGACTGGGTACAGAAGTGGTGGCTTCTTGGTTGTTGTCTTCCTGGGTGTCCGTGACAAGAGTATTCAGGGGTCTACACTGGGAACCATCCTCTTTCTCATTAAGGTTAGATGGAGAGATGGAGCTCACTCTCATCAAGTTTGCAATGGTCCTCAACTGGGAGACTGGTTATTAAATTCAATGGGAAGCTTTCCATCAAGAAGGACCTAAGCAGACTTGAAGAAATGGGCTGACAGCAACAAGGACAAATACAAGATCTTGCAGCAATGGACTGACTGGGGAGCAGCTCTGTGGAAGAGGACATCGATAACACAGTTTTGACTGTCCTCATAACACCTGACTGCATAAACTATCCAAAAGATTGATCCTTCTTTACTGAAGAAAGCCAGATAATTGTACTTGAACCAGATGAAGACAGAAGTAGTAAATTAAGAGCACTTAGAATGACTTACTCCACCCCACGCCACCCCACCCTCACTTTTTTTCTTATTTAAATCCATATTCTGAATTGGTCATTTCACTCTGTGATTGCTTTATGTAACACAAATGAAATGCTTCCATATGGTAGCATCTCAGAACACGGCTTTCTATTAATTCCCATCATCTAGAATATTGGTTGACTTAGCCTTTCTTCAATTTTGTGGCTTCTCAGACAGATTATATCACTGCAATATTTCTTGGAATTAAATGCTCCCACAGTTTGGTGTGCTTTCATGACAAGGTTGAAAGATTGGGAAAGGACTAGAAGAAGAAATATTTGAGAGATAATTGTGTTATACTGACAACTGTGTAATGTACTTAACTACTGTTGGTGATAATGATGAATGGTATATAATATGGTACTCTAAATTGGTGAGCAAGTCAATTAGAAGAGGTCTACAGTCATTAGAACTGTCTTATGTAATGAAATGGGTCAGAATTTAATGAGTCCTCCTTCCCCCTCCAAATTTTAAGACACTTAAGGCAGGGATGTTTTTATTATTTTCACCAGGTTGACACTGACTGATCAAATTACAAAGAGCTTGTTTTACTGTTTGGCCCGTGATACTTGCAGCAGCTGTGCATTGGGCATGTTGAGATATTAAATATCTATCAATTAAACCAAAAGAAATCTTGAAGCCTTTAGGAATCTGTGAGAGTACTCTATGATCTTTCTGCTTTCAGTACCATAATTTACAAGTAATGTTCTTGATAGCAAATTAAAATAGCCCCACCCACAATACAAAAAAAACCCCAACAAAACCCCAAACCAACAAAAGAGTCTGGAGCACTAGTATGACACTGAATGAAGCTCAAAAAATAACTGAATAGTTGAGATTTTCTCATACTTAATTTTTTTAGATCTTTATATTTCACATTTTCATTACTCTTTTCTAATCATTTCTTTTATCGACACCTCTTCTCCCTATCAACATTTATACTAAAAATCTGCTTATTGATTATCTTATATATAACCAAGAATTATGCCATTATTTTTGCAGCTCCTCAGATATACAAGCTGTGGTATATCTGAGTTGTAAGATACAACTTAAACATGAATCTCCTTGATTCGTAACAGCCTCATTCTAATTTTATGCTGATGTACCTTCACTGAGTTTAGCATGATGAATTAAATTCATACTGAGAGGGATATTTCCACATTTCATTTAAAGATTTACTCTGCCTTCTCTGTCATTTATGAAAACTGTACTAGATTTAGTGACCCGTTTTAAGATTCAGATGGGAAAGAACTTGTTCAGTTGATTTTAAGTGGTAGATTTTTGTGCCTATCTGATTTATGCTTCTTTCAATGATGATGGTTAATTTTGATGTGACTAGCCACTGAATACCATCTGTGAAGAACAGGGACCTTTGTGAGCAGTGAATGCTTAGGTTGTTTTGAATCACTCTTCTGTCAATTAGACAGGCATGTTTACCTGTTACATAGGTTTGAAAACTTTGGGAAAAGTACTTGAATCTGTTGAAAAAGAGCTGAATGTCTTGAAAGAAATCAGAATTTTTTGCTGCCAGAATTATGATACTTCTTTGTTGATTGCTACTACATGTTGACTTACTGGACATTATTCCTGAAAATGGTGTCTCTAGAAGTGAGATAATGGCCACGACAGCCAATACGAATCACCCAATACTGTTACATCATACCCCCCATTAATTTTCCACATTTCCACCAGTTTCTGAAAATCATGCTTGCCCTCTAGCTCTTCGTAAGTCACTTATCTTTACTGATTTGTAATTATGAACTCTCTTTGGAAAAAAAAGATACAATTGTGCATCTTTCTTAGCTCTTTATCCCATTGCAATACATCATTAAACTATTTTATAACGTTATTTATTATGTCATTTAAAGTCGGTGGCTCTTAGGAACAGCCTTAAAGGATTTATGTTTTATTTATATATGTTTTTACTTTTATTCTTTTTTCAGTTGATTATGCCCTATTTTAAATAATTTGAGGAAAAAAATATTGCTTGTTGTAAAACAGATACCCTCAGGAATTCTAGACCATTTAGCCTTTTTCCCCTGTTATGTTTCATCAGATTTTAGTTATCTCCTAGAGAACAAGGATTTAATAGATTAAAACAGCAATTGATTTTTTTAAGTCTTTTATTTGAATTTATCCATTCCACTGAAATACATTATGTGTCTCCAAAGAAAGTAATAAATTATAGACAAAGCAAAAGTTAAAATTAGATCTGAATGTGGTGTAATGCCCAAAGGAAACTGTTCAGAAAGGTTACAAGCTGTCAAAAAACAATTTGTACGGTTAAAAAGCCACACAGATAGATGCTGTTAATGGAGTATCTGTAATGATTATTTAGGCATTGGTTGCTTATTATGTCTTTGAGGCAGCTATTCAGCGCACTGCTTTGGAGGCTATAAAGACCTGTAATTCCGCACCTATTATATAGAAGAAGTGTGTGCAAGAATGCACTGTACCACATCAAACAAACCTCTCCTCTCTATTCTCTTGATTTTTAATCATCTCTCCCTCTGGAATTATGGTTGATGATGATTGTAAGAATAAAGACTAGTTACTGTAGTGAAAGGATCATAAAGTCAATCATGTGGATAAAATTACTTAGCAATTCAGCCAGCTGGTCTCTATTTGGCTTCACTTCAGTTCATTAGTTTATGGGGAGAATTCACTCCACATTTAAAGAAAGCAGAATTGCATAAAAACTAGTTTGTAATTAATAGCAGCTTTTTATACAGAAATAAAATTGCCAAGTGAATGTGCCCGTTGGGCACTCATTTTTTATTTCTTTTTGTATCCTTTGGAAAACAACTTTATTTTGTATCTACAACCTTAGACACAGATTGTTCATCTACAATCCATGTTCTTTTCTTGAAAATTATTCTTTTCACAATGTAATACTTGAAGAGTTTTCAAATCACAATATTTGCTAGAGGAGTAGACAACTTTAAACAACTTAGGGGCCATTTGGAAGCACAGCTGTATAATCTTGGCATTCTGTGCCAGTGCTCTCATGCAGGTGATTAGGTGGCAGTGTATAGCTGTAAGCATATGTTTAAAGTGCCATACATCATAAGCATGTTGTGTTTTGCATGCTTTTTAAGAGCTAAATAGCTAATGTTCATTACTATTGTGTTTAACGGAGCCAGAAATAACAAATATACTGTTCTTCTACTTTTGAAACCTTTTATGAAGAGCACATAAAAGCAACAAGGCAAATGGGGAGTTGATCCAATTTTAATCCCTTAACAGGATATCCAAAATGAAGCCAAATTACTCCCAGATCCTTTCAGGTCTAAGCATAGAAGCTAAAGAGGCCAGAGCCTGTACATTTGTCTAAGCAGTTACACTGCATTGCTAAAGAAAAATAGTATAAAGATGAAAATAGAAGAAATACAGTATTTTCTTTTTTTAATTATAACTATTGAAAGGAACGTATTGTTTATAAGGCCAGATTAAACACCCATGTGTTAGCTTGGCACGGAGTAATGGCCTTTCTTCCAAAGCAGTGTGTACACACAGAATGTCTTCTCTGAATGTTGTTGGTGGATAAAGGGGGAAGAGAGCATTGAGGTGGAGTTATGTCTTGCTGTTACTCTTCTATATGTTAAGGGTATTTGAAATGTGGAATTGTAAGAAATGTCAGTGTTTCAAGAAGTGTTTCAGTGTCCAGTTAGATCAAAGTAGGTTTCGGAACACTGAAATGTTTTACATTTTCACACTTCTTACATTTTCATGTTTCCGCAAGAAAGTGTCCTACAAAACAAGCCATTTAAACTGTTATTACTTTTGAGGTCTTGATACATGCTGTATCTTAAGAATTTTATTTCATTAATTATTCAATTTAACGAATTGGCCCTTCTCAGTGTAAGATTATACTTCTCTGGCAATTTTACAACAGGCTACCGGCTTCATGTTGTACCTCCTGTGAGCATGTAAGCTGGCAGAACTGAATGGTGTTCAGGGGAAGGAAGGGGGCGTCTTCCACGTTCTAGGAAAGTTTCTATATTATTTAGGAACTCTGAAATTCTTGAGGCAGTGTAGCAGTGTCTTTTAGATGTGTATAGTCATTAAATGAATGATTTGCTTACATAAAGGATTACTTAATCAACAGAATTTATCTATGGAAAAGACAACAGTGAAGTTCACCTGTTCTTCTGTTTGTTACCGGGAATGCATTTCTTTAAGAAAATCACATCTCTTTCAGTATATAGTAAATATTACTTGCATAAATGGCAATATTTGACATTGTTAACAGTTATAATTTAATTTATTTTGTTGTCTTCTATAGTAGGTAGATATTGTCAAAGCAGAAAGGAATGAAAGAACTGGTAAAGCCAATATTGTCCAGAGAATGTTAGGATATTAAAATTTAGAAAAAAACTAAAAAAGAGATGACTTTCATAAGCTTTGCTTTTTACTGCAAACTTAGGATAGTCTATGGAAAGCCTTCTATTAGTCCTTCTACAAATACATTATATTAGGAATGAAATAATTTGTTTTAATGTCACGCAACTGTGCAAAATGTTGAGGAGTCATTAGCATAAAGAACATTTGAACACAAGTGCCTATTCAAATTTGTATTGTTATTTTCCAAAATAGAAATCATGAGAAAATGGGATTGGTCCCAGGCTGGAGTCTGTACAAGCATGTATAGGAAAATGTGTGACACTTTATTCTAAATAGCTCCTTGACTAAAGCATGTTCTTTCCAATCATTTACATTTGTTTGATTTATGACATTTTGTGGAAGTGCCTGGGAGACCTGGAGTACTTCCCTCGTGTTCCATTGATGTTATTCTTTCATCTTCTTCCAATTCCTTCCATACTATACATGGTCTACAGGAAATCCTGCACTACGGTGCTTCAGTAGCCCTCTTCTTTTCTGGGGAAAGGATGTGGATGGTGACAGAAATTTAGGATGAGAATGTGGGAATGGGAATAGCCTCTCATGACCTATGTTTATAAATAGTGCATGCAGAGAAGGATCTCAGAGCAGCAGAAAAGAAATTCTACAGTTATAGTTTCATCCTAATTCTACTTTAGTCTACCATAGGCGGAGAGATGCCCAAAATACAGCTGCTTTTATGGACCCATTCATACTCAACACTGCGTAGATTCTCAGTGTGTTAGAAGAGACAGCGGCTGGAGACATACGATTAGATAGAGCATGGGAATTTTTAACTCCCCGTACAGTAGTTAACTGCTGTCATCTATCCCAGTTATTGACTGTTCAATTTCCTTAAGTTTATTACACATCTTCATTTCCTGAATCATTGGAGAGATCATTTAATTACAGAAAATGATTAACTAAAACATTTAGCAGGCAAGCCATCTCCATTTACTAAATACTGAAAAGAGAAATCAAGAATTGTTAAAATGCAGACATTCATATATACGATTATTTAAAAACACTTATTGGCAGAAATTTAATAAGACAGTCAATAACCAGTCCTAATAACAGAGTGTATGATCCTCTAGGTGTAGATTAAGTCCGAGTTGCAAATAACAATTGGTTAACATGCTGAAAAGATTGAAATTATTTTGTAGCAAACCAAAACATTCAAATTTTCTAATGCAACATGAGACTTAAACTGTGAATATAACATGCTTGTCTTCTGTGCAATACTGAGGCATGTTTACTTCAAATAATACTCCAAGCATGTTTTTACTGTCATATGTACTAATATTATGATAACTGATACTGAAGAGATCTTCGTGAGATGGAGTTTGTTTATTTGGCCTGCATAATACCCATTAGCACAGTATGCTGAAAGTATATATAGGAGTAAAAGGAGTGATTTTTTTGAGTTTATTAAAGTTTAAATAATATCTTCTTTTGCAAAATTATTGCAAAACTCAGAATTAAGTGAGTCTCAAATCTATTTGATATGGACTCCATTATTTGATAATGGATGTGGAATTAAAGATATGCTGTTAGTCAGATTAAGCAGAACTGCAAAACATGACAGAAAAAACATTCCTAAGAGCCATTTCTCCATAAGATGGTTCTGTTTAATTTCAGTATCTGTGATTTATGTTGATTTTTCAGTACAGTTCAGCAAAACAAATAACATAATTACAATTCACACAATTAATTTCCTGATACCATTATGTTTGTCTACAAATCTTCATTCAGAAATTCAGTTCAAAGCCATTTCCCCTTGTCCTATCACTACATGTTCTGTGAAAAGTCCCTCTCTGGCTTTCTTGTAGCCCCCTTTAGGTACTGGAGGGCTGTAGTAAGGGCTCCTCAGAACCTTCTCTTCTCCGAGCTAAAAGCATCTGCAGTACCAAATACAGCCATTTCAGTTTTAAAATTATGTATTTTGGGGTTTTTTTCTAACACTTTCCTGCTTGATTAGTGGTTGAGCCAAGGGTCGAAGCAGCGTTATCAGTATTCCATATAGTAGGAGCTGTATGCTCATTATCTTTAAACTTGGTTCAACTAGTTGCCATGCTAGTGGACAGTAATTTAGGGGCATAACATGCACCACTTTAGGAGACAAAGCCTGTAGTTCTGCTAATAACCCGAGTTCTCTTTTTGTTTTCATATAAATTGCTGTTAAAAATTTAAATTCTAGGTAACTGTGTTTTATCTTCATAGAGGGTATGTATATGTAATCTACCTGAAGTTCTTTTCTCCGTAATACTTATCCAATACATTATGTCAACTTTATTCCTTATTTATTTAATGCTTTCTAAAACAAGTCGAAATGTCAGAAGAATCCAGTGGAGGAGTGCACTGCTCAGGAAGCATGCATGCTGCTCTTAGGGTATAGGAAGCCATTTATTAATACACCAATATAAGCAGAAGCTACAAGATAAAATAGTTTGACAGGGTTAGGACCAATTCACATTGAGATAGAACACAGAGTGCTAACTAGACAGCATGAGTTTCAGGAATTAAGCATTAAAAAATGTGATTTTTTAAGATTTAAAAAGTAAAGCTTTATTTCTCTGCATTTGTAGAAAATGACAAATTCAAACAAAGACTATGAGTACTGAACAAATTATACTGAAGAATTACATACTCTATTTGTGAAAGAGCTGAGGGAACTTCTGTTTTTACTCGTTTTCTACATCTTGTGGCAAAAATGTTCACAAGTTAATGTAAGTCTATAATGTAAAGTTTATGCAATTAAAGACCATGAGAGAGTTTATAGACCATTCATCATTGGATATGGATCATAAACTCTGAGTTTCAGAAAATAAGGAAGGAATTCTATTTGTAGCTCACTATTGCCTGAAGCCTGCCTAATGACATCTTTCTTAGTCATAGAATTAACTGAGTATCTAGCTGAAAAGCTCTGAATATTCACTTTGCATATTAAACTTAAAAAAGGTATAATAAAATCTTGCATCCTTGCAGGGGACTTTTGTTGGGTTCAGTTCAACCAAAATTAGACAGCACTTGTTCATTTAGTACATTCAAAAGGAGTCAAACCTTTCAAATTTCAAACTGTCAGCTCCCATCATTTCATATGACAGCTGAGTGTTAGAGTGTAATACACACAAGTCATACTAAGTGAAAAGCTATGAATGAATGCAGTTGCTTAAACCAAGAGAAAAGAGCACAGTAGCCAGTGCTTTGTGGTTATGTGTTGTGATGCAAAATGGATTCTCTACTGTTCTTGTTTGGTCTGACCTGTGTAGCACAGTATTGGTATGGAGATATCTATGGATTTCGTTAACTAGGTCATTAATCTTTTGTGCTTTCTGACTCAAATATGCTATATGATGTTGCCTCAAAAATTAAATACATGGCAGAAGGATGTATTTTTTAAAGAAATAAAAAAATTATTACTTAGGGTCTGTATGTAAATAGTGTTCTCTTTGGATCTCATTTTCTCAAGGGCTAACTTCATCTTTCATTGAAGTCTTCTGTGGAAGTATTCTGCATGCTAGCAATCAGGTCACACAGTAGTTGTGAAATCGGACTAATCCAAATTAATTCCCTGTACATATTTTCTCCCCTTGCACTTTTGTGGTAGAAGTGTAGGAACTTCAAGTTTGATTTTCCTTTACCAAAGTTAATTGGTATATATAATGTGGAAGAAACATTCTATTTCTTTAAGGTCACTTACGTAGTTAGAAGATAGAGCTTTTGAAACTTTAGAAAGCTGAGTAGATGTTTTCCAAAATGGCAGCTCTCTGCCATCAGTTGCCTTTCTGACTCTGAATGCAGTGTGGCATTCACTGGACTGTATCTTCAAGCATCCATCATTAAGTGACAGCATAAGATTCCATGTACAGGAAGTACGTTGCTTTAAAAATTAAACACTTTTTTTTTTTCCACCCTAGTAAGAAGAGCTACTTTGTTAAATTCTGCCAGTAACATAAAGTAGTATTTGATATCTGTCTCTCTAAAAGGGCTGTCATACTCAGGTTGCACAATGATCATCAGTACTTGTGACATGAAATAAAAAGATAAAACATAAAAGAGGCAGAGAATGTTTATTTTCTGAAAATAAGAGGACTGAAATATGGAAAAAATCTAGATTCTGGTCTATCATTTGCCTCTGACTTACTGTGAGTCTAGTGTACTTACTTATCTACTACCTTTATTCCCTCTTTTATTAAAAGGTAGGGATGCCCTACCAAGTCTTGTAAAGCCCTTTGAAGTGCTTGTAGTGAAAAAAAAATCCTGTTGCAGTGCAAATTATTATTTGATTGATTTGATTTTATTGAAGATAAGATCAGCAAATTATGGTCTGATCTCAATTTCATACCAAAGACCTGTGAAGATTAAGTGATGTAGGGATGTTTAAAATCACAATAAGAGGCTGGTGCTAAATACAGACAGGTGACATACTTTGAGATACTGGAATATGGCCTGCATTGGTGCTTCAGAATCTGTCAATTGCCATGCAAAACAGAACAATACGATCTCATTATCTTTAAACGTGCTGTATGATTTCAGGCAGAATTAGAGTTAGTGTTCAGATTCAAGAGCAGCAAAATCATAAAATTTTCTCAATAAATTTCAGACTTGCCAGCTGTTGACTTCAGGCTTAACTCTCTTGTACTTTAAAGTTTCATTAAATTTCATAATCTCAAACACTTTCAATTTGAACTGATGTATAGGCTTGGGTTGTTGATTTGATGTAGCACAAATTTGTAAGAATATATTTAAATCTGTGCTTCGAGCTGAATATCTCTAAGCCTCAGAAAATTCAAAGTGGTTTGCATGGGCCCAACTTTTGCTAATTACTGTTATCTGAAACAAATGCTGCTTAATTTTAGACTTTTTTTTTACTTCATCCATTTGTTTTATATGGTTTATTGTCTGACAGCTGGCTTATCATTCTGGAAATTATACTAATAACATCTGGTTAAGGATAAAATCCTCTAAAAAAGGAATTTCCATAGGGAAAGAGTCCTCTCTTTTCTTTGTTATGCAAAAACCTGGCAAGACTTAGAAGTAATCTGTAAACTGCCTGTTACATTTGCTTTGAAATTTCCATGATTCTACTTTCTTGGACTGAACTAGTCACCACTATTAGTAATGTGGAAAAGCTCAATTTATGTTAAACTCTAAAATTACATGGTGGAAAAAAACAATTAATGTATGAGCTTTGAAGTTTGCATGTTTGTGTTTTGTGTGTGTATGTTGGTGGTGCTCTTTATAATATATTATTCCAAAAACTCTTCATTTAAAGGACTTGAAATAGCATCTAGATTCAGTTTTTCTAAAATGCTTGTTGACATAGAGGGCAGAAAGTTTAATATAGAATTTAATTTCCATATTTCTTTAAAAAAAAGTTAGTGATAGGCTTTGTTTTCCTTATTTATAATAACTAAAAATATTTCAAAAACTAGATGCTTTTTGAAAGTTCAAAACAGAGCTTCTTGGTGCCTGGATGAGCTCTCATAGAGTCAAGCTTATCCTTTTCTTTCATTTGGCTTGCCTAGGTATACTTAAAGATCAAAAACATATGCTTCACCAGGTGTGCTTGTGAGCCAGCACCACTGATGGGGTTTTATGTAAAGAGATAAAAATTCTGTGCATGAGCTGTCATAAACTGTTTAGCTGAACAAAGTCACTGTTAGTAAAGCACTGCTGATATTCTTAAATGGAAATGCAATGAGAAACACCTGTGTGAAAACCAGATTAGTAGAATTGAAAATCATCATGGATTCCAGGTCAGAAATAAGTAAATAAGATGGTTCAGGGAAGGTCAAATAGTATCAATGTTCTCAAGTGGTGATGAAAACTTCAATTGCAAAGAGTATGGAAACAGGTGTGATGTTTGTCAGGCAGTGGAATGGAGAATTTTGCTTTAAATTCAATGTTTAAAATTCTTCAATCAAGAGTGTTGTACCAGAAAAGCATAAGATTATGCTTAGTCCTGTTGTTTTATGAGCCTGGATAGGTTGCAGAGTGCTGTATAAACACAAAGGAAACACTCTTAAACTTTGCCTTGAACACCTCAAAGCTATCCAGCCCCTCTGTAAAGGATGGTAAAGATCTCAGTTGCCTGAATAGGTGCACTGCATGTCAGGATGCCTTTCATTCCCTTCTCTTTTTTGAGCCCAATGTAGAGAGCTGCCATAAAACAAACAATGCAGTTTGGACACATACTGCATTATATGACTGCAAAGTGAATTTGTCCTATGGTGCAACATAGCCCTTCACCCCTCTGTTTTCATGCTTCCACATATATAGTGCTTTATATGATAGATTAATGTTGATGGGCTTTATAGAAAGCTGTTCAGAGTAGTTTTTGAGTGAAGGCAATGAATGATTGCCCCATTAAAACAGAAAACTAAGATTGTGCCTGTCAAAATTAATGTTCAGTTTTCTTCAAGGGATGTTTCTGTGTTTTTCTCTCTATAATTTGGCAGATCTATCAGAAAAAAAATTGACTAGAAAAAGTAAAGAGCATTGGAGAACAGAATACTGAGGTTCTTAATTAAGCCAGGAAGAGAGTGTTTATTCACTTTAAAGTTTAAACAGAGGCATATGGCAAAGATTGGTTCACTACTGGGACTGACAACTGGGCTCTGTTCTGCTAACTGCAGCAGCAGCAGCAGCAGGAAGAGGGAAAGGAAATAAAAAATGCAGATATGCAACAAACAAGCTCAGGGAATTACGGGAAGTAAGCTGCAAGAGTCTGCTAAATTACACCTATACGTTAGCCTTCTTTGTTTTCTTCCTGCAAAGCAGGACATCTAATTATAAATAAATACGGAAAAGCTTCAAGCCAACACTACCACTAGAATGAAGAATATTGAATCCTTGCTTATATCAATCAAAATTTTAAATTACATACAAATATGCTGCTATTTGTTTGGGTTTTGTGTTCTTTTAAATTGTAATGGTGTGAAATTTGCATAGGAAGAATTCTAATACAAAATTAATTACATATAGAATTCTTGCAGTTGACACTGCATCTTTGAAAAACTACCTGTGTTTGTGGCAAAGCCACCTACTGTTAGCAGACTGGATCAGACAGAAAGCTTTATATGACACATATACATGCAATAACAGGTACACTTATTTATTACTAATTTTTTACATAAAGGATTTTCTATCTTCTTTATTGAAAGTGCCTCTCTGTATCTCTGACTAGACTGGGTTCCACTGTCATTGTTCACAACTTTTCTTCTACAACAGAAATATTTCAGGTTGGCTTTGTCTTTTTTTAGTGTGTAATATGCATGTATGCATTCTAATATATAAAATAGAAGAAATACGTTTCCTCCAGATCTTTCTAAAATCAGATTTTCACACACAAATATTATATGGTTTTCCTTGATGTACCATGACAATCTCAACATAGCCGACACTGGAAGTTAGCTCCCAATGTAGTTATCCCCCATGATCATGATTGGAGTTGTCAAGCCTTACACCATCCTCACTGTTGTGACTTTCCAGTCATAGTAAGAGAACCAACTCAGTCGTTGTAATTAAAGGACAGTATTTCTTTATTTTTCAGAGTTTTCCACTAATGTCCCATTTCCTGGTTTTGTAGGATAATGGAAGATAAAGTAATTTTAAACAGGTAGATGTTCCAGATGGCCTGTTCTCTTTTCCTTTGCATTAATGCAAATCAGCANCTACGTTTCCTGGTTTTGTAGGATAATGGAAGATAAAGTAATTTTAAACAGGTAGATGTTCCAGATGGCCTGTTCTCTTTTCCTTTGCATTAATGCAAATCAGCAACTATACTACATGAAAATGTAGAGAATGAGGTACTTTTTTTCATTTCACTGGTGAGTTAGGAACAGCTTTAACACATGTACCTTCAAGGATTTTCATGGTTTATTATATACTAGTAGCTATTGCTCTCAATCCAGAATCTGATGCAGAATGTTCAGTGGAAAGGTATAAGACCTAAAACTTTGAATCTAATCCTGCTCTAAGTGAATTCAGTGAAAGTCTGAATTGTAGGAGAGTAAATAAGGCATTGAATTTTATAGTCTGTGTATTTAAACCAGATTGAAGGCAGTTTCTAATTACCCTATAAAACTTATTTATTCAAAATACTACTGACGCCAAAAAACACATTCAAAATTTGCCCAACTAAAATTTCTAAAAAGTGTACCAAAACTTTGGAAAAGAGGTTATTACTTCTTGGATTAGGGAAGAAAAGTCAACCAACCAACCAAACAAATAAAAGGTCATTATGGAGGCCTGCTTATTCCATCATTTATATCACAGAATTTTTTTTCTCTCCTTTCACGCCTGTGTAACTTGCCATTTTATCTTTCACAGTATTGCCAGACAAATCTCAAAATGATAAATATAGCAGTTCTTCCACAACTGAGCCAGAAGTGTATCACATAGAAATGCTACAGTTGCTATTAAGCATTTAGCAAAGACATTATTTGACTGTAATACATTGTTTCAGCAGCTCTGAAGAAAATTGTTTCTGGCATGAAGAGGTGGGTGTCACATCAGAAACAAATATTTGACATTGTCTTGTTTCCATCATGCCTTGTCAGTAGAGTTTTATAAACATCCATAAAGTTTTGCACACAGAAAGGATGAAAAGGAACACTAATGATAGAGTATTCAATGAATGGATGTCACATGCTAGAATTTGTTCTGCAGTAGAATTTGGAGACTCTTGCCAATAAGAAATGATGTTATAAAATTAAATTTTGGCTTAGTACTGTTAATGATAAAATTATACTCTGTCAATATACATAGCAGCACAATAATATAACAGCTTTAGTAATGAAACTTGTATCATTTTAGGCTGGCAAGTAATAATTTAAAATAAATTTATGACAAAATTTTGAAGTTTATTTCATTATTTAATGCCACACATTTTGCTAGAATTCTGTTACTTATAATAGCTCTGCATTTTTGCATGTGCGTTCTATGTAGAAAGGTTGTGGTCTTATTTTATCCTGAAAGCTAATTAATTATTGTGTCGTATTTCTTGGATGTGCCAACATGAAATTATGAAGAAAATAGAAAAAAAAAAAAAAAACTACAATCTGTTGTGATTTTTTTATATGAACAGATCTTATATTCCAACAGTATAAGCAAGATGAAAAAATTTTGAATGTCCTATATTTCACATCTAATACCAAAATTACGTAATTTGGATTGCCCCAAAAGATAAAACTCAGAGTACATAATTATAATTCCTTTTAATTTCTAGCTTATATTAAAACATAGTTAGTAGTCTTTAATAGTAAGTAAATCAAAGTAATTTCATGTCTGGTACAGTTAGAAAGCACAGATCTGGATTTTTTGGTTAGTACATTATTTGGTTAGTACATGATACAGAAATAAAGCCTGTAGATTGTTTGGTTTTGATGTTTTTTGATTGGCCCATTTCAGCAAAAACTCAACTGAAAAGAATCCCATGCTTCCCTGTATTATTGCTACTTATCAATTTTTCTATAAGAGGTGTAACATAGCCTTAGGAACAAGAGTGTTAAGGGATATCACAGTGTTTTATAGACACACAGGTGGATGTGGCTTCGAATGTCAATTTCCGTTCAGTTTGGATGTGGCTTCTAGGTTATTTTTATAAAGCCGTGCCAGATTCTGATATCAGATATAATGGTTCATGTTCTATATTTAACCAAGACATAAACATATTAAAATTAAATGTATTAAAAATTAATTTTAAGTTAATTTTAAAAGTAAGATTTTAAGGATTCTCATTGTTTTAAATCTGAATTAATGTTTGAACATTAATGTTTATATGGAAAATATCCAGTGAAAGGAAAGACTGACATGGTGAATTTCTGCAGTATTTGGGACACATTAAGAAAGAATAGGTGGCAGAGGAATGGTAACTAGTAATCTGGGTCATGCAAATTTTTGTATTTTTGCACCAGTGCAACTAGCTTTAGTAACAAAACAGGTTGATGAGAAAACTTGTACTTCTGTAGGAATTTAATGAAGTCATACTATTATTATGTTACTGGATTATTTGAAAATGCTGCTTTAGAAATGACAAAGCACGTGGTTACCTCTAAAGACATTCATCTTAAAAGACCCTTGATATTACTCTTGCAATTATTCCAGTGTCAATTTCTTTGTGCTAGCTTTATCATTGATTTTAATGTTTTTCTAATCATGGCACATACTTTGATATAAATGGTTATGAAATTACCTTCTGAGACAGTTTTAAACCCTATTTTGCAAAAGTAAGCAACTTTCCTACTACTCTGTATCAGAACACATGTATTTGTCATTACAAACTATTAACCAATTTGGGGAAAACACCAAAGAAATTTTAGGGAGCACCTGTAATCTAAAGCATTTGTATTTTTTTTAAATTTACAAGCATTCTTCTCATCTGTTTACATTCCTGTCTATCTTTTCCACTGTATTACCTTCTTTTTATTTCAACATCTCTTTTATCTCTGAAAAAAACCCATGTATGGTGGTGTCAAAAAAAGAAAATAATAATAATGAACAGTTTAGGAAAAGTCTAATATGCGGAGGGGAAAAATACAGCAAGATCAGAAGTAGATGTAACAAGTGAGAGTTGAATGAGGCATACTGGTGGAGCAGTCCCCAGGATATTTAACATCTTTATTACGTTAGTGGTTATTTGTGAGAAATATATATATATATATGTTTTGGAAGAAGCCACTGTGCTTTCAGTGCTGCTCCGAATTGTACTTTTTTAGTATTTGAAGCTGTTAATGAATAAATGTAAGATGAATAGCAGGGAGATTAATCATAGAATCATAGAACGCTTTGAGTTGGAAAGGTCCGTTAAAGCTCGTCTAGTGCAACCTCCCCTCAATGAGCAGGGACATCTTCACCTCGACCAGGTTCTTCAGAGTCCACTCAACCTGACCTTGAATGTTTCCAGGGATGGGGCTTTCACCACTTCTGTGGGCAACCTGTTCCAGTGTCTCACCACCCACATTACAAAAAGCTTCTTCTTTATATCTGAGATAAATATACTTTTTTTTCAGTTTAAAACCATTACCTTTTGTCCTATTGCAATAGGCCCTGGTAAATTGTCTGTTTCCATCTTTCTTATAAATTCCCTTTAAGTATTGAAAGGCTACTATAAGGTATCCCTTGAGCTTTCTCTTCTCCAGGTTGAACAATCCGAACTTTCTCAGCCTTTTCACACAGGAGAGGTGCTCCAGACCTCTGACAATTTTGATGTTCCTCTTCTGGACATGCTCCAATAGGTCCATGTGTTTCCTGTACTGAAAAATAAGTGCAAAGGCCAGTGGAGAAAGAAACTGAAAAAGTGTTCAGTGACTTCCATGACAGATTGATCATTTTATGTCACTGTAGCAGGATCTCTGCCTGGAGTGGAGCTAAAATATCTCAAACTACTCTATTTGCATAATAATCAGTGGTGAATGGAGAAGGGGCATCATGCCGCTTTTGGTGTTGAGAAATGCTGAAACCAGCCTGACTCATCAATCCCAAAGTTAAACATCCTAATAATGAGGCAAAGATATGGCAGACCTCCTAAAGTATCTGGTAAAAGAATAAACAAGTGATACTACTGCTATCTAAAGATACTGAGATGAGACAGCTGGCCTGAAACATTTGACTGACAATCATATGATAAAAGTCCAGTCCCACCTTTTAATGGCAATTTCTTGTAGCATAGCCCTTCTTGGAGTGTGTGGAGATTCTTCCTGTTGTGGTGTGTTCAGTTTGCCAGCACCCGGCAAGCCACACACCCAGGCGAATTATGTAGATCTGTCCCCTTCTTCCCTCGTTTATGGTTATGTTCCAGAATGTTCCTTGTCCTTCAATATCCCAGTTATCCTTCCCCGCCTACCCTGTACTTCATTGGTTNCCCCCCTGCTCTTTGCTCCCCCTGTTCCTGGATTCCTGGACCCTTGCACCCCAATAAACCCGTCCTGTTCACCCTGCAAAGAGCCCCTCCTCATCTCTTCGTCTCCTCCTGCACCTTCGACATCGGTGGGCGAGGTGAGCGCTTTTGTGGACCTCGCCAACTTTCCCGCTTCGCAAACAGCTCCACCAGCTTCTCCTGTGTGGAGGGAAGGACCGGCCGCCAACCACCGGAGCTAGCCACAGGGGTGGTCGCCAAGGTGTGCTGTGTCACCCTCCCTTTGCATAGGGATGCCCCTCAAGGTTTTTCCTCGAAGCTGAGTGAAAGAGATTTGCCCACAGTTCTTGGTATGGGTGAGTAATATCAATCTCCACTTGATAATTATTTTTGCCTGCTTCAATATAATTGCTTCAATATTGCTTAAAAAATAGTGCACTATACTGTACTAATAGTTATAGCTACCTATACTGTGTACTAAATAATTCTGATTAAGGTCTTTCTGTCTAACCCTTTTCATAATAAACTATTTATTTTTATATAAATGTATGTAGTTTATCATCCTTAATTCTGCAGGACAAAGCTGTATAAAGGTTCAATTACACCTATAAAATCCTTTAGACATGGTTTCACTCCAGCTGGCAATCAAGCCCCACACAGCCGCCTGCTCACTCCGCCACCAAAGGCATTGGGGAGGGAATTAGAAGGGTGAAAGCTGGAAAACTTGTGGGTTGAGATGAAGACAGTTTAATAGGGAACGCAAAAGCCATGCACAAAAGCCAAGCAAAACAAGGACTTAACTCAGTGTTTCCCGTGGGCAGGCAGGTGTTCAGCCATCCCCAGGAGAGCAGGGACCCATCATGACTAATGGTGACTTGGGAAGAAAAACACTATCACTCCAAATGATGGTACCCCCTTCATCATTCTTTCTCCCCCTCTATATGATGAGCATGATGTCACATGGTCTGGAATGTCCCTTTGGTCAGTTGGGGTCACCTGCCCTGTGTCACCTCCCAGCCTCCCATGCACCCCCAGCTTCCCTGCCAGCGTGGCTGTAGGAAAAGCAGAAAAGGCCTTGGCTCTGTGTAAGCCCTGCTCAGCAATAACAAAAATATCTCTGCATTATCAACCCCGTGTTCAACACAGGTGTAAAACTTTGCCCTGTACTAGCCACTGTGAAGACAATTAATTCTACCCCAGCCAAAACCAACACAAACATGAATGATTGACAAAATCTGGGACTAATATTGGATCCAGCCACACCCAGACTCCTCTCTGAGAAGGACTTTAGAAAGCAAGGGGGTGCACCTCATGACTCAATGGAAGGGACTCATTAATAAACTTGTCTGAAGCTCCCACTCTGTCTGTCACAGTTACTCCCTTAATGTTGTCTGAAATCAAGCTTCTATCAAGCTCAAAATCCAGTCACTCTTCCTTTACTACTGTGAAAGTATAAGTCTCATTCTTGGTGATGCTCAAACTTCCCAGGGATTGAGAATATTCAATATTTTTACGGAACCTTTCTGACCACAAAAATATTTACAGTCCATTAAAAAACATACCTGCTGTAAAAGTTTTAAATTTTTAATGGAAAATTAATATTTACAAAATGACTAGTTAAAAATATTTTCTATGTATAGGGATTACAGTTTAGGAATATAAATCCTATTTCTGTTCTTTTGGGTTTTTTTCAGAAGGATGTATTGTTAATTCAGATGTCACATTTTGACTCGGACACCTGAGCAGTTTCCATCTTTCCCATTGGCGTCAGAGTGCAGTTCCCACAGCATACACACAAACTCTTATGTTCAAACTCATATAGTCTCGTATAGTTACAAACTATGTGTTTGGAAGGAAGATTCCAGATTAATTCAGTGGAATTCTTATTTTACCCATCTCCTGAAGACACAAGAGGATTTAAGTTTTCTATCTGTCCAATCAAAATTTCATCCCTCATATCTACCACAACAGCAACCAATTAACATTTTAAATTCAATTTATTGTATGGATATATAGTCCTGATTTTGATCTGGTCATTCAAAAGAATGTTAGATGAACCATGTCATTAGCTGTGAGATCTTATACTATGTTACAGGCACAGCACAGTGTGCATGTCCATTAATACGTGTGCATGGGCAGGCCAAGGAAGAGAAAATATTTATATTACAGCTTTTAATGATATCTTTCCCTGTATCTAGCTTCGGAAGTTGTAGGGGGAATAAAAGGAATTTTGTAGAAAACATTTATTGCAGAATAATTAATAACGGAGATTCTTTATTTCAGTTCTTTACTGTTGACAAGTGACAGAGAATTACATGAATAACACTTTGATTTAAAAATACCTTTTTTAGGGCTTCTTTGTATGTAGCTCCAATTACAACCAAATAAAAAATACTTTCTTAAATTGCTGTATATTTTTGTCAGTAAAAACAAATAGTTTATTGAGCAGGACATGCCAAAATAAAGCAGTTTTTTTCTAATGCTTTTGATTTCAGTAGGAAAGAACCTTTCAATATATTAGTACATAACTGTTAATGAGTATGACAGTTTAAATTCCCAGCTTACCTTTCCCTTGCTATGAATTAATCCTTTTTAGAAAGTAGAACTTAAATTTGAAAAAAAGTTTTAAGCATTTGAAAGAATTAAAACTAAAATCAGATTAAAATCTATTTCCTAAATAGGTTATTTTCACTTGTTGTGGGCAGAGTAGGAGCTTCAGGCAAGTTTTTTAGCAAATCCCTCCCTTTGAGCCATGAGGTGCAGAAAGGATCCCCTTGCTTTCTAAACTCCTCAGAGAGGAGTCTGAGTGTGACTGGATCCAAGCTTAACTCCAGGCTTTGTAAACTGTTGGTGTCTAAAGTATTTTATAGGTGTAATTGAACCTTTATACAACTTTGACCTGCAGGATTAAAGATGGTAAACCAGATACATTTATATAAAAATAAATGATTTTTTTATTACAAGAAAATAATTTGAGATTATGGGAATAAAATAATAGCAAAAGAAGTAATTCTATCTTTAAAGTAGAACTTGAATAGTGCTCAATAAACAAGACCTCTGTGACACATGAAATGATAAGAACAGAAGAAAATTAGGATTTCTTTTAATATTAAGCAAATATTATCTGCTTTGTCTTTAAAAGAATGCTTAAGGGATTATGGTAGTGTATATATATATATATATGTAATTTATGCATATGCAGTCAAAGATTAAATTAGTGCTTGCTTGTATAATTTTACTTTTTAACATAGCGTTTTTAACATTGGTGTTTTCCATCTAATCTGAGTTTGAAATAGATCATTATGACATATCATGTCATCATCTTGTCAATTAGCTCATCAAACTATCCCGTATGGTCAGGGATTAAAAAGCTTGAATGTGTGGGTCATAAGAAACAGTATAAGCAGAATACCAGCTCCCAGACAGAAAAAGTAATATTTAAGAGAAGCAACACTGCCAAGACATCCTGAAAGCAGCAGCTAATGCCACTATTTTTCTTTTCTTTTACAGAGAAAAAGACCCCTGTTGATTTGTCTCAGTTTCACAGTTTTATGGCTTGAACCACTTCTGTTTATGAAAGAGAGTAGAAATGCCTTTGGATGAAGTTCAAACAAGGCAGCTGACTAACAACCCCTTCTGTTAGTTGACATGGGTCCTCTATGAAATACTGTTTTTTGGTATGATTGCATTTTTGCTAATTTCACATTTTATGAGAAACGTTCACTAGGGAAAGACACAGCAAAAGTCTGCCCCTGGGTAAGATAAAGGTTGTGGAAAAATTAATCACTTGGATCGGCTACATGGTTATCTAGAGACTACAGTTGTGACCCATATATATGTTACTATTTTTAAGGCTCCAAACAGCAGATGGTATTGGTTGACAGTCAGCAAAGACAAGTAAACGTGTTTACTGTTGCAAGGTTGTGGAGGTGAATTGAAAAACAAAGGATTTAGAAGTGATAAAAAGTACAGAAAATAGTTGGAATGGTAATAAAGTTGCTTCCTTCCAGGGGCAATATCTTTTTTTTATTGTGTCTGATTGCAAATTAAGGTGAAAAAAATTAACTCCAGGCATAAAAGTATATTCAATCCTTACCTCACTGGTTTCGAAAACAAAACTCCTTAGTCTTTGATTTTAGATTTGATATTTTTTTTCCCTGCTGGTTGCCATACAGAGATATAGCTCAATAAAATGAAAGATCCAGTGCGCTGCAGTTCATAATATTGGCCTGAAGGAATTCTTAGTCAGGTTAATGGATTTGATGGTTTTCCCTTCATTGATTTTGAAGATGATTGTATTTTATTTATAGGTGAGAAAATAATAGTTAATCTCAAATTTATGGAAAACTTATTGTGAGGCTGCAGGAATTGATAATGATAACAATACATTCAGGGAAGCCAAATTATTCCTGTCTTTAGCCCTGTAAATGCTAATGTCAGGCAAACCTATTGACTTGAAATTAAGTGGTTTTATGTATACCAGTGTCCAGAACAATAGAGTTTCTTTTTTTTTTTTTTTTTGTCTTATGGAAGATTTCATTACATGAAGCATCAATACACCTCAGGTGTTTCTTTTTTGAAAACTGTACATGAAATATCCAAGAGCTGAAAGCTCACGGATAAGAGCATCTTGTCCTCTAGAGACTATAAGATCTGATTTTTAAGTCAGCCAAGTTATTTGTCAGACAAAAAGCATACTGGCCAACAGTAATTGCGTCCACAGGTTTGAATCTTAAACCACAACATGTGGGTTGCAAATTTACAGTGGAATTTGGAAAACAGTGTGCACAACAGCTCATTTAAACTCAGCACTCTGTGCCTTAATGCTGTTATAATTTGTTTTTATGCTCTAAATGGGCTCAGAGACCTTTTTTAGTTTTTTTGAAAGTCAATAGATGATAAAAAAAGACCTAACAATTTTACAGTATATAGCTATAAAATAGCATTCATCTCCCAGTTGCACTGAATTTCAGTTTTCAGCTCATCTTACAATAGTTCATTGAACTGGGTGGCTAAAGATGGAGTGAAGCTGAATCAAAGTTACGCCTCAGGCAACCATAAGCCCTTGTTACAGAGTCCTAATGTATGGTGAAAGTTCTAGAGTGGCATTATATTTTGACAAAAAAGAATCACTTCTGAGCAATTTCATTAGTCATAATGATCCAGATCCAGTGCATTTCTGTGGGGTAAACTAGCAGAAAGACCAGTTTGGGAATGTGCAGGAGATTCTGTGGAAAACAAAGTAAGAAAAAGGGAGAGAGATCAGAACACTGCGATGACTGTTGAATTTTTCATGCTTATAATGCATTATCTCAAGCTGGTACTGCCGTTAATGGCTGTGTAAGGCCTCTGACTGGACACCTACATTAATTTTAGAGCTCTTCTATTGTTTTGCTTGAAGCAAAATTTGACATCAACACGATGTTTCACCTTAGATTGAACTTAGTGGGGAAACAACATGAAAGTAAATTAAAATCACTGCTCATTTCCCGCCACTTTTGCAATAACATCTTTTTATTTTACACCAAAAGCTGTCTAAAACCTTTGGAAGAGATTTCCAAGAGGAAAAGCCTGGTTTTTTTAACTTCCTCTCCCTGACTCCAAGATGCACCCAAGGCAATATATTACAAGTTTAGGCAATATACAAAAATAATTAGATACACTGTCTTCAGTGTATTTTTACACAGATGAGATTATCTGCTATGTGCTAGGCTGAGCCTGCACCAGCATAACTGAATAGAAGGGGAGGCATATTGAGGTAAGAGAAGGAGCTGCATGTACTGAGTCTGAAATTACCACATATGTGTAAAGTATTTTCCTGTTGGAAAAATACAGCTGTCAAAATAGATTCACAGGTAGTGTGTGAACTGGGGACTGTGGGACAGGAAGAAGGGGCAGAGGTTGAACAAAACCAGCAAAGGTTTGGCCTCCAGATTTGGCTAAAATAAGAGGTGATCTGAATTAGTGCCCAGAATTCGAACTAAAGCAGAAGTGAACTTGTCAAAGGCTTCAAAAAATATTTCCTATTTTCTTGTTCCTCTGCACTTCCTAGTTGTATTTGGTTCTCTGAGTCAAGGGCCAAGGTAAAATTAAAAATGCTGGTCTTGCATTCTTGTACATACACTGGCTCAAAGAGAATAAGAAATCTCACATGAAGTCTGTTGTCATAGAGTTGCTAGGTAAATACTGCAGTTAATTAAATTAGTTTGAATAAGACTCAAAAATTCATCAAAATCAAGTCTTATCTTCCCATAATTAGACATAAAGCAGTTCCTCTCATTTTCTTAAAACCCCCAAAATTTTGCAATAACTTGAGTGTCTATGTGTCAGAGGTTTCAAACTAGTATGGACCAAGATTAAGTGAGCCTCTTCTTTCCTTTCTTTCCTTCTCCTTTTTTCTTAAAGGTATTACGTGAAAGAGAACAATCATGTGGCATTTGTACAAACAGTACAAACAAAAGCCTTGGGACTACTCAAAATGCATAAACTTAATCATATGTGCAAAGCTTTGCTGGATTGCGCCCAAAGGGCGCATCTATAAAGAGCTACAAGTATAAAATACTGAAATTACTTCCACATGTGCTATTTAGGTCATTATGCATTTCAAAGAAAAAGAAGGAGCTTTTTCTGTTGTGTCTATTTATAGACTTTGCCCAAGATTTGAAAGAACTCTTTGTGAACTACTGTTAATTGACTATTGTTTATCTGTTATTTGAGGACCAGAATGATTATAATAAAAACAGTAAGGAGGAAAATACTAAGTAATGAAATATCTTTTTCTGTGATATGAAACAATCAACTAACTTTAAGGATTAGAGGAAAATTTGATCTACAGTGATATTTTAAAGAACATTCTTTCATAATGTTAAGCCCTTGTATTTACATACTTGCATCTTGAAAATTTTTTCATAAATACTATTTACTATCTGTGTTACGACTGCGAGGTACTTGTGTTTGCTTTCCTACCAGGAACAGAGAAATATTTTTATTTGTTATATCTTCATTTTTAACATCTATAATGCCTTATTAATTTAGAAACATTTCCATTTCTGGACACTTTACTTCTGGATACAATAATAAGGTAGATCTCACTCTCTGTCCCCATTGTTCAGCAGTACAGAATTAATGCAGGTTACTGATGGGGAACTTCAAACAAACCCACACATTTCTAGGAATTTTCTCTTATTTCATAATATAGAATGTTATTCATAAAATTGAAAATAACAATAAATTAAAAATAATGAGAAAATAATTTACAAAATATGCTAATTTCTTTTTAGGAGAGTTCAATCCTTATGTAGGTTTCTTCTACTGCTTAACAACCCTTCCCACCAAGTAAAATAACTTTTAGAGAGACCTTAGTAAATTTGCCCAGAGGACTTTAGTAAGAATTTTCAATTTATAGGTCAAGTGTAATTTTACAAGTTTTTAAATTTCAGTAAAACATTCCGTACTATAAAGAGCAGTCATAGTCATCTGTTGAAGATAGGATTACAACTGTGATGAAGTAAATAGGAAATGTAAAGAAAATTGTTGTATATTAACTCACATATAGACAAAATTAAGGCTGCAACAAATACAGTAAGCTTCCATAGGCAAAATAGACAATGAACTTCCTATTTTACTCCATATGCATTACTACAATTAAAAATAGGAGGTCTTCACTTGAGAAGACGCTACCAGCTATGGATTGTTTTCTTTCTTAAAGAGCAGATGGAAAACAAACTGATCTGAAGGATTAGTATTATGCATGAAACTTATAATCTACCATGAAAAGAATGACTGTCACAACATATAGTTTTGTATGTGGAGATTTAAAAAATTACACAGTAGAAAGAGATGGAATTACATGCAAGAAGATTCGTAAATCTACATAGATTCTTGAAGAAAGTGAATAATTCTATACTGAGCTCTGTAAAGTGATCCTTTCTAAGGTATGCATGAGAATTGTCCGTAGTGAAATAAATGGAAAGGGATTTATCACCCACAAAGAAGATGCTAAGCCTCAGCAGTTGTGGCTTGTTCAGGTCAAATGCACAAGTAACTAAGCTAAGGATTTAAGAAGAGAGTAAGCAAATAAAACCATGTATCACATTAAAAACACCTGATTACATACCATGCTCTTACGCAAACTGAACAAAAAGGGTTCAAGAAGTATTTTATTTCTTTTGTGCAAATAGGCACCTGTGTTTATTGTATTTTCATGGGTTTAGAATGCATGATTACTTTCATTTATATTTTTCTGCTGAATGATAAGAGTAATAGTAATAGTTCTTGCAATAAACCCTAAAACTCTACTCCTACCATTGCTACAAAGTTATTTCAGCAGTTGCTGGTAGTGGTGCATCTTCTATCACTGACTCCCCCATTTGTGTCCACTTTCAGTTCTTTCCTCTCCTCAGCAAGTAAGCAATCGTTTAAAAAAGAAGCTGATTTTTGCTAACACTAGCTTCTTTTTTTACAAACTGTCTTTATCAGTATGAATACTGCATTTTTTAAAATTTGCTGTTAAATATGAAACATACACTAAATAAAATAAATACAAGATACTGATGCTGCACTCCTTCTTTGAATATTCTATGATTAATGTACATAGCTTTCTTCTCAGTATTTTGTATTTTAGTCTACAATAGAAAAATCATGCAGGGGTGCTGCTTGACTTTCATCTGCCCTTATTTTGGAAACTAGGTTTGATGTAAGATCAGACTACAGGTTTGATGTTATGTGGGAAATCCAATTGCACCTGCTTGTCAGCTTTGTTGTATGTGTAAAGGGTACATCCAGGTAAATGAATAAAAATGCAGAAGCAGAAACAAGCATTCTTTACAAAGAGCATGGCTGAGTGGAGCAGTATAGATAGAGAAGCACACTTCATGCCTAACTGGACTTCTCAGACAGTACAGAATAAAGTTTGTGGTTGCTACGCGTCTTTTCAAAACAATTGGGCAAACAGGACTGAGAAAAAATGTATGTACTTGCAACTTTTTGCACTATTTTCTACAGACAGGATCATGTAAGATTTGGGTTTGACCTTGATGTTGAGACTGGCCCTTGAGAAGCTGGACATTTATGTCATCCTATAATTCTTATTAAAAAATAGTCTAAATGCTGTGTGTATGTCTCCACTACAGGACAGATGGCTATGTGCAAACAAAGCAAATTTCACTTGATGTATAAATATACCCACTTTACTGTCTTTTTTTCCTAGAGAGAAATGATTCAAATAGTGATACTTCCCCAGGATAAAAGCAAAAATAGTTACTGCTTGCAAGTGCAGAGATATGTATCTCCATTTTTTAACTAAACCAATGAGTACTGGTTCATTCAGAGAACCATTTAGACAGATTGCCTTCATGCTTACTAAATTATCCCTTTTTTGGGGGTATATTGCATAATTTAATGTACAACCTAATTTTTTAAGTGTGATTTTCAGCAATGAGTATCAATCACATTGTTATAAAATTGTTATATATTTTGGTGATTTACATTTTTGTTTCTAAAATGTGATTGATATAATGCTTTTAATTTTCTGGGGTTTTTTTGAATGAAAAGATCTATTTTATGCATATGTAATGTCTACATTTAATTCTCAATTTTTGACAACATTAAAGTCTAAAGAACACTTAGATTCATAAGATTCATAACACTTTTATTCATAAGTTTCACTTTTCAGAAAACTTGTTGCTACAGATATTTTTAGAAGAGACAGAGATTAATTAAATGATACCAATTGTAAAGGCTTTGTTCCCTTTAGTTTTTCACATTAATACTGAGTAACATTGATTGATAGAGCTTGGGGTTGTATTAAATCACAGAAAGCTCTTAATCTTTTCTTCTTTCTTTGAAATACAGTATAAACAAAGCATTCCCAATCACTCTTCTATCAGTCAGCTGTTCATAATCTTCTCTTATAATGCAAAGGCGAGGGAGTATGGTGTTACGGAAGAATGCTGAGTTATCAACAAACAAAAAAACAGAAGAAAATTCCAACCCACCAACTAAACCCATAATGCTTGGTTAATACTTAGTTTCTTATAGCAAAACATTTGAAGTTTACTTTATCTTTTCATTTTATTCAGTAGAAACTGTTGTTCCTGCATTCCTCCTAAGAAGAGCAGAAATTACAATTGTTTTCTTTACGTGTAGTTTAACCTGTGATAAAATGCTGTTTGGTATTTTCTCACAGGCTGCTCACAAAGCTAAAACCGACAAGAAAAACTGTCCAGTTGAAGGTGGAGATTGCAACTCTTAATGTTTTAAGAAAGAAAAAGGAGGAGGAGACAAGGTACACAACTGTCCTTTAGCTTTATTGTAGCTTGATGTTTTTTCCAGTGTAGTTGCTGTGTGGAGCAGGAGAGTGGGAAATGGTTAGCATAGAGTCATGGCTCTGCATAAAGTTATCTCCTGGGATTTGTATGAAATTCCATTAAAATTAAGAAAACCGAGAACCCTTAGAACCTCTCCCATTCAGGCATCAGCTTGTGTTTGGCTCACTACAGTCATTGTGTATAATAATCTTCTAGACAGTTAATGACTTCTAAGTCCGTTGTCCACTTACCATTATTAAAGTTGTAAGTTGTGGATAAAGTTATGTTGTGGATAAAGTAGAAGATCAATTATTCTTCCCTATAAGTGTTTAGAATAATTAGGAATCAATTGCTAGAGCTGGAGAAAAGCTGGAATGTCCCTTTTCCTTCCAAAAATGACAATCTACAGTAAGGGGAATCTCATTCACAGGAAAAATATCTATTACTCATGTTTCTCTAGTTTTAGGAATACACTGAAATTTCTACTTCCTCATTCTCTCTAAATGCATGTTTTCTTAATAATCACCTGACTATGCTTTTCATGGCAGTTTTGAGGAATGCTGTGTGTGTTTTCAATTGTTCAGTGAAGGTAAGAATGCAGTTTTCATGCTTGCTTGGAAAAACATTTTGGACCAAGGAATTGCAGTAAGGGGATAGGATATTTTTAACCTAATGTAAGGGTAAAGCAGTACCACCTTGAAAAGAACTCTACGTCATTGGCAGCTGAATGGCATTTTTAAATGGCATCTTGAACTAAATAGTATCTTTGCGTTAGACAGAATGTCTTTCCTCTATCTCCTTTCTCATAAGGTTTGTAGTAGTGTAAACATTTGTGACAGAATTAAAGCAGTGTCTTCTTATGTCGATATAATTGAAAACGTTGTCCTTCCTAATGTAAAATCTTACTTGAAACTGTGCAGAAGATGCACGACTTGCGAGTGCGAGTATTTAAAAGTTAGACTGAAATTAGTTTCAAGTCTCCTTAAATTCAAGAAATGTAGACAAACAGGCAAATCATTATTTTGTGATTCATAGCTTAACTCAAACTTAGGTACTGCCTTTAGCATTCTTAAATATAGCAGAAAGAAGCTCAAAATATAAGTTTGTACTTCATGACGCCCTTTTTTATTCTGCTCTAATTGTGACTTCTGGTAACATTTTTTGATTTTCTGAATGCTTAGTTTGTGGGGAAGAGGACTGTTTGTGCCTAACATGGAATAAATACTACAGAAGTTCTGCAGAAGTATGAAAAAAATCAATATATCTAATTTAAGGCAGAGAGGTACCGCATAGAGACCCAACAGATATTCATCAAAAATCAAATAGGATTTTAACATCAGCATGCTCCCATAGATCTGAGCATTTGGAAACTCTCTATGGCCTTAAAATGACAAATGGTTATGTATTCCTATTGGATCACTTCTAAATAAGTAATATCCCATAACCCTTATATTAAATGTGTAGGCTTCACAGATGCTTTCTTCAAATCAACTGATTATCGATCTGTACATGACATCACTCTAAAAGATGATCTTGGCTTGCAACACTCATACATAAATAAATACAAGAAAAGACTTGGGGTCCACCATTTTCAACAACAATATTCAAAACTCCTTTAACCATTTTTAGAACATTTTTTTCTGTAATTTCCAAAATTATGTAATTTCATCCCTATTTTAGCTTACATCCCCCTACTCTCTTGTTATGGTTACTCACCTAAAAAACCAAGGTCTTATTCACTGTTACCCTTATGCCTGTATAAACAAATACATTTCAATAGCCAAGCTTGAAATTCAAAGCCATAGTTCTTGCTTACTAATATATCACTATTTTGCTCTTCTATAAGTCACTAGAAATGGTGATTGAAAATATTGGCTATATGGTTTTACTTGTATTATTGTGTTGCTCCTTGGGACATTTATTTAAAATGGACTATACTCAGCAGAAATAATATTCTTTTTCTCCTTCTTATTTTGGTTTACTTTCATTATCAGAGATAGATTTTACTCTTACCTTTGTAATGAAAGGTTGATTTATAGGACTGAACAAAACCTTTACATCTATAAATACCTGAATCTAAGTGATATTTGCATTCCAGAACATAAAAGAATCATCAAAAGGAAAATTTATCAAATATATTCAATGTATGTTTTAACTGAAAAGTTGCCCTTTTTTAAAGAAAATTTTTATCAAATAATTATGATTAAACAGATTTCATTTAAACACTGAATGTTGCAATGGATCTTCTACCATGTTGCCCCTGATGTTTTAACACTTGTTGAGTCAACTAGTATTAATATAACATTAGGAAAATTTCCCCTCCTGAGAGGAAATCTAGCTAAACAAAGCGATGTTTAATGTTTCATATTATATTTATTTAACTAAAATGGCTGATTAGATGTTAAACAGAACAGAGGTTAATGATCTTTGTTATTGGTATTATAAAAATTAAGAAAGAATAAAATAGGGTTAATGATGTATCCCATTATTGTTATTATGGGGAATAAACACATGCTGTTGTCCGCTGCACTGAAAAATCGGCCCCAAGCTGTAATTAGCAAAATTATGTTATTGTCTAACCTTATGCTGTATTAATTACTCATCACTGTACTTTTCAGCATGGATTCTATGTGTTTTATTTAGGTCTTCACCTCTGTATGTAAAAAATGGAGGAAATAAACTCATATCTGATTTAATCCAACCAGTATATTAAAACTTATTTATTACGTAAATAGAAAATAGGAGACTTCATAGGATAAAAGGTGACTAGCTAGAGGATAATCTGAATTTGTTCCTCATCTTGTCTTTTCATTTTCCCTTTTATTTTGAATATCCATATTACAGCAAAGTGTCCACTAGGAATTAAAAAAGAAATCAGCTGGTGAGATAAAACTATTTATTATTGGTTGTTTTTGTTATGATTGTGTGTGCCAGCCCAGAACAAGACCTTATTGTGCTAGGCTCTTTACAAACAGAGAATACCAGATGGTCCCACCTCTAGAGAGTTTATAATCTGAATCAACAGGGTGAATGATGAGGCATAACACGAAACAGTAGTGTGAACAATGTGATGGCAGTAAATGTTGCATTAGTTCCCTAATTTCTTGCTGGAAGCAAGGAGGGAGGGGTCAGTATGTTTACTGGTGGATTATGTCTCACATGGCGGTGGTGATCTCAGCACTTTGCAGCACAGAGGATACCTTTGATGATGACACTGGAAAGCAGCCTCATGGCTACACACTTCCTTCCCCACCTCCAAATTGCTCCTGCAGATCTCTTTGGGGGACTGGAAAGGTGCAGAAATGAAGAAAAGGGTGACTGATATGGATGTTAAGAAAAGCTTCCACTATAATGGAAGGACAAGTTAGAACCAAACATGTAACCCTATTTCTAGCCAAAGAAAATCACCTGCTTTGGCCACTTCTACTTTCTTACACAGGGAATGTGGAGAGGGTGGTGCTGATCTCTTCTCCCTGGTATCCAGGGACAGGAGATGTGGGAATTGTTCAAAGCTACAACAGGAGGGTTCAGACTGGACATTAGGAAGCATTTCTTTGCGAAGAGGATGGTCAAACATTGGAACAGGCTTCCTGGAAAGGCAGTTGGTGCCCCAAGCCAGACAGTATTTCAGAGACATATGGACAATGCTCTTAGCATGCTCTTAGTCAGCCCTGAAGTGGTCAGTCAGTTGGATTAGATGATTGTTGTAAATCCCAGCTGAAGGAAGACTTCTATTCTATTCTATTCTATTCTATTCTATTCTATTCTATTCTATTCTATTCTATTCTATTCTATTCTATTCTATTCTATTCTATTCTATTCTATTCTTAACAACAGCACTTTCATTCCATGAAGCATAAGACCCTACAAAACGTACAGTCCTGCTTTTCCCTACTGTCGATGAGAGCAAATATATGAGTATGATATATATGACAATATATGAGTATGATTTAAATTGTATTTGCTCAATTGAATGAGGTAATAATAAATAACAAAATAGATAGTGAAATAAGGACCTAAATTAAAAAAAACCTCTTTTAAAGCAACCTTCAATAGTTCTATAAGCTTTATATTTTATGTATTGTAAAAAAAGGCCCAAGTTTTAAAGAAATGGTAAGAATTTTTTGGTAAGTTTTGGACACTGTATTTTGTTTCATCAATCTAAATTTGTATTAACAACCTTTTTTTAAGTTTAATTGTAATGGTTAACTTTTCTAGCATAATGAATCAAAAAAAGCAGAAACAGTTAAAGTACCTTACATATATTTCAGGTCTGTTAAAATCAAGCTTTATGTATAGGGATTATGTAACTATGTTGTGTAACTTTCATTGGAGGCATTTTGAGGTAGAGACATTCTCAGAAAGACAAAATATAAAAAATAGAGGATTTCTACTTTTGATTTTTTACAAGTTTTCTAATACTTTCATACAGAAGGAATGCCAGCTGAAAAGAAGAAATTATGGGGGAAAAAAGACTGTAATACATTTTAATGAATGACTAATTTTTAAAGCATATGTATCACATACTGTAAGTTCTTTTTTTCCACTGGGTATACACATGTGTAAGCATAATTCTCTGTTTTGAACAGCCACATTTTTGCTGAATCCCTCATTTGTGATTGCTTCCAGGCAGATTAAATTCTAGTTCCATCTAATCGCTGCCATAAAGGAGCATGGGGGCTATTCAGGAAACACTGCTACATTATCCTCTGGGTAGCATATGGATTTCTATTGCCGCTTGTCATTCATCATGTATTTATTTTAAGAATATCTTTTATAATTTGCTGGCACAGGGAATCCTGACCACTGGGACGTCTATACCACATTACAGTACAAAAAAAAAAAATAAAGACAACCTAGTGTGACTGAAAGTATGGATACCTCTGCAGTATGAGCAAGCAGAGCTGATACACGTCTTACAGCTGTTAGCTCTTCCTTTAACTATGAAATCATCTGGTGGCAAAATGTCCTGTTTTGATTTGTTTTTCCTAGCATAAGGTAATGGCACACTAAATACCAACTAAGATAGCAAGGAGCAGACTGAACTATTCCTATTTCCTTTGCACTGCACCTGCCTCCCTGGATGGTCCTGGAAACAACATTGGGACTTCAGAAAAAGGAAGATGCCCTGAATATAAATAAAAACTACACTGACTATTTCTCAGTAATTGTTTTGATGTCAAGACAAATGCTCAACTTGTATTGTTTGACAATACTGTTCACTCTTTTTGAACTGTGAAAGACAATTTTCTAACCAAATATTTGCATTTATTTGATTAATGGGTGCTTGCAAAATCCATATTTTGTCAACTGTCTTTCTCTGTTGGATACCATCTATTTGTCTTTTTTTCCTGGGCAATTAATGAATTATTTTGTAAGCTACCACATACATTTTGCAGTTAGTCTCCCTCACTTATTTAAGAATATGGGGGGTATAATGTCCTAGGGATGATGTTAGCAAAAGAAGAGCAATTAATAAATTAACATAACATACATTGTATCACTGGAGAGGAGCCACTCCAGATTTTTTGCACTTAGTTAAATTTAGTGTATAAAAGGAGTTTTCATGTGAGTTTGTTAAGCGTCTCTTGCTCTTACATTATACAATCAGAATTTTTAACTTCTGTTTTGTGATTTGTGTTAAAGAGAGAGATGTAGTTTCAATAAGATTTAAGAAATTATTTGAAAGGTGTCAGATCTTGCCTTGTCTTGATAAGCTTGTTTTCCAGAAGCAGGTGTTTAGTACCTTCCAATCATTAGTCTTTTACCCAGTTGTGTCGATAATACTGAGAAAACTCTGCACTCTGTAAGAGTCTGGGCACTCACGCTGTTAATCTTTTGTTTGCAAAACTTGACAAAAGTGAGTTGACAATTCTTAGGACCTTAATGGTGACTCTGAATGAACAGACAAAACCATAAAATCCACATCCTTTGGAGAAACATTTATTTTACCTGTACAGCAATTATTTAATTTTTCCTGTTGACGAGAATGAAGCCATTGTTTTCCATGTTGGTGTATGCTGTATGAGCAGAACAGATAAAAGCAGAGAAAATTTTTGAATGGACAGCAAAAGCATATATCTAGATGGGTCTGAGGACCTCAAACTTCAGTATTCTCATCAAGTAACTCACCATTTTAAGCTTATTCTTTCACTGTCATGCTGGTAAGGTACTTAATACTTCCATGCACCTATTTCTGTATATTTCTGTATAGTCTGCTTTGCTTAAGCAAACATGAGATATGTCTGCTTCTTACTTCATCTGCATATTATCTGTAGCAACAGGCTCCTCAGTTCAATGAGGCATTTTGAAATGATGACAGCAAATGTCAATAAGAAAATGTCCTAATTTTTTATTTGCATTTGTATTTGTTACAGAATATTTTTTAAAATGTGTATGCGTCATGCTTCAATTTATAAAATCATCTCCTTTTGCTTTTATTTCATTCTCAGTGAAGATATTTCTTGGGTAAGGATGGTCTTAAGCATTTAGGTGGTGTTTTGATTCAGATGTCATAATGTTTTGCACCTGAAAACATGTAGAGTTATGCAAATATGTGTATTATAGACACTTTTAGAAGAAGCTGGCAGTTAGGATGTAAGCTGAAATATTTCTTCCATAAACAGACTTCTAGGATATTTTGTATGAAGGAACAAAACTGGAGAGAACATTTGATGAGTGAAGGAAGAGCAGTAACTCAAACTATCAAACAGAAGATATTAAGTAATCATTATTTATATGGTATTTTGTTTCCTTCCCCATAGTTGGTCTTTTTGTAATTATTTTCCTGATGACTGTTCAGTTTTTTCCTTTCATCATTAGAATTATACTTTTGACACAATAGGTTAGTACTTCCATGGATGTAAGAAACAATAAGCCTAAAATAAATCAGTAACATGAGCAGAATCAAAGATCCTTATGTTGAGTGGTATATTTTGCTTAGACAGTGAATCCCTGTTTCTGATTCAGTCACTGTATGCCAGCATATTGGCCTATTGAGTGGAGACTCAAAATGTCCAACTATAAGCAGCTTCTCTTGCAAAATATAAAGGGATTAGGGATTAAACCTTTCAAGTCAGAGATTTATTTTCCTGTATGCCTAAAAGCCATAACTCATGGCCTACTTCTGTTGTTTTCTAGATTTTCATTATCAGCTATGCTCTTAACATCCTTGGCCTGCCACCATTCACCATTAATGCCAGATAGCTTGTTTCATAGGCTAATTTTTCTTTTTCATTTTTCCACTTACATCAACATCCATGACATTACAGCACTTTAACTTCTCCAGGGAAGTATGATGTCAAAAGGAAAAACATCCACATTCACAACAGTGAACTTCCCAGGTCATCTAGCAATATGTTTTCTCTAAACAGTTTGAATTATAATCTATTGTTACTTTTTCTGGGAAAGAGCTAGTAATTGGTATAACATCACTTTGGCTATAAGCACTCTTCTAAATCAAACAAAGAATTGTTATGTGTGTATTTTCTAAAAAATATATATGTTAATTCCTTTTATGCACTTCAAACTTGTCGTCCTATAAAGAGTATAATGCACAAGCAAATGGAAAAAATGGGGAGGAGGTAAAAGAGTCTGTCCTCTTTGGCAGCTGAGAAAACAGGAAGCAATGAAGGGAAGTGCTGGTTTAAGGAGCATGGATCTCACCTTCTCCCTAGCCATTTCCAAAGCATTGCTGCTTTATCATATATTCCATCTTCTCTTCATTATGCTCCTAACCTGAGAAGATAAAGAGTATCAGTCTAAAGCTTTGCAGTGAGGGTGATGCCTTGAAGTGGCTACCTGAAAACAGAGGCTAGACAAGATTAAGAAAAAAAAAGCAGGTATTTATTGAAGGGCCTTCAAAGGTACACCTTGGGCAGTCAAAAGCATCCAAGGCGTTCACCCAAGATGGACACTGGGTCACGGGTTTTTCACACTTTTATGAGTTTGGTCCATTTGCATATCAAGGTTAATTCTCCAATTATAATTTCAGGTAGTGATGTAATTACCCCAAGTTTGCTCCCCCTGCCAGAGGCTTTAGTTCACATATTTTGGGGCCTGGGACAACCAGGTGTCCTTGAGTTCAGGCCCAGAGAGAGTTTGTTATGTCTAACCAGCATGAGAGAACTGTAGCTAACAGGCCATATGAAGTTGCAGAGTTACATACTGAGCAGTACAGGATATGAAAAATCTAAAAGTTAAAACTTAAGGCATCAAGGGAATTATTCTTTTGTCCTCTGACAGTGGCCTCATCAAATGCTAACAGAAGCATAAAAACACTGAGTCTGAAGTTGGGTGTACATTGCCTGCACAGTAAGAGGGGGTTGTAGTGTATTTATTGAGTTCAGACTCAACAGGGTCACAGCGTGCAAGTGTGAAGGGTGGTCCCCAGTTTCTAAGTTAAACATCTGCTATCATCTGAGATGTTCTGAGATACCTGGAATATTCATGTGGAGACCCCTGTATGTATTTACTTCGTTTCTTTTATGCAAGCCTGGTTAGAAAGGTTATGCACCACTGTAACTGGAAAAAAAATCAGAAATATATATTTTTGCATTATAAGTTCAATCTCTAATGATGTGCTATTTATTGTTTTTCAGATCCGTTTATTTTGCTGTATTTCTTGGTACTTTTGCACCTTTCGGGAAATCACAGTGAGCCAGTACTACTGAGAAACAACAAATAGCACAGGGACAGGAGTGAGCCATGGCAAACCACCAAAATGTAGGTTCTTGCAGTTTGAAGTCCAAGTTTGAAGGAGATGTCCTGCTGTCCTGTGTTTACATGCAGGGGAGGCTAATCTTGTGTTGAGACATGAGAAAAAATAGCAGAACTCCTGTCCCCTCTTCTTCCCGTAGTCCTCCAATAACACGCACATTGTTCACTTTATAGTGCATGGTCACAATTCTCTCCTGGCTTCTGCATCTTGCTAGAAAGGTATTCCCACAGGAAACTGGAGAAATCCTGCAACACTACACTGAGAATGATAGGTGTGCTGTAGCGAGGGGTCAGAAGATAGAGATTAATGAGAAGGAAGCAAAATATCAGCAAATCTCTGCCAGTACATCTATGCTATCTACAGGAGTAAGTGAATGATGGGGAAGAGGGATAAAATGCATTTATTTTTTGCTGTAAGAAAGGGCAGAGGTGGCCTTATCCTAGGTTAGTAGGACGTGTTCAAAAATGAGACATCCATAGCTCTCAAAGATAGTTCACTTTTTTTTTTTGCTGTTGATGAGGAAAATAATAAAGCTTTTGAAGAGGCCTAATGTAGCAAAAGTTATTAGCAAAGGACATGACATCAGTAGAATTTGAAATTTATTTAGGGGAGGCAAGGAAATATAACCTGATATTGGATGAAAGAGCAGGAAGATCTAGACAAAATTTGAAAATGTGTGTCACTCTCTCTCCAAAATACTTGCCAGAGGATCTTAGAGTACTTTATAAATATTAGTGACACTGATTCATAAGTTATATTTTGCTTATTTTACAGTGAATAAATATAGACATATATTGTAAATATATATAAGAGATTTAGATGTAAATACTTATCTTTCCTCATCAAATAAGTCCCAAGCAATTCTAACAAGACATTTTTAAAATATGTCATCTGGCAGTATCATATAGTATGCTGAAAGATGATAAAATTGATACGGTTTATTCATTAAGAAAATGAATGGCAATTATTTACTGTATCTACTGCATCAAGTAAAGCTGAAAACTAAACCAAAAAAGTAATAGATAAACTCATAATGATAACATCTTCACAGATAAACCGAAGTCTACATTTTGAGACATATCTTTTGGATCATTCCAAGTCTGGAGCTTGCCATCATTATTTCAACTCAAACAGTAATTTTGGAAACTGTTATGTGTTATTGTAAGGCGTATTTTTAACCTGGGGTCACTACGAGGTAAAGACAAGGAGTAGTACACAACTTGACCTGCCACAGGAATTCCAGATAAAACCCCAGAAGTTGAGTCAGAGATAATCACAAGATCTGCAATCTGCAGTAACAAACTGTTCATATATCTACCTGTCAACCATCTTCCTCTAAGGGAGGGACACAAGGTCACTGAAATGGCCACTTTCCATCCCTTGTTTTTACTGGACATACAGTGGGTAAATGGAGAATCAAATATTTAAAGGAAAATACTTTTCCACGAAGACTAAGTGATTTTATTTCAAATGCTTGTTAGCTTTTTTATCATTTTTTGCAAGTTCACATAAAAAGTAATGAGCTAATCAAGGAAATACAGTTAATACTCTTCTCAAGCGTATTTTCACTCTCAAGAGTATTTCCAAGTTTAATTAAAGGAATATGTTTCAATTAAATAAATCAAGTATAAATTTTTTTAATAAATTGAAATGAGAATGTGTGAAAGGAAAGACAGAATCACAAAAATGGAAGATGGATCACTGAGTTCAGCAGAGCAGTTCTGCCTGGAACAGCACAACACATATCAACAAGTGTATGTTACGTACAAGCAGTACCACTACCCTCCCAGTACTATTCCCTTATAGAGTTAAACAATATCTCAAATCCCTAGATCCAAAAATATTTTGGTTTAGGATACTCTAACATAGTCATGTCTGTGGCTATTCTGGTAATAAGAGATGTAACATTTATTGTCTAATAACAATGGTTAGATAGATGGCTAATGTTAGGTTATGATGTCACAAGGCCAAACTCCCAGACTTTGTTAGTCTCAGTTTTCTGAAAAGAGAGATATTGAAATGGTTAGAATCAGACATCTTTATCTGTTTTTTTCTCCATTACAGGGAAACTGATTACGTTCAGAAGCAAAAGCAAACAAGCTATGATCTTAGCTCTGCTAGAGTGTTTAATCCATGTTCAATGGCCCTTATGGCTGCAAACTTTGGAGAACTAGAAAGAAAAGTGGAAAGAGAAAGGTTGCTTTGATTAAATTGGATAATTTGAGAGAGAAAGTGTATTTGTGTATTCAGGTATGTTGTGCAGCAATACTTATGTGAGCCAACAGAAGAACAGAAATGATTGTATTGCTGTGCCTGTGCTCCCGTCCCTCATACATTCTGGATATTTTGCAGCCGTGTATTTATTTATCAATGCCACAGCTGGCTTTAGAACAGTCCCAATCTCATTTTTCAGGGGCAGGGAGGGAACTGAGCTGCCCGGGTTCTCACAGGACGTCAGTGCAAGAATAGGCAATGGAGCTCTATTCTCCTGGGCCATGGCATTGGCACTCTGACAACTGAACCCAACTTCCTTCTCATGGAGCCTGCACAGGACACAGAAACGTATTCATTTGGCCAAGAGGGAGGGGAACCCCTGCATCCCTTCCTTATTTTGTTTTTATTTTGGAGGGGATAGTTGCAGTTCTCATTCAGGGCAAGGCTATTAAAACTTGATGATGAGTAACCACATGTTTTTCAGCATTTCCTTAAGTTTGTAAAGGGTGAATTAGAGACAGAGCACAAAATGTCACCACACAAAAAGTCAAACCAATGCTCTTACCAAAGTATATCATGAATGTTAATAATAATTCATTGTTGAACACTGTGCATCTCTATGTACTATAATTTATCTTCATATGCATATAGTATATCTGTAAAGGTAAAACAAGCAGCATGAATAGCATATGTTTAATGAAAAGGTTTTTGCCTTTCCCCTTCTTTGTTTTAACCTGGTTTTATAAATATACATTAGAAAACACATCTAGAAACTTTTTATAGTTGAGAGAAAGGTCCATTGTTTTGAATGACTTAACGATCATGCTATTTTTAAAACTGAATTTGTTTTCCTGAACTTCTGAAAAATGTGCCTTCCTGGTTAAGTTAATTTTATGTGTATGTAATATATTGCTGTACCAAAATAGAGTATGGTAGTAATATTTTATCATACTTATCAGTGTCAGTATTTTTTCTTGCTAGTTCTGTTAAGGTAGTACTGTTGTTCTTCAGATATTGTCTTCATAAAAATGAGACCATAGGTTTGTTGTGGGAAAACATGTATTTTTCTCATATACAAGGTGTGGGTCTCTATTACTTTTGTAGATTTAACACATTTTCATGATTTAAAAATTTGCATTAATTTTATGCATTTTAAGAAAGATGCAGAACATTCTAAGAAATATAACTGACTTCAGGTTTCCTATGAACCTGAGAATCCTAGTTTTCCAGCCCAAGGTATATCTTGGTAGTCCTTTTTGTTTCTTACTTCAAACCAAATTGATTGAATGCTGGCATGTGTATTTTTGTGTAATTGACTGTGCTCTGTAATGAGCTGGATTTAAGTAGCAGTTGATAGTAAATGTTGGAGTAGCAAAAGCGACAACGTAGAGAATTACTATTTTCCTATCTAAGTTTGTCAGTTCCATAATGAGCTTGAAGCAGAAAATATTTTTCTTTTGGAAGTGCACTGTGTGTATCACAGCAGACAGTGAAAAAAAGGGGCAAAACTGATACATGCTTATGCCTTATAGACATTTCTGTCTTGATTTTGTTATTATATATATACAATTTCTCATAAAGAAGATTTTAAAGGCATGAAATGGTGGTAGGAAAAATTTCAAGACAATTGCAAAAGAAAAATAATTTGATAATCGACATGTATTTTTTAATTCCACTTTGTTTTATTAAGTACAGCAAATTCCATATTAAAGCCATATTTGTTGTATCTAGGAGGGAAGTGGATAGAAGAAATTCTGAAGAATTACACAGGGGAGGAAGGGGATTTTAGAGAATTCAAATAGTGGTGAGAGAGGGGAAAATATAAACTGAAGATGACTTTTAAAATCAACATTTCCTTCTTTGTGGAAAAGAGAGGCAACAGTTTCGTCACTTAAATTTAACCCTGGTCACTGTAGGTACAGCCTGATCTTGCAGTTGCTGTATGAGCAATTGGCTCTTTAGGAGGCTAGAAAAAACCCCACTAACCTAAGACTAGCTTGGTCGTCTCAGGGAGTTTATTTAGCTGTTTGTATTCTGGGAGAAGCTGGAAATCATTTTTCTAAATTTCGTGTGCAATCCCGTTGTTACCCCATAGTGACAATATACAGGGACAGACATTGCTACTGCAGTTGGTCTCAGTTGTAAGCCATTCATAAGCTGAGTAGAGTTAGGCAGTTTAAATATCACTGTCCTATAGATGTATTTATAGACAGATATTTTGCATCTGCTCGAGGAAGAAGATGCATTTCCTACTGAAGGATACCAGTGATCCACCAAAGCTAGAGGAAAGAGCTTCACAGTTTATGCCGTTTACTATCCAGCTGAGATTAGGAAATTCTTAGAATAAAAAGAAGACATCAATGTACCTGTAGAAGTTGCATGGTTTAAGTGTTTTGAATAAATGCATTTGTTTGCTTGTACATAGATCTATCCATATCCACCTATCTACTTGAAGCCGACTTCATTTAAGCATAACTTAGTAATTTGTTAGCTATAGTGATCCCTTCCCCAAAATTATAAATTGGATCCTGTAACAAGTGCTCCTGCTTTACAACACATACTTTGCTTTATCTGAAGGCTAAGAGAAGATATCCCTATTTAAACTTCCTATTTTAAATGGAGACTTGTCACCACAGAAATCACAAAATCTGAATCTATTTTCTAGTAGCTTTTTCTGGCAGTGAAGGCTCTCTGTTATACAGTAAGCTATTAGGAGCTGTTCTTGTCAAAATTTGTGGAACTATCTGTTATTATATTAAATATCATAGTTATAACTTCAGTTGTTAATCACCATCAAGTGTATAATAAATTGAAAAAAGAGATTTTGCAGGGGAGAGGGAGAAATAGTGTCAGTCACTGGAAACTCCACAGAGTGCAAAGCAAAGGGAAGGGAGAATTACAAATGCTCTAAGTTAGATTACCAAGAGAACTTTTCTAAACTTATGAAGTGTTAGTACCAGAAAGTAGTCTCCAAGAGATTGCTGCACTATTGAACAAATCCATTGCAGGCATTTTACTATAATCAATAATAAATTCAAAGAGGGAATACGTTATAAACTAACCTAATCATTGTAGGAGAACAGTCTCCTTGGAAAGAATGCACATGCAAAGCAAACTTCTCTCATTTCCTGCTTGCTGAGGGACTGAAGTTAGTGAAATCACCTGGAAAATAGTCCTACCTAGCTTATCCCACGGGGCAATACACCCAGTAAGGCGCATTAGTCCCTGATGATAGGCAAGAACCTGGATGTATATCTAGATTCTGTTCTACCATTCTAGATACAGTAGAGCAGGAATAAAAAGATTATACTTTCCTTTGGAAAGACAAGCATGTAGCTTGAATGGAAGAAGCTTCTAAGTCAGCATGAAAAACATAGTACACCAAAAGTACAATTTCCCATTGTGGAGAGCATGCATTACATCCATCCTTCAATTAGAAGCAATAAATCCAAGTGGGAAACCAGCAAAGCACCAACCTTCCACCTGTTGTGCATTTTCTACAGCATTTTCATCAGTGTGTGGGATTTTTCACAGCTGCTGCTAAATGATAGTGACCAGTTAAGATGATGTGTAATTTTTGGATTTACACTGTGAGTATTCAGTGAAGTAAATGCTGTCACTTTCACACACACTTTCACACTATTACATGTCATCCTACATATCATTAGCTTTTCATTTGGTCCACTTCAGAAGACAGTGCTTGCCTGGTGTCACCAAAATAAATGTGGCCGTGTAAATATGACAGTAACATTTTCTTCACAGAGAACACTCTCAGAATTTCATAATTTACAAGTCACTTCTTAAAACTCTGAAAAAACCAAACTTTCCTGTGATAGCCAGTTATGTTCTGTTGGTAGTATGAAACTAGAAGTTAGTATTTACCCACTGGACCATAAAGAATTTTTCAGTAAGGTCTCTTTCAAAGTTCATTATGTTCATAAATCATTCATAACAATACTAATTTAGAGAACCTGGAGGTAGATACCACCATTACCAAGGAAATCATATATGAAGAAAGGTATCCATCTTTTTCATACATTAGCCTTATCCTTAAATGCAAATTACTTATTTTGCTTTTCCTAGACCTGCTTCCTTGTGATCTCTTATCAGAGATATTTGAGGATTTTTTTTTTTTAAGTGGAAAACAGGAAAATTATAAGGAAATGCTAGTATTCAAACTGTTTCTGATCATTCTTGGTCTTAATGCACTTAGGTCTGAATACACAATACTTTCACACTCTCAAATCAGTAGATTTGAATTATTATACTTGTGGATAGAAACTAATACCAGCAATCTAAGCACCAACAAAGTAAAACAGTACCTACATTCATCTAAACATATTGTGTGTTACTAAACCATAACAAATTAGATGGTAAGAAATTGTGGATTCTTACAACTACTTTCTCTCAGAACAGCACACTGTTCTGAGCTGTGTACTTTCTGGTAAGTAATGTCACAGAATTGGCGTCCTCACTAAATACTGGATGTTACAGTTAAGAGAAACACAAGTATGGAAAAAAATCTTAACATCACCTGGCATCACCTAGCATATTCTTTGGTCTGTCAGTCATCCTCTCTGAAACATGAAATCAGGTGGTCCTTACCATGTTGCACTATGCAGAGTGACTGCAGTAGCCTCCATCTCTTTAGCAGCACTTCTTAAAAACAAATTCTTATTAGTGTTCTGCACCTGAACACGTCAGAAGTCATTAAATGTAGCCAAGCAACTGCATGTAGCTGTCCCTTACTCCATGTATTCAGTGTGTGGGTAAGTCTATCTATGTATCAAATTTATGCAACTTAATATGAATCAATATTATTCTTCATGCATCATCAACAGCAATCTCATAGGGTAGCACAGGCCGTAGGTTAGAATAAATTAAGTGACAACTTCCCTAATGAGATGAAATCAAGGTGGATTTCTAGAATTTTGGAAGAACATTATTTTGTAATAAGGCAGATGATTTTTTCCACATTGAAAACACAGAGATATGGAGGTGAGAGAATGTGCTGTCATCGTTTTGGAGGGCAGTAATAAATTTATTATTAAAATTTTGTTGAGGAAGAAATTTTATGCTTTATCATAATTTCTGGTGGTTATACAAGGAGCCATCCCCTGTATTTATGAACACTGTGAAAAGTGGGATCAAGTTTTCTGGAACTCCATATATAATGCCTTTGTTGAACTAAGGTTAATTATGAGGGAGGCCCATCTGAGAGAGAAGGCACACCACAGAACAAAAGGGATCAATTTTTTCATCTATTATTTGAATTTCATCCTTTCTTCTTTCATCTGTTTTCATCTTATGGAAGCGATTATAAGTGCTAATGAGACATTTGATCTTGCTTCAGGCAGTGATTTTCTGGTTAACACAACAGAGATATCAAACATCTATTTTGGTATTTTATGAAGTCAGCAGGCTGGGATCACATAGTCTTTTCTCTTATACCTACCTAGTTGCAGCAATCCTTTTTCTAGTACCTAAAATACTTACTGCACTATTTTATTTTTCTGTCTGCACCTCTTATATGAACTCCTTGCCACTAATTTATGTCAGGAAAAAATATGACTCTTACAGGTGTTTCCCGTTTAGAAACCAGTCAGAAGTATTTGAAACTTTTTTCTTTTGGGAGCTAATTCTAGTCAAGTCGAAAATTACAGATGTGTTGTTTAGTTCAAGAAACAAGTGGTGACTGATGAGCAGAAGTAGCATTTGAACCTGGGACCCAGTGAGTAGAGTTCAATAAATTGGGGGATCATTCTAAAGAGAACACTACTGTTGGAAAACATGATTTCTTTCATGTTGACTTAATTCTTCAGAGACCATAACCAAACCTGGCAGTTCTGAGCCATTCATTTCACCAGTCTTATTTATCAAAAGAAAGTCAGAGAATGCTTTTGGGCCTGTGTTCCTCAAGTGCTGATAATTATGTGTATAGACAGCGCTGCTTGTATTACATAGTACACCCAGTGGAACTGGGAATACTCCTGAAATTTAAAGGAAGCACCCTTGGGAAGACCCAAGGTACGTGTACCAGGCAAAACCCAAATATTTTATCCATTAGTATGAATTTTGGTTTTGAGGAAATAACCCTCGTTAATCACCACTGCTCTTTCATTATGGTACAATCAGTTTCTCATTGCTAACTTGAATGTGGAGCTCTTCTAGTGCCTACTTACCATAAATTAAAAGTTGATGCCAATTAGCCATTTATAGGAGACAGACTTGTGATATCTTTTCAAGAAATAAGCACATGAGAACAGTGAGGCTAATTAGTGGAAATACTTTCCTATAATCCACCTGTTCTAGGTAATACCAATAACTTTTACAAACACTCTTGCTCTGAGACTGACAGCAAATGCTGCTAAGTATATCTGTATATGCATAGTCTGGTGGTCAATGAAATGTGCTCCAAAGTCTTATTACAAAGCAGAATAGTATTTGAACATGCCTATTCAGTAGGCAAAAACAAGTTCATGAGATGCCTTCATTTTCTCACACCTAATATTGGAGAAAAACTTTGGGCTTAACTTAACAAATAGTTTTTATTAGAACACTCAGAGCATTCAAAAATGAGGAAAAAACCCTCTGGGCTTTGTTTTTCATATGTGGAAAAAGGAGAATAGCCCTAGAGAGAAAAGAATAAATATCTCAAACTGAATCTTTAAAAGCTGGTGGTTTGCCCAGCATTTTCCAGCATTTCTTTTCCTCAAGGCTGTCATTTTAAAAATCACCAAATATTGGTCAATTCCTTGCTTGAGAGCATCTTTTTGAGCACTGGATTTTTAAAAACCTGATTTTATTTCTGTGAGTGAACATTGTTTTTAATTGGATGACTGATTTTTAAAATCAGGCTTTTGTATAATGTAATAAATTATAAGCATTAATTTTCCTTATATAATGAACCATTATAGTTACTTGATGAGTATTTTGAGTTTCAAAATTTCAAAGAAACTTTAGATTGAAAAAATTAATTATGTAAAGACATTTTGAAATATTTCAAACTTTTCAAAGATACCTAATGTTATTAATATTTCATTAAATATGTCTGCTAGCAAACATAATATTCCTGAAATAGACAAAACAAATGTAAAGAAAATCAAAGCATGTTAATAAAGCTGAAATGAAAACGTACAGAAATCCTGTTTTTGTGTTTATCATGCAGGAGCATGTAAAACTGAGGACTAGAATGTAGAGCCACTTAGTGTATTATTATTCTTAACTTTACTATGATGTAGTCCAACTCAAATTAGTAAAGACACATGCATACATAATGTTAGCTCCAGTAAAAAACATCAATCCTACAAAAAACTTATTCCTTTAGCTAACAATTAGATGAATTAATTTTACTTAGAATATGACTCCCAAACACAGTTACTGAAGATTATTTTCAGGATCTAGACTCACATTAGCAAATCATTAGGTTTTAAAGTCTTTTTTGAATATGTTAGATTTTAAGTCTACTTAGAAGAGTGTTGAGGAGAGGATACATATTTTTTAAACTGGACAAGTTTCTCACACATGCTGTTGTATTTAGAATACTGTTTCCTGACATAGCACTTTTTTCCTCCTTTGGAATATGACTACACATTTCAGTAGTCTTCACATTCACAGGCACATGTCAGCTTCACCAGCTGCTCATTAGTTTGTGTATTTTAGAGAAGATAGGGAAATGTGGAAAGCTTGTTTCTTATCGAGTGAATCAAGCGTGCAGTGTGAAGGTAATAATGAGGAAACATAATGGGTTAAGAGGAGAGAACTCCCACACTTAATTCCTTCCTGTTAGATGAGCTCCTTCACAAGAGTGTGATCCTTGTAATGTACACATTTATAGCACAGTGTTTCTTATTTTAAAAGAGCTGTGATTCATTGTATGGAGGTGGAGAGAACTGAGAAGCTTTTGCACATTAACAACTTTAGATTAAGAAAAAAACCCTTTTTTTCCTTGCCTTTGCATTTTTGGTAGAACTTTATGAGACAGAGTATTTAAGCATGATGGTTAATTTTATATCAAATTCGATCATGCCACCAGTTACTTTCTACTTCTGCAGGCTGCTTACTCTGTCACTGAGTATTAGATGTATTACCCATAGAGCAGTAATTACATTTGACACATAATTATTATGGTTTTGATGACAAGAAGGCCTTTTCTTTTCCTGCTTTCATAACATACACTCCCGAAAGTGCTGGCTGGCTGAATACAGTTAGTTTAAAAGCACTTGGATTTAAATTGAACCCTGGGACAAAGAAAGAAATGAAAAGAAAGAGTGAGCACATTTGGAAATTCCACAGATGATCTCACACAGTCGATTTTGAAAAGGAAAGAAAGCCTTTAAGTGTTGTTAATGCAAAAGGAGAAAGAGCTGCCGGGCTGCAGCCATGCCAGATCCCCAACAGGAAAGGAGTGCTTTTAAAGTTAATAAACTGAAGGTTTGGAAAAAACGGAGGCTCCTGGCAAGGCCACATAAACTACACAAATGAGTTTCTAATCTTGCCACATGGGCATTTTTCCAGCTCTGCACTCTGAGTCACCCCCAGCTGCAGGCCTGGATGAGCAGTTTAATAATCCTTAGCCTTTTTTTTTAAATGATCAGCACCAGAGTATCATGTTTCTGGAGCCTGGAGGCTGTGTGGTATTCAAATAGGGTGAGTTCTTGAGATTCCTCCAAACCTACCTGCAGCTGCCTCTGCCTCTCTGCTATGGTTAGAAAAGCTGGACTTGAAAACTTTATAATTTGCCATCATCTTCTTCCTCCCTCATCTCCTCTTGATTCCTCACCGTGTGCATGGGGCAAAGCCAGGCTGGGAGGATGCAAAGCGTTCTTCCTGTCTTTTTAAAAAGAAATAAAAATTAACAAGGCATGGACAGGGCAATGTCTATGCTAGGAATCCTTCTCTGGGAATTGAGTGGTTGTGAAGGAAACCTGAGCAGAAAAAAAATGACCTGACTTCCTCCTTGGATCCAAGAGCTGAGCATCAGCATAAGGGAAGCTTGATGTAAAGGGTATCCCTCCTACTGATGTGAGCTCTTCAATCAGTGCCGAGACAATGATAATCAAATTAACGCACTATAAAGCAGCTCTAATTTTAGCCTGGTTTGTTATTGTAAGAGCTCGTAGGGAAGGGTAGAGGGGGAGGTGAAGGCTGCTACAAATGACTAATGCTGCATTTCAGCCTCCTAAGCCATATTTAGTGATGTGGGATATAAACATAAGCTTTCGGTACAACTTTTCGTATTTGGCTTCTGTTTCCTTTCTTCTGTTCCCGCTCCTAAAGATAGCTGCTGACAGACAGGTATTTATTGCTGGTACTGTGTGGCAGGCGCACCCAGCTCCCCCCAGGGCCAGTCCCAGCATTTGCGGCTGTCTGTACCACTCTCATGTTTGGCCACGGCCCTGACCCGGGCAGGTTGTACTGGGCCCCGCGGGCAGCCCCCGTCCCAGGCTGTGCCTTGCTGGGAGCAGCGGGGAAGCTCTGCCCCAGGACTGGGCCACCACCACCACTCCCAGGGATTCAGTGCCTGAACCAACCTGAGCCTGTAGCCTCTTCAGTGTCACCAGGGTGTCGTGGTCGCCCCTCTTTGTCAGTTTTGGCCATTGGATTTGCTTGGGAGTCAAAGTTTGAGTTCATTACCTGCATGAGGTGGGTTTCTTGTACCTCCGTGGCATTCTGTAAACCCTGAATTCTTTTTCCGCAGTGAGTCCACACATACACGATAAACTGCGATTCTCTGGGGCCGTCAGAATTGCAGACCAGCCTGAGGCATGGCAGTATGATAAAGTTTTCAGGCCCTGTTTAGTTAAGGCTGAAAATCTGGGACCCAGCCAATCTATACCACTCAGGGCTCTTTTCACAGTCCAAAATGATTTGGCTTAAACATTTCCAACTGTGATGAGGTCTCATTTCAGTGATTATACAGTCATTCACTTTTCCACATCAACATCAAAGTCATTAACAACTGAGTATTATTGCATTGGCTGGAATTCAGTTAAGGACTAGAGGGATGTTGCTCTTTATTAAGATAAATCATTGCCTTGGTTATGTCACCCATGAAATAATCAATTTACTGTGTTGGTTAATTTCCTCTCTCTTTGATCTGTGAATTAAATTCAGCAGATCATTGTTCCACACAACTGCAGTGGAAAGGATGCTTTAAAATAAATGCACCACATTTTCTAATGGCACAAGTCTGGTAACTGTGTAAAACAAGACTGCACATGGTCTGATCTATTTCAACAGTTTCCTTTGAAAGCTTCAGGGGAAAATGAACCTAGCAACAATTTGGGTGATACTCCCTCAAAATTCCTGAGGAATGAACCAGAGGAAAGAGAAAAGCTAGCAGAACTGATTCTGAGGCCTTCAGAAGAGTTAGGCTGATTGCCAGAGCAAATGAAAATATTTCTATCGAAGTGGAACGCTATTTCTTGATATCCTTCATGAGCTTTACTTACCGAGATGCTTACTGTAAGGATTTTTTTTTCAAAAATCCTACTCATAACAAGCTGAATATTCCAAAAAAAAAACCAACCCCTGCACTGATACCAACTGATATTCTAATCTACTTTTGCACTGAACTATGCATTCTGAAATTAAACTACATGTATAAATAAGTCCATGCTGACTGTGGAAATCACTATGCCTATCAATGAGAAACTGATGATGAGAAACCAAAGCCCAAACCTGACTCTTTGTTTTGCAGAATTTCACAGCAGTGTGGGTATTCAAGTCTCACTTTTCTAACATTCAACTCTGACTTTCCACAGATTAAATAGTCGATGCTAATTAAAATCAACACAGACTTCCTCAGTATTTCTCTAATGTAAGTTCAGATCCATGCCTCTTCTAAAACTTGAGCTCTTCTCATGTGTATGTCCTTTAAACTCAAGACCATGATCCATCATGAGCTTTGAAAAATAGGAACAGCATGTGATATGGTTTTAAGAACTTGAGCTCAGATTATGTCCCAAAATGTGCCTAATATTCTCCTAATGATAGTATTGCTGGGCTAGGCTGGCCAAGGCTAGATACACCTCCTTGGCCAAGTCCACTGCTGCATTTCCCAAACTATTTTGCAACAGTGCCACATCCCCAGTGTTAGGCACATAAACGCCTTATGTTGCAAAAGCCGCTTAATCTTTGAAGGAAGACAGTGTAAAAACTGGATTAATTGTTGTGTTATTGCCCAATCTCTCACAATTGTACTGCTAAGGTTACTGTAAAATGGTCAGCATCTAATTTTGTTAGACTTCGAGGTAAACGGCATGTAGGTTTCTGACTGTGGAACCAAGATACACAATTTCTTCCAAATTTTTACATCTTAAACCTATATTTATATAATCTTAAAGATTCTAGAACATGTATTGGTGACAAGAAATGCTATTATTTTTGAAAGAAAATGCATATGAAAATACTATTGCTAAAATAGTTGAACTAAAATTCCTGACTGAACTAAAAAGAAATCACTTTATTTGCTAACTCCAATTCCCATTGCATGAGTAAAATATTTTCACTAATTCTCAGGTCAAAGTTACAAATTAGAGCAGTGGATTAAGAAGATATAATACTGTTTCATTATAAGAATAACACCCCCAATTCACTTAAAAATTAATGAAAGCTGATTGCAGATTGGTTTCTATAGCAATTACTTAAAGCATTTCTCCTCACATTTAACAAAAATTGTGTGCCATTTCATGAAAGAAAAACAATTTACATTAACAAATTACTTCAGTGCATTTGAAAGTCATCTTCATGAAACAAAATATAGCCCAGCTGAGTATGCAGGAGAATGAACACTAATGAAAGTTCAAAGTTAGAACTCTGTAGAAATTCATGGTAAAGCAATCAGGATATTCAGAAGATGTAAGGAAGCTTAGTATTGAACAATTAATTGCAACTGCAGTGAACCTGATTAATGCACATGACAATCCTATGTTGCTTATAAACCTTCTTACTTAACAATCAAATTACTATTTTCTAATTAATTGCATTTGTTAGTTTCTCCTTGTCAATTGTTTCATATTCATGGTCCTTTTGCCAGTTAAGTTTCCATTTCTAAATGAATCACTCTAAGAGCAGAAAGTGAAAACATTGCTATTCCTCAAGCGTGATTTCTTATTTTGTTGACATGAATGCATAGTAACTGCAAGTTTCTTCAAGCTGTTGTGGAATATTTATTTTTTAGTTGCCATGAGGTCATACACTTGGAGTTTTTAGATGACAGAAACTCCTGGTGGAGTTTTGAACACATTTAGCTTTTGTAATTCTGCTTCAGGCAGTAGCAGGCAAGTTAAACAATCACTGATTGACTTTTATTAACAGATCTGTAAGGCTGATAGGCTCAGGAATGCAACCTATAGACAGATTCTTGAAATACAGCCGAGACAGGAATCTTAGAGAAATTCCAAAAATAGGAGGTAATACTTTCCTTGCAAACTCTTTTTTTTCCTTAGATAATATTCTTTACTTTATAAGATATTATTCTTTCTCTGCTTTTGATTTGAAAAGTTCAGCAATAAATCCATGATTATTAAAACATTCCAAATTACCTATCACAGACTTAATTTCAATCCTATGCTATTTTACATGAAAATAAAAAAAATTTTTTTCCACTAAGGTAGCTGAAGAATTATAGTTGAAATGTTAACTGATGTAAAATGAATGTAATGGTTTCTTTGGTATAAACTAATTAGAAGCTCTGAGGAAGATGTTGCACAGTGAGACGCCTGATCTGTCCTTGGATTATCCCCTTGCTCTGGGGTAAACTGGAGCCAAGCTATACTTGGCATGCATTTCTTTCCTTAGTGAGCAACTCCATTCAGCTCAATAAAGGGTTGATAGGAAGGGGCCAGAGTTGCACCTTTCTCTAGGCTAGCCACCTGTACAAGGTGGCTAGAAACACAACCCTCCTATAGAACACATTCTCCCATCCCATGCTGGTTTTCATAGTTATTGCATATATACCATAATCTCCCTTGAAGGATTAGAGCTGTACAAGCCAGTTCCTGATTGTATAAACCATAAGTTATGTAATATTATAGATTTTGATGCCTGTGGGATCTCAAATTTTTGTTTTAAAAGTTTGTTTTGGATTTATTTAATACGTGGTATTTATTTAATTACTAGAGCAGTAAATCAAATTAATTTCTCCTATGAACATAGAGTTATTATATATTCTAAGGAAAAAAATGTAATTAGTGATTTGGGGTTTATGTATCTTATTTTTCATTTTTGTGTCAAAAAGCATCAGTTGTACTGTTTGGTCCTGCAAGCTTTCCATGTATGAGTCCCCACACTGAAGCCACAGTTCTGCAGTTTTGAAGGGCTTATAGAGAGCCTCAGGACCTCTAAATGCATTTACAAACTTGACACCAAACACATTAGTCAAATCGATGTCAATGAAAATGCTTAACATTCTTCTTAAAAACAGAGGTACAGCAGGGTCTGATTAGTCTAGTCTGTGCTCTCTGAACCAAAAGAACATTCATAGTGGATACTTCTTGCCATTTCCATGTAATTAAACTTTTGAGTAGTATTCCTTGGCATTGGAGCACTAACACTAAAGGTCCACAGTGGAGTACCAGAAAAAAGAAAAACAGACAAATCTATCTAAGCATTTTCATTAATGGTTAAGATGACCTTGCCAAGTTCTGTCCTTAACTGAACCAGAATGGAAACTGCAGATATGAAAGACCTCAAATTTATAGGTATTTAAGTCTCCATCTCTTTTAAAACCAGAAGTTTAAACTAGATCAGACTTAATTGCTGACATTTTTAACATCTTTTTCCTTTTATTTGTCAAAAGAAGGTATCTAGTGTGGCTTACACTAGAGCTCATATAACTTGATATTTGACTGCACCAGCATGTATTGTGCTGGGACCTCTGAGTACAGCAGGGATCCTCCACATCGCTGAAATTATCTTTGAAAAATACAGGTAAAATCTGTTGTACTAATTTTTAATTAAGCCAACTGTGTCATTCCCTAAAGTGCACTGTATAAAGATCTTCTAACATGCAGTGAAAATGTATAGGTATCTAGTTATTTGTGAATAGTATATCATACACAGCAATTACTTCTGAAGAGTTTAATCAATTTTAATAGCCATCTTTTAATTCTGCCATCCTTTTGTGTTGATACAGGCTGCAACTTCCAGCAACATTCTTCTATACTCTTACTAAACACAGATCAATTACAGCATATACTTTTAAGAAGTTTGAAATAAAATATGCTAAGTATATTAAAAATATTAAAAGTATGTTATGCCCACTTCCAGTTTCAATATTAGTAAATTATCCTGTTTTGCAAGCCATTGCCTATTGCTATTCACAGACTATGTGACTAAACCTCTAACTTTCATTCATTCTAGGCTCTGGAGCCTACTGATGGCAGCTCTGGAAAACAGCCTATTGGCTGAGGGCTGTCCCCTTCATTTTTTCAATGTTATGCACAAAGGATGGTTCTTGGGCTTGCTATCAATATGCTCCAGAGTAAATGCCCCCTTCTGTGGGATGTTTCTGGGGGGCTGTTATCATTAGGCTCCATTTTTAACACCCCAAACCCACTGCAAAGCTTTCCTCTGTAGCTGTTATCAGTAGGTTTCAGACTTAACATACCATCACCCAAGAAGGCTGTTTACTGGAATGGCTGTTTTTTAAGTCTCCAGAGTGAAAACGATGTCCCAAAAGTCTGGAGGAGTCTGCCATCAGTAGGCTCCAAAGCATCATCCAAACAAAACTTAATTGATAGCTTTGCACTGATACAGGACACAGGGGAAAGCAGGAGGAAAAAAAATGGATGCAGAAGATTCAGGTGAATGCCACCAAGAACACAAGAACTGGTTAAGCCTCATCACCTAATGCTGGCATTTTTAATATAATCCAACAAGAAGCACGATTAGCCAGCTGCACTGGTAATGTATTAAGTCTTTCCAGCCTTCTCAATATCTGCTTTACCCACTGTAAGACAGCACGCTCATTTATTACTACATACAATTTTGTTAGTGTATCAAAGACTGCGAGCGTTAATGAAAACTGCTGATTATGCTGCATGAGTACTTGACCAGTGGGATAAAATGCTATCTGTGCGTGCCTTTGAAGTTTAAGTGCCCCTCACTATACAAATCAGCTTGTGTTAAAGGACTCTTATCTCTTCTAAACTGGTTTGCCACTCCATTGTTTTACCTCACCCACACCATCCCCATTCAAATCACAATTTATATGCTTCAGAATGTATTTCCTAACTGCTGCTATATTAACCAGAGCCCATGTAGCACAGCAATGAAAGAAAAGCCATAAGGGTCTCAAACCATAGAAACTTGGAGACTGAAAACCTTAAGGGGTCACTAAACAAAACATGGGTAATGACTGGTATCATTAACAAAGTCATGAAATCTGGGGACAAGAAAAACCTGGCAGGAGCACTCATACTGCAGGTGTAGACATTCACACACTACTGGCAAAATCAGAATAATGAAACTTAACTCTGTCCAACCCTCCTGGGGAAACTTTGAAAGAGTTCATATGTTCCTGAAGCATCAACATTGAAAGTCCTGGTGACCATGAACTCCCAAAGCAGCCTGGAGAAGTGGGCATTAAAGGGAGAAACCTGCTTGAAGACATCAGTAGCATCTGAGGAGTGATGCAGACACTGGGGGCCCTCAAATGGAGAGGCCAGAACAAGTGAGATTATTGATAGCTTTGCTCACTCTCTCCTCTAATAGTAAGATCGTAGCACAGAGACCTTGGAAAAGCATCAAAAGATACAAAGCACAAGCTGGGAATTGGATGCTGTCAACTCCCAGGCTCACTCCAGGAGATCTCCCATTGTAGATGCCTGCAGGCAGAGTAAGTGACAGTTACAGCTAACTCACAACATTTATTCACCCCCAAAGAAGGCCATTCTTACATTGTTGCTTAAAAAATATTAGAAGCTCAATGGTTGAGCCTGGAGAGAAGCTAAGCCACATCAGCTGTTCACTCACTCCTTTTCCCCCAGAGCAGGAGTGAATGGAAGGGCCAAATAAAGAAAAGTGCGAAGTTTGAGACAAAGACTGTTTAACTCTTCTGGTTCTTGGGGAGGTTGTTTTTCCCCTCTGGATAAGTGATGATGTCAAAAGCATTCTCCCGTGGTCTAGGGAACTGGGTGAGAATTGGAGTGGGCAGCTCTCAAAGATGCTTCAAGGCAGAAGCCACTCTCAGCTCTGTGGTCAGCAGTTGTCAGACTCAACCCATTTGAAAAAAGCCCTGTGCTCAGGAACCACCAGACTAGAAAGGGTGGTGCTGGGTCTCTGTGCATGGGGACGCGAGCAGGTCATTGTGTGGACAAACTGGGGCTGCCCGACGCCGGACTGAACCAGTTCCATGGCAGCCCCATGGCCAGTCCCAGAGCCCACAGGCAATACGGCAGCGCTGCAGCACGAGCACTTTAAGGGTCTCAACATCACAATGGGCCTCACCCAGTGGGGTGAGAATGGCCCTTTGGGATGTCACCTGGTGTTGGACGTCAAGGATGACGGATCCACCTAGCAGTGGATTGTGATGTCACTGAGGATCTGGCGTCCCTCCCTGCATCTCACCCGGTCAGAGCCACACTCCAGCTGAGCAAGTTCGCGTGTACACGCGCCAAAGGCTACCTCCCTGCCAGACCAGCACTGCACTTCTACTCTGCTGCTGGCCAGGCCAACAATTACTGCCTGAGGGCACAGCAGGGAGTTTGTGCTGCATCTTTGCTTCTAACTTGCTGATTCTACACCATTCCTCCTTCTCCTCCATCTGGGACTTCTTTTTGTTCTTCACTTTCACTGTTCCTTTACTTTCTTTCATGATGTTAGTTTCACTTTCCTCCTGCTCTGCTCCGTACCAGGGCTGTGTCAGGGAAGCCCCTTGGTAGCTCTCCTGTTTTTCCTGTAGTTTCTGTAGCCACCAACATGGAGGGACCCTGGGTAGGCACCTGGAGACCTCATCCCCGACGGGGCCCAATCCTTGCAGAATTCAGCACCCCAGGTCCCAAGTACTGGCTCCCTGGCACAACAGGTAAACCGACTATCATGAGGAGGCAGTGGCAGCAGGAGGCACAGCACATGGCTTGCTTCCACTTAGAAACTTCCCTTCGCTGCACAGTTGCGGGCACATGTCCTTTCACAGGCTTTTCTTCCCAGGTCACACGGCTCATGATCCCACCAAATACAGAGCCCCTGCGTACACATTTCGAGGGTCCAAATGTCCCGCCACAGACAGCTGCTCACCGGGTCCTCGGTACTTCATCCATTCATCCATCACCAAGACTGGGAAGCATGTGGCTCCATCGCCACTTGTGACGTCCCGTCCCAAGACCAAGATTGCAGTCACCCCTGGACCCAGTGAGTTGCATTTCTGCAGCCCTTCTTCAGGGCCAGACAAGCATGCCTTACTGTTGCCCTGCACTTCTGGGGCACAAAACCCTCCGCCCATGCCCTGAATGGGGCCTTCAGAGAGTTCCAGGCAGAAAACAAATAAGGCTGAGCACCTCCTGCTGACCTCCCCTCTTTGGCTTGTGGTTAGGTCCCCAGCTTCACTTCTTCTCTCACCTCCTCCTCTGTCGCAGGTGACTACACCACAGAACCTGCTAACAGACACGTCTACTATACCGCACCAGTGCAGAGCATGGTGCCCCGGCCCAAGGACTTAAAACCTTTCCAAACGCCAGGTACGGGAACTTGGGGAAGCAGACGCTCTTACAGCCGGCGTGTCCTCCTGTGAATGTCTGCAGCTTCTTCAACGGGCCTAGCAAAAAACCTAGGCAGCAGGACAGTGTGCGCTCAGCACTTCTCCCATCTCATAGAAGAACCAGTGGCTCTGGCTTTGAACAGCCAACACACACCACATGCAACAGAAGCCAGAGGCACAGGGATGAGGGGCAGGATACCCCTCCTGTTCCTCACAGCTGGCTTGGCAGGCTGACTCTCCCACCCAGGCATTGCACCCTTTCCCAGAGGACTCACCTACGCTCTCTTCCTATTCCCTTTACAGGTCCCGGCACCTACACCCTGCCCAGGATTCTGGGACCCAACACAATCTGTACCCATGCCAACCCGTGCTACTCCATGATTGGGAAGAGTCAATACCAGAGCGCTTTTCAGGACCTGGCAAAGGTGAGCTGTGCTTCTCTCTTCTCTCACAGCAGCAGCAGCTCTGCTGCTCTCCT